>JAECYV010000011.1:408343-722727 GCA_023014305.1 Lepiota subincarnata | reverse complement strand
GCAAAGGAAACATGGGGTCAGAATGGTACACATCAGTCCCACCAATAATAACCATCAAGCTCCGCAGTGACTATCGAACATATCACGAGTTGCCGGTGATGCAACTATCTTTCCATGCAGCAGTCTCTTCTRCTACAACGATCATTCACTATGGACGGCTTCGAATCAAGAAAGAAGGATATGAACAGCTTCGACACCCAGGCCGAAAAGGAATCACAGATCGCCACAAACCACCCACGCGGGTCACGCCGACCMTTCCTCCCCGTCCTGGGCCGATTGCTGATTATCCTGGTTGCTGGATACTACCTGTGCACCTGGTATCTCCCAAAAAGCATCCCCGGGCTCGTTGGGCGTCATAGTGTCTCCGRGAGGGTAGCCGAGAAGGCTTTCTTGTATGTGGTCTTAGACTAGGTCCGGGRGATAGACTTAGGCGCCTTGTTTAGGTCAATTCCGAATGCGGAGAGTGTCTCAAAGGCATTGCGCCAATACGCGGGACAACCTCACACTGCCGGTACTGACAGAGATTTCAGAACTGCGGAATTGTTCCTATCGCACCTTCAGGACTCATTTGGCATCCCTYCGCAGAAAAATAAACCTATCTTTGATGCTGGGTCAGAGGAATCTCAAGATGCTACYCGAGGAATAATCGAACGAGACACTCCTTCCGCCTGGATCGATGTTTATTACCCAGTCATGAACACACCATCGGGACAGGCTCTCCAAATCATTGACGACAATGGCAAGGTCATGTGGGATGCTGATCTGAAGGAACATGCGCCCCAAGGTGATGACAAGGACCCTGACGCCGCCAAGTATGCAGATGCAATGCCCACCTTTCATGGCTACAGCATCAGTGGGGATGTTACCGGTCACCTCGTGTACGGAAACTATTGCACAAAAGATGTGAGACGGTCATATTCTCTCTCGTTATCCAGTGGTGGCTGATGCTGTAGCAGGACTATGACGATCTTATWGTCGGGGGTAATTCTTTCTAGCTRTTACCTTAGCTCGCCGAAATCTCACCGCTATGCCTTAGGTGCACCGCTGAATGGATCTATTATGCTGTGCCGGTACARTGACATCGTCCGTGGGCTCAAGGTAAGAAATCGGGGCCTCACAAACTGTCGAGATAAAATTTGAGTTGGATCCTAGGTTAAAGGCGGGCAAGAAAATGGTGCAGTCGGTGTTCTCATCTACTCCGATCCTCGTGATGATGGTTCTGTCACTGTGGAAAACGGATATGCTCCGTAATCAGTTTTCTCATCTCTAACCTRAACCGAGAGTGGATGAACTCATTATGCACGATACAGATATCCCGATGGGCCCGCGCGAAACCCCACTTCTGTCCAACGTGGAAGCGTTCAGTTTGTGAGCATGTACCCTGGTGATCCTACAACACCCGGATATCCATCGTACAAGAATAGCACTCGCGTAGAGGGCACAAATATCCCGTCTATCCCGAGCTTGCCGATTTCTTGGAACAATGCACAACAGTTGTTCCGAATCCTAAAGACAGGGAGTCCATTAGAAGGGAAACGAGTCAGACTCTTCAATGGCGTAGATATGAACGTAACTCCTATCTGGAACGTTATTGGTGTCATTCCCGGATATATCAAAGACGAGGTGGTCCTTACTGGTAATCACAGAGATGGTGAGACCTTCGTGATTGTCAAAGACCAGCAACTAATGATTATTTCCAAGCATGGGGCCTCGGGGCTGCCGACCCGAGTAGCGGAACCGCTTCTATTCACGAGGTTATTCGTGGCTTTGGTTACTTGTTGAAGAAGGGTTGGAAGCCCCTTCGRACCATCGTCATAGCAAGCTGGGATGCCGAGGAGGTAATGGGTCTTTGACTTGGGAAAAAWTCGTTAATAATGGATGAACCTAGCAAGGGCTCATTGGAAGTACCGAGTGGGGGGAAGACTTTACTGACTGGATCGACCGTTATGTTATTGCTTATTTCAACGTAGGTGGGTTAATTTCCTGATATACTAGGTGATAGCTCGTCCAAAATAACAATACTCTACCTAAAGATGGCTCTGTCGATGGCTCTCGCTTTGCAGCTCAGGGTTCCCCTCTCATTGCTCATTTTATTCGGGACACCGCGAAAGACATTCCTCATCCTACCGACCGAGGTAGGACGCTATGGGACGCTGGGTCTGATGATGGCGTCTACCATGGGATCGATGGCGATTCAACAAAGGGAGCTCAGATGGAGTCCGAAGCACCTGTCCCAGCGGTCGACGATCTCGGTATCTCTCTTYTGGGATCTGGTAGTGATTTTACAGTGTTCTTGCACAGAAACGGGGTAAGCGAGGCCGCCGACTATCTCTGTGGCCTAATTAAGTCAAAGGACAGATCCCATGCACCAATGAGGCCTTCTTCGCAACTTTACACGACCCTGTTTACCACTACCACTCTGTCTACGACACAGTGTATTGGCAAGAAAAGTACGGARGCGCAAACTTCTCAAGACATGTACGCTCCTTCGCGGTTTGCAACCTGGTTTTGCTAACTTTGCAATTTAGGTTGCTATCGCTCAACACCTTGGCCTACAGATTATGCGCTTTGCTAACACCCCACTGCACCCGTTCAACACGACTCACTATRCCCTCCAGCTGGAGGACTATCTGGACGCGTACGTCCCTTAACACTCACAGCAGCCTCCTCTCCTGATCGTTGAAACAAATATAGGGTAGAAAGTCTTCCCGAAACCAAAGYCCTTGACCTTGACCTTGGCTCTCTCAGGGCGTCGTTGCATCATTTACAAAAGGCGAGTCGTGATCTGGACGGAGAGAAACGCAAAGTGTCATATGCTCTCGGGGATGTGCTCAGAAAATGGTGGAGGCATCACCATCACAATCATAGGAGACCTGGTATCTTACGAAGACTGCTCTTACGAACCAGGRCTCTGGCAGCATATTATTCTAACCCGGGGGGAAACTACAATCATTCCAGGGAGGGTGCATGCCARACTTCCGACTTTGCCCATCCCCTTACCACCTTCTACTTCGAGCAAGAAGTCGAGCTCGAGCGCAGCCTTCGCTTCGGTAATCACCATAGCCCTGGAGGTGACTACAAGCACGATGAGAAGGAKTGTTGCAAGTGCAGCAAGAAGCCGTGCAAAACTCCTATCCGTRTAATTCATCGCATCAATTCCTTGAACCGTAAGCTACGCGCCTTCGAGCGCGGACTCATCTCCAAGGAGGGAATCAAGAATAGGGAATGGTATCGYCACTTGGGCGTTGCACCTGGCTGGTGGCTTGGATATGATGCGACTACACTCCCTGGGTTGACMGAGGCGATTATGATCCATTCGGACAAGCGTGCAGCAGAGCATGAGGCGAAGAGGTTAGTCAAGTTGATCGAGGGAATAGTGAGGGAAGTTGAGGGGTGAGAATACCGATGATGTAGCAMATTCGATTTATGGTGTGCTGTCCCCAATTGTGCATTATAAAGTTTACTCTTATGTACCTGGATGGAAGATTCGGCGTGGATTCTTTGACCATGTCAATGGAGTTCGTTTCCAACACAGTARGACTCGGCTATTTYCATTGGYCCTTTTGATGATGGTATCATCAAAGATGCGTGCTATTGGAGAGGATTCTCGAGGTGATCAGAGAACCTCACCCAAGGCCGTGGGGACGAGGAGTAAGGAATGGGGGTGCGCGTCGCCCGGTAAGATGTCATGTATGTCATGCCGGAGCATGCTCCTTAGTGCCTTTGCGTGGCGGGGGTCTTATCACGTCAATAATGCTACCGTCTTTCCACGCCTCCTTCGTTTGCAACGACCACCATCCACTATGGGTGGCCTTGAATCAGAGCGACTGGTTGAAGATGTCTTCAACGAGCAAGTCAAGAACGAGTCCCAGGTTGTTACTAGAGACTCTCCGCGRRGRTCCCCCTTCCGGCGTCTGCTCCGAGTGCTGACTATCCTGGTCGTCGGATACTACCTGTACATCTGGCATTTGCGAGGGGGCACCCCCTGGTCAGCTGGATGTCGTGAAACCCATGGGCACCATCGGCCCTTTGGGAGAATGGCCGAGAGAGCTTTCCTGTACGCAGATCCAAAATAGGCTTGGTATCTGTTGATGCAAATCACTTTCTAGGTCTATTCCGAACGCGGGGAGCGCCATCAAAGCATCGCGTCAATATGCTGGTAAGCCTCACATGGCTGGAACCGACGGAGACTTCAAGACGGCAGAAATATTCCTGTCGCATCTCCAGAGCTCGTTTGGCATCGACCCTCCAAAGAATAAACCTGTCTTCGAGGCTGGGTCACACGAGTCTCAGAAAGCTACTCGAGGAATTGTCGAGCGGGATACCCCTTCTGCTTGGATCGACACTTATTACCCRGTCATGAATACGCCATTGAAACGGGCTCTTCAGATTCTCGATAACAATGGCAAGGTTATATGGAATGCTGATCTCAAGGAGCATGCCCCCGAAGGCGACGATAAAGATCAAGATGCTGTTAAATACGCCGACGCAGTGCCGACCTTCCATGGATTAAGTATTAGTGGGGATGTTACGGGTCATCTTGTAGATGGGAATTATTGCACAAAAGATGTAGGGTCGCCGTCTTGCCCCTCGACAAAGGCTGATGATATTGTGGCAGGATTATGACAAACTGGTTGCTGAAGGTAATTCCATTCATATTCCTTGAGTGGCGTAGTTGTGGACYTTCATTTTTCATCTTAGGTGCACCGCTGAAAGGGTCGATCATGYTTTGCCGATACGGTTCCATCTTTCGTGGTCTGAAAGTAATATTCTCATGGTTGCCAACCKGAATCGAAACTAAGTAGGTTTTTAGGTCAAGGGTGGACAAGAAAATGGGGCGGTCGGTGTTCTCATCTACTCTGACCCTCGTGATGATGGTTCTGTCACTGTTGAGAACGGATATGCTCCGTAACCAGTCTTCTTATTTTATATTTGGACACAACCAAGACTCATAGGTCTGGTGTAGGTACCCCGATGGCCCCGCCAGGAATCCCACCTCGGTCCAACGTGGAAGCGTTCAATTCCTGAGTATCTATCCTGGTGATCCAACCACTCCCGGATATCCATCATACAAGAACAGTACACGCACGGAGGGTACAAATATTCCGTCAATTCCCAGCTTGCCAATATCATGGAATAATGCACAACAATTGCTTCGAGTCCTCGATTCGGGGAGTCCTCTCAAGGGTAAACGAGTCAGACTCTCCAATAATGTTGATACGAGGGTAATACCCATCTGGAATGTCATCGGTGTCATCCCGGGGTACATCAAGAATCAAGTCGTCGTGGCCGGTAATCACAGAGATGGTGAGATCATGCGTTTCTCGGGAGTGATTCTGACGGCTAATGGTTAACCGAAGCATGGGTTTTGGGAGCGGCCGACCCTAGCAGTGGAACGGTTTCTGTCCATGAGATTATTCGTGGCTTTGGTCACTTGATGGAGAAGGGTTGGAAGCCCCTTCGAACCATTGTTATTGCAAGTTGGGATGCTGAAGAGGTAAGAACAACCTCCTTTGAAATCATTAGTCGAATCATGAAAAAAAAACAACAACAACATTAGTACGGGCTTATTGGAAGCACCGAGTGGGGAGAGGACTTTGCGGACTGGATTGATCGTCATGTTGTTGCTTATTTTAACTTGGGTCAGTTGACTTCCTCGGCTGCGTGCTGTCAACTGACAATAGCCTTTCGCGTCTGAAGATACTTCTGTCTCTGGATCTCGTTTCGGAACTTCAGGCTCGCCTCTCCTCGCTCACTTCATTCGAAGTACTGCACAAGATATCCGACAYCCAACRGACAAAAACAGGACGTTGTGGGATGCTAGAACTGACACTGGTACCCTTTCRCATCCGYTTTCSAACCCGAAGGAYRCCGRTGCCACTMGAATCGCCCAAACGGAAATCGAAGTGGCCATCTCAATGGCTGATGACTTGGGGGTCAGCCCTCTGGGCTCTGGTAGTGATTATACTGTATTCCTGCAGAGGAATGGTGTAAGTCGGTCAATTAGTCCATCTCCACCCCGATAGTAATGGAACGAACGGGCAGGTTCCAAGTGCCAATGAAGGTTTTGGCTCGACCTTGCAAGATCCTGTTTACCACTACCACTCTGTGTACGACTCCAACCACTGGCAAAAGAAATTTGCAGACCCTGGCTTCCCGAGACACGTGGGTTCCATTTTTTGAGCGTATTGCGGATTTTTTAATGATGACTGCAGATTGCTATTGCCCAACACCTCGGACTCCAAATTATGCGCTTCGCTAATGCGCCCCTGCTCCCCCTCAACACGACCCACTATACTCTCCAATTAGCAGGTTACCTGGAAACGTATGTCTACCGCCTTTGAATCATGTGTTCCAATTCCCAACAGTAAAGCAGGGTTGAAAATCTTCCTGGAACCAAGACCCTCGACCTCGACCTAAGCCCCCTCAAGACTTCGATCCATCACTTGCAGAAAGCGAGTCTTCATCTTGACAAAGAGAGATACAAGGCGTGGAATGAACTCGTTGATTTGCTCAAGAAGTGGTGGAGACACCATAAACGCCGACATCACCACCACAGGCACCACTGCCGCCACCACCATCATGGGAGGTTTGGTGCTTTACGAAGGCTGTCGTTCCGAATTAAAGCTCTAATCTGGGGTTACCCTGTTTGTGAGCARAGCCCCATGGGAGAGGGGGGTCGCCAGGGGGATGGATCTCTCGAAGACTTTAGGTTTGATCACCCCCTCGCCGCTTTCTACGCCGCATTGGGGCCAGAGTCGGACGAGGGGTTGTTCGATCCCGAACATGAAGTGGAATCTGAACCGGATAAGAACAATGACCATGAAGGCGATGGGCATAAGCACAAGCATCACCACAAGAAATGGCGCAAGGCCGTCATTCATGCGATTCGCCGCATCCATGCTGTCAACCTCAAATTACGCTCGTTCGAGCGCGGGTTTATTTCAAAAGAAGGGATCAAGGATCGAGAATGGTTCCGTCATTTGGGCGTCGCGCCTGGCAAATGGCTTGGGTATGGCGCGACGACGTTCCCTGGACTGACTGAGGCCATCGTCTTCGATGAAGATAAGGACGCTGCGAAGCATGAGATAAACAGACTGGAGGAGATATTCAAAAAAATGGTGAAAGAGCTCGAGGTGTGAAAGAAGTTACTATACATCAGGAGTTGGTCTGTATATCGTGTAAATTATCCTGGACAACTTGTCGATACTTGGTCTTGATATTTCATAAAACGCAGAGAGACTAGATCAAGCCCCCAACCCACCAAACACAATCAGCTTCGTATTCATATATTCTTCAATCCCATGACTTCCCTCCCGCCCAATACCGCTTTCCTTGACGCCCCCAAATGGAATAACAGCTTGCGAGATAACACCCGTATTCGCACCAACCATACCCACCTCCAACCTCTCCGCAACCCTCCACACCCTTCCCACGTCCCGCGAGAAGAAATACCCAGCAAGCCCGACATCGGTATTATTCGCAAGACGGATCACCTCGTCCTCAGTCTCGAACTTGGTGAGGGCCGCGAGCGGACCGAATGTTTCTTCTGTGTTGAGAAGGGCGTCACTRGGAACATCGCTAAGGACTGTCGGATGGAAAAAGGAAGTATCGGGGATCGATTTTCCTCCAACTAGGACTTGAGCGCCTTTGGAGACGGCATCATCGACGTGTCGAACAACCTTTTCGACAGCGCGGGCATGAATAAGAGGCCCGTGAGTGCTGGAGATGAATCGATATATATTTAACATGAGGATGTAATAGAATTGGAGGTGACTTACACTCCCTCTTCAAGACCATTTCCRATCTTGAATTTTGCGACCCGGTCGGCAAGRCGAGAGCCAAAGTCGGCATARACCGATGATTGAACATAGATTCTGTTTGCGCAGATACAGGTTTGTCCGCTTCCGCGGAATTTGCAGATTATGGCAGCTAGACTCGAGRTGAACACATGCGCATTTCTCSRGAAARSATATAAKRTWATCTTACCTTCGACAGYTTCATCGATRTTGGCGTCATCAAATACGATGAAAGGTGCATTCCCGCCGGCTTCGAGTGAAATTCTGATGCCTTGATTAGCTGCCTGCTGTTTTGATCAGGCTTGGTCATCTACTGACTTTTTGAGAGTAGTTGAGGCTAAACCGTACAATAGCTTGGCGACGTTTGTTGACCCGGTGAAGCTGACCTTCTTGACTACCTTGTTCTGACACATTTCCTTTCCGACCTCGATAACATGTTTGAAGGTAGGGACCACATTGACAACACCTTCGGGGATACCCGCACGSCGCCCGAGCTACAYCGAATGTCCTGAAGCCAAGTTTGCCTTGCATTACACTGGAACGTACCTCTGCGAGAGCGAGAGACGARAAAGGGGTCTCCGGCGGGGGCTTGATGACCGCAGTGCAACCCGCCGCGAGTGCTGCACCAAGCTTTCGGGTGACCATAGCAGAGGGGAAATTCCATGGAGTAAGAATCGATCTTGTGGAGRGTCAGCATTCARCTGCCTTGAGRACAAAAAAATMCGGGTCTTACACTACGCCAACAGGCTGCTTGATGGCAACATTTCTGACACCAGGGAGTGGCGAAGGGATTTGTTCTGATATTTGCAGTTTTAGTCAGTAGGCTTCCAGTCCGGCATCATGCAAAAAGCGGATACCTCCATAAGTGCGCACGGCCTCCCCGGCTAGATATTCCTGTATGAGATTYCTTTCCCGAAAGTGGAAAATCTTCACCCACCGAACCACTGCGGAAAGTAAACATATCAACTGAGAAGTAACCATACATGCGAGGAACACTCACCTCCAGAAAAGAAGCGCTGTACGCGTTCTCAGCCTAGGGAGGACGGTGAGCACTGACAAGGACTAGATGGAGCCAGTGGTCCATACCTTTCCTTCGGCTAAAGGTTTACCATTTTCCAGTGTCTAAAAGGAAAAGAAAAGGRAAAGAGGGGTTGGTATGACGTCAGCCATGAATGCATGGCGGACACACGATGAGGCGACCAAGGTCTTCGTGGTGCTCCTGCATGAGCTGGAAGAACCTAAGAAGGATATCGTGGCGTTGCTGAAACGGAGCGCATTGAGCACTGGGCAACGCCCTGCARAGCGGCTGAGCAGACCTTGGCCGTTGTTCGACTCCATGAAGGAAAGGCAGCGGCAGCAGCATCAATAGCTTCCTTTACTTCGGCTACGTCCATGTCCGGTACTGTTCCCAGCTCCTCGTTCGTCGCAGGGTCTGTGATGAATGCATGTTGGGTATGGCTGCACGGGAAGGAGAGAGAGGGTGGAACACGAAACTGGTCACAGCGATGGTTTCCCCGCTCTTGGCGTCGAGCCATTTGCCGTTGATGTACCCTTGGAACTTGATCAATGATGGGTCTTTGAGACCAAACTACGGTGCATGCTCAGCAATGGGCGGGAGGTGAGCGGAGAGGGGGGACGGAGGAACCAACCGCAGTAGCCTGGGAGCTGGCCATTCTGAAAGTAAAGGGAGCACGTCTGAAGGGGGGAGATGGATGGCTATATAGCAGATTCCTTGAGATTGCAGACCAGCGCATTTGGGTGTGTGAGATATGTGCCAGGGTCCTGCTTGAGGGCACCTGAGTCTCCGGCTTATCTTCACACCGGTGTGATTCCAACTACAATTAGATAGACTCCTACTTAATGCTTCCTTCCCCGACCAGCCCCTAACCGAGCATCCAGAAACCCACCGAGCTCAAGCGCATTGCGCGCAGCTTGGTTGATGTGTTTGAACCGGTCTGGCCCAAGGTGGATTCCCCCAAAGTAGCGAGTGACTACGACAAGCACGTTATTGACCTCCTGTAGAGGGTACAGTCAGGTCGAACGGGGCGGYTGCWAAAGACGACGGACCAAYATCTGCAAGAGATGTGCTAGGCGACCACCTGCCGCGGTYTCACCGTCGTCGTCGTTATCTGACCTCATGTCAGCATGCAAAAGGTCCAGACGATAGAGGCCTCACCTTGGTGGAGAACGCTGCCGACTTGGCAACGCCATGCGTTGATAACAGGATGAGCTGCTCGAGCTATCCGCTTGTCAGACACGAGATAGGCGAGGATTTGCGGGACCTGAAAGGCGTAAGAAGAGGTCGACGACTCAAAACATCGCGAGCTGCTGCACCTCTGACGGATCGGATATCTTGCAGGCACGCCCAATAAACGAGCTTTTCCGGTCCACGATCGGCTCGGCGATGAAGAACTGTACCTCAGGCGGCATTGCGCTAGGATATACCTCCTCCTCCCCCAACTCGATCCCCGTATCCATCTCCCCCTTCCCCATGTTTCCTCCTCGCGCCTCTTTCTCGTCATCCCTGACCAATTCTTTTATTTTCTCCCCATTCAGATGCTCTTCGTACCATGTATTACACCGTTCTAATACATTCTGCACCCCGTCAAACACACATACACTCTCCGGTGTAAACTCCACCCCGTTCACGGAAATAAAAGTCCGGAGGATCGAGCCAAAAAGACCTGCATCTGCCCCAAATGCACCTATGTACCGCGAGAGCAGCTGGAGCTGTGGGGGCGATGAAACCGGGTATGTCAAGGGGAGAGAGACGAGTAGCTTGACCGAGATAGTATCATATGAGGGTAGACTGGTGTTTATCATCTGGGGCATTGGCGTGCGGTACGAAGAACGAGGAGCAGCAGCATATTACCTCAGTGTTAGCGTGTACCGGATCGTATTAGGGTCACTGTATCCGCTGCTGTTCTTCGCCTCTCCGCCATTGGTGGATGGTGGGTGCCAGACGCGGATAGCGTCCTCTCCGTAGATTGACTGGAGGACTGTTGAGAGGTGTCCAGGTTCAAAGCGGGTTCATGCGCTAGCGTCTGGCGAGGAGTTTGGCCTCACCCTCTATTTCCGAAGCGACTGCCTCGCGGTCCGGGTGCTGGTAAATATCTGCAACAAAGTTCCGGAGCTCTTGTGCATCGTCAGCATCGTCGTGTAGGGATGAGCCAGGCATGGATTTATCTAATCAGTGTGGGCGCCAAGTGCTGACCCCATAAGTTTACGAGGTACTTGTTCGCCTGATCTCCCGGTCCAGCTTCCGTCCGCCCATGCCAGCAAACGCACCCTCCATCCGTGTTGTCATCAGACTTCCTCGGAACAGACCAGAGAACGCCGAACCGGACCCCCCACCCGTGCGTAGGACATCCAACCCATACCCGGACATCCCGAATGACACACAACCGTTTCTGTTAGATCGAATGGACGGCAGAAAAGGCCGATATACTGTGGAAGGTCATAGAAAAATCGCGGTCGAGCGACAGCGGTGGGACTGACTGTACCGCTTCCCCTCTCTCTCTACCACAACCCTAGGCCTCACGTATGTACGCAGGGAAGGGACTCGCTGCACATCTCGAGGTCCCGTTGCCCTACTTGCTCTATCGTGTCAACGCAAGGTTCCAAGAAGAGATTCGCGGGTTAAAGGATATACAAGGCGCACTGAGCCCTTCTGCTGCTGCCACTAGTACCCCCATTGTTGAGACACAGCAGGCCGAGAGACCACCGTTGACGATCCGGACAGGGGTACAACACGCCAGCAGCTCAAAGATTTTATCGCCTTCAAGAATAAACACCCCCCGCAACGTCCGCGCGCGGCTGACCTCACTCGGAATCAACTCTCCGAGACCAAAGAAGGCGACCTCTTCGTCGACATTGACCGTACAAGGCGCCAGACGGAACTATGTTGCCATGCCCCCCCACTCGCCTTCCTCGTCTGAGGAAGGTGATTCAGACGAGGAACTTGCACTCAAGGAGGAAGAGGCAGAACGTGCTGCTGAGGAACAAGAGGCTCTCGGCCACAAACTCAAAGAACTGAATCGACTCATTACCAACGACGCCGTGGGTCTCATACCAGGGCACGGGCTGAAGAAGAGTGTCGATAGAGGCCGCACTGGGCTCTCGTCACCCGTGTCTGCTGCGGGAAGCTATCGCAACGATTCACTCTCGAGCAGAAGTGATAACCAGAGTCTCTCGAGCGCTGGTTCGCCTCAGGGGTCAATACCAGAGATACCTTCGCCGAGGACGGATTCGCAGTCGCATTCTCCACTGGACAGGCACAGGTCTCCGACAGAATCACCGAGTCCAGCGGCAGTGTCACCGAGGAGTACACTTGGACATTCACACAGAAGGTATAATCAGTTGGTAGGTGAACACGGGAGCGGCCACGCTTCGGAAACATCAAGTTTTAGTGATCTGAGCGGTCAGTATCCTGTTTTTTTTTTTCTATGGGATTTTTTTTACATAAGGTGGTGCGGTCTAGATACCAGCTTGTCGGCGTCCGCTCTTGAGAGCGCGCTCATGTCGAATATTCGGAGTGGGAACACAACGCGACGGTGGGTCCTTTTCAGGCTTCTTAACCAAAGCACCCATTCTTGACCCACGGCTGCAGATCAACTCAATTTCCCTCCCGGAGTCGTAACACCCAGAGACAGCCCTAGAGTACCACACCATATATACTTTTGTGAGATACCCCTGTTTATACATAGATGGTATGTAATGTGATCCAATCAAGCGTCGAAACTCGTCTCCCCACCGTTCCTTTGTTCCTACATAAAACCACCACTAAGGGTTGTGGGCAAAAGTCGGAGGGAGGAAACGACCAAAGGACAAACACCAAAAAGTCGGGTGATTGTGGCTGTTGATCGAGAAAAATATCGATACCAACCCCTCGTTATCGGCGCCCCCTGTCTCTCTTGTCCTCTCTCCGCCGCCGCCATCTTCCTTCCTACACGGGACAAGATGGAGTTGACGTTGATCAACGAACTAGGAGGCACTTTCGTCGTCGAGATCGATCCGGGTATGGAGTTGGAGAATGTCATGGCATTGGTAGAGGCCGAGGTGGGTTTCGTTTACCAACAACACCCTCGCAATCTCAAACTTATCTCTCTTGGACCTTGGACCTTGGACCTCTCCCCCCCTGTCCCATCTACGCGCTTACATTTGCCTCGTATAAAAAACCGTGTTTCTACGATGTGGCCACGCAWTGCGGAAATAAATAAAATCGTTAACAGTCCGGGATCCCGACTTCTGATCAAGGGATCTATGCAGGTGAACGTGAGCTCACCAATCCCAAATGGACGATGCGGCAATATGGTATCGAGGGCTCCAACGTGGTGTTATTGCTAAGAAGAAAGGGAGCAAGTGTTGGTGGGAGGTGGGATTCATGGTTTTTCTGCCTGAGTGGCTATCCAGCTCATTGGTTTTTTTAATATCTTTGTTAAATAACATTGACAGGCAAGTTGAACAGGACACCGAGACGATACGTTTACAGATCTTGGGCGATCCAAATCTCATGCGGCAAATACAAGAGGTACGTTTTGTCTTCAGACCCTCCCAAGTTCGACTGATAAGGTGGAGAGAATCCATATCTAACATGCCTCCCCCCCTTTACTCCCAACACAAACCATAAACCCACAAAACCCACAACACACACGCAACATAACCTGATCAGGCCGAACCAGAACTTGCCAATGCGGTCCAATCTGACCCAGGACGTTTCGCAGAACTCCTCCGCCAGACGCGAGATCGGCAACAGAGGGCAGAGTCGGAGCGACAGCGCGAGATCGAGCGGTTGAATGCGGATCCATTTGATGTCGAGGCGCAGAGTAGGATTGAGGAAGCTATCCGTCAACAGGCGATATATGAAAATATGGAACATGCGATGGAGTATTCGCCTGAGAGTTTTGGGAGGGTCACTATGCTCTAGTGGGTTGATCTTTGCCTCAGTTTCTCTCACTCAAGGGGTATTTTTTTTCTGACTTGTCATTGATAAGCATTCCGGTGGAAGTAAATTCGCATCCAGTGAAGGCGTTTGTAGATAGCGGTGCTCAGCAGACCATCAGTATGTATCTTCATTCTAGACCCAGGAATCTTATTGACATTCAAAATCATCCTACAGTGAGTCCCGAGTGTGCGGAGGCATGCGGGTACGCAATACAGTCGTTGTATAGGACACCAATTTTTACTAGCAACCTCCTGCAGCATCATGCGCCTCGTCGATAAACGTTTCGCAGGTATTGCTCAAGGTGTCGGCACAGCCAAGATTCTCGGACGAGTGCACAGTGCCCAGCTGAAACTAGCAGACCTCTACCTCCCCTGCTCATTCACAATCATGGAGGTGTGTAATTGAAATTCCGCCACTCTCCCCCACCTTTTAACCCCCAACGCCAAAAATGTTACCGATATCTTCATCACAGGGCCGCGCCGTCGACCTCCTCTTTGGCCTCGATATGCTCAAGGCACACCAAGCATGCATCGATCTCGAGAGAAATGTGCTTCGGATCCAAGGTCGCGAAGTCAAATTTTTGTCGGAACACGAGCTTCCCGATAAAGCTCGCGACCCTATCCATCCAGAGACATTAGGAATAGATTCGGGCTCACTGGACGCCGCCACATCGAGCACTTCCACTGGTAGTGGTAGTGGTRGTGGCCCGCCGTTCCCTGGCTCTGGGCAGGCGCTGGGGTCTGCACCAGGGTCATCGCCCGCTACTGGCGCCTTGGGTGGTCGTCCGCAAGCGAGCCCGTCCCAGAGCCGGCATTCTGAAGTAAGCATACAGATGTTGATGGATCTCGGTGCGACGAGGGAGGTGGCAATTAGCTCGCTTGATGCAGCTGGAGGGAACGTTGATGTTGCCGCATCGCTATTGTTTTGAAAATGCGATACAAGGGAAGAGAAAAAAAATGTAATAGTAAACATGATGGGTGCTGTACACATGAACACAATGTAATCCAAAAAAGCCAATAAAATATCATAGGTTTAAATCAAACTGACTCGTGTCCGCACAAGCCCTCCCCGCCAATTGTTCATCCCCGCTGAGCGATTATGCGACCAATCACCTTGCATCCTCGCAAAAGCATCCTGTATGTGTCCGGGTATCAATGCCTTTCTGTCTTCCGGGGGTTGCATGAAAAGCGCATTAGCAGGCATGGTGTACTCTGTATCATCATCCGGAGAGCCCTCGCGGCGGCGCTTTTCAGGGGGACCACCAACACCGGCGTGCTTGCGTTTGCCGAGCATGGGGGAGGCGTATTCTTCGCGCAAAAAAGACTCTTCAAGGGATTTTTTGACGGCGAGTCCGGCGAGGGTGAGGGAGCGAACCATTTCGAAAGCTAAGAAGCCAACAATGTCGACGGTGTCATCGTTGGCTTTGAGGTCAAGGTGTGCGGGGAGGTTGAGGAAGTCACGGAAACGTTTGGCTAAGAGCCGATATTAGTTTTTGGAGACTGTAGGAAGGGGAATGGGTGAGGCAAAGTACTTGCCTTTGCGGTAGGTGAAAGAGGCTTGGCGGCAGTCGGAGTAGTGCTGGTATTCTTCGCGGGTCATTTGGCGCGTAGCGTCGTCTGCTTCCTGTGGGGCTTGTTGAGTCGGTTACAGGATGGTGGGGGACAAGGCTTACCTTGAGACGTTGTATCGAGGCTTCATGGGCTTCAATGTCGTCTTCATCTTCTTCGTCGTCGGATTGGTGTCCACTCTGCCGAAGAGCTTCTGAATAGATGGTTGTGATCTCCCAAGGGAGCTTGATGGTAATTTTCTGCGCCTTGGCAGTCAATTTATCTGCACCAGTACGCAAGAGTGAGTGTCACAAGAGCCATGGAAGGTGAAGACCACGCACCATCGGCACCGTCTTCCAGGGTCTCAACCTCTACGCCGGCGCCACCATCTCCACCAGAGTCCTTCGCATGCTTCCGAACGTCTTTCCAGGAGAGATATGTTCGTAGCCGGTTGACCTTGCCTCGGTCATGGCGGATAAGGAATATGAGGTCTTCGGCCGAGAGGTAGCGTGCGCCCCGACGGGTGGCTAGTGCTCGTGCTTGGACGATCTGTTCCCGAGCTATCGTCAGCTACAAGGGGTCTCCGGGTAATTGAGGGTGACGACGGACGAGTTCGATGAGCTGGCTGCGAACGATGTCTTCTACGAGGTTGACGGTGTCGATGTTCGGTTCCTGGACTTCGCCAAAGACGAACATCTATGGGGCAGTGAGTGTGGGCGCGCCCTGGACGGAGACGACGAGCTCACCATCTGAGAGATTTCCTGGGTGTATTTGTACTCGCGGGTTGAGTTGGACATGGCGTCGCTCGCTTTCTTCGTCGCAGCCATAAGATTGGGTGTTTCAAACTCCGCTCTCTCCCTCTCTCCGCCCCTCCCATGTCCGTCTCTCTCGCCTTCCGTCGCCTAGCGCTTCGCCGGACGACGCTCGTCTCTCGTCCGTTGGCCTTTTACGCCAGAACAAATTCGACGTCTGCTGCCTCGAATGCCAAACCAGCTCCGGAGCCGGCTCCACCTATTTTAGCCGAGAGCACAGAGGGGCCGACGGACTGGTCAAAGAGCTACCACGGGCTATCTGTAGAACCTTTCTCAAAGGAAATTTCGAATGTCCTGCAGGCCCCCATTGACCCTCTGGATGTTGAAATCAAACCCGGTGAGGCTCCCATTGAACTGGGGATTGTCGTTGTGACGGCTAAATACCGATAGATGGTCTGATTTACCTCCCGGAAATCAAATACCGCCGGATACTGAACAAGGCCTTTGGTCCTGGTGGATGGGGTTTGGCTCCTCGCAGTGAGACGAATGTGGGACCCAAAGTTGTGAGTCGGGAGTATGCACTTGTGTGTCTAGGAAGGTTTGCTGTATTTTTCCGTTCTCCTCTCTGGACCTTGTCACTCATATATCTGCAGGCTAGTTGGGATTGCTCGGGGAGAACAAGATTACTTTGACCCCTCTGGGATACCTACCGCGACGGAGGCGTGCAAGAGCAACGCATTGATGAGGTGCTGCAAGGATCTGGGTATCGCGAGCGAGCTCTGGTAAGTGTTCTTTCTAGGGAAGTGCAGTGAAGAACGCCTAGGACTCAAAATTCGCCAACAGGGATCCGCGTTTCATACGTGAATTCAAGGCGAAACACTGCCTTGAGGTGTTTGTCGAGCACCTGCCCACAAAGAAAAAGTGTGTCTCGTTTGCATATATATATTCTTTGGCCATCTAACTGTCTCTCTACAGGAAGAAGCTCTGGCGTCGCAAGGACCAGGGCAAGTTTGAATATCCGTACCAAGAGTAAAGTAGACAGTGACTAGTACTTTCGCGTACCACGTGATGTGACACTACTCTTTTAATAATGGCGGGCATTCCCCGAGATCCCCGTAACTCAATGTCGCTCTCGAGGCCAGGCTCAAGTCTCTCGCAGCATTCTCGACCCCCTTCCCGTGCTTCCCAGCCTCGCTCCAGTGCTCGTCCCCCGTCGCGTTTCTCTCACCGCAGACAGGCCAAGTCCAAGATCGGCCCTCTTTCCCAAACCCTGGTTACCCARCTAACYGGCCTCAACGARCAGGAGCATCCAGAGGTATACAGGGCAAAACTTGACTATGTAGTCAAACACCTCGRTTCCATTACAYTGACCAAGGGCGCWGCGAGTGTTGACATGGAGCTCGTCGAGCAGCAGATCAATGGGTATTGCGAGCCTTGTCTACACYGAGTGTCGATCCTTACCCCATCTCTAATYTAGWCATGCGTTGAAAGCACGTATCATGATGAAAGACATTCTCTCTGAGGCCCTCCTTGACGCCCACAAGAGATTTACCAGCCACGTAGAAACAAGRGAAAGAGATCTAGATCATGACATCCAAGTACGATCAAATGTCTTGAGGTTTRGTTACCTTYACCTATTTTGTAGACAGCACATATCCCAGACCACCTCCAGCTCTTGGTATGCCTTTCAACCGAATCTCTCGTGCCATTTGCTCAAGACAGCTGTTACYTAGCTGAGCCTCTCTCARCCGCCATCCGCTGCGACCCTTACATATGCAACACAACTCCTCCATGAGATAAGGAACCCCCAACCCTCTACTCCGCCGCTCACGTGGAAAGACATTCTAGCTGAGGAACCATTCGAGGGCGAGCATTGGGAAGGTATCCTTGATACCGGTGATCAGCACTGGGGAACCACTCCCTCACTTTCCCCTCTCACTTCTGATGATGACGACGTCGACCGCGTGTCTTTCCTTAGTTATGATGGTCACGCTCAAACTCGCCTCCATGAGCAAGAGGAGACTGATCTAGCGGACGAGAAGCCCATTCTCGGATCCAGTGTCCCTCCGCATACGTATGCGCATAGGAAGGAATTTGAGGAGCTGCAGGCGATGCAGTATTGGAGAAAGGACTGGAAGGGGTATGTCCAGCCGAGTAAGCAGTTTGCTATCGGCGATCCGTCTACTCTGGGTGAGTGTTCGTGATGTCATGGGCGGCTTATTTGTTGGCTAATAGTCAATGGTTGCATAGGACCTGCTCTCGCGGATATGCTCGCTCGTGAACACGGTGGACTTGCTGCTACACAGGCGCTACTCCAAAATGAAGTATTACATTCGTCTTGTTTGTAAAGGTTTTTCTCTCAACATGATTTAGCGTTATATTCGAGAAGAGGATATGGTGAGGGAAATTTATATGGCCTTGCAAGGCAGAAAAAACATCGTTTTGACGTGGAATAACAACGCTTATACTGTGAGTCTCGGCTAATCATAAAAATAAAAATGTAATTTGACGGATGTGCCAGCTCACCTCAGAATCCCCGCGCCTCCCCCATCTGACACTGGCCTCACAAGCTGCTATTCTTTCCTCGCTTGCAGAAACCGCGACAACCCTTGAACATCTCCGCCACTTCCGATCCTCCGTTTTCGCGCTTTCGTACTCCCGAGACCACACAACTGAAAGTACCAAGGGAATTCCCACCCCCTCGAAAAACATTACCCGAACTGTCGAAGCCTTCGCTGACGCTGTTGACGCTGAAATCCGGGCGTTCGATATCTGGTGCGCGGATCAAGAAGCAGCCATCTGCAGCATCCGCATGCCTTCTCAAGCCTCTGCCCCCAGCGCTGATCTCATCGTCAGTCTCCTGCACRCTACCAAATCCCTCCGAGACACATTCGAGCACACCTTTTTTGTCCTGSTCAGCATCATTCGCGAGGTCTTCTCTGCAGACCTTTCGTCTTCCTCGGAATACTGTGTATCCTACCTGATCAGTGGAAGGAGGGCGCCGGCGATGGTTGCGTCTAGGTTGCTGGACATGCTGTTTATGAGTGTGCAGGTGCATAGAGAGAGAGGGGAGGTAGTGACCAGCGATTCACTTATGAGAGTTTTTGCGACAAGCGCAGAGCCTGTGTGGGGGATGTGTGGGAGGTGGTTAAAAGATGGGATGGGTTTGGGAAGCGCTGTACTGGGTAGCGGGAGGACAGATGAGTTGGATGAGGAATATTTTATCGAGTCAAAGGTGGTTGGGTTTGGKGAAGGTTATGTTGGGRTCCTACACCCTGAATTCTGGCAGGGGGCATATGGGCTGAGGGAGGGYGTYGGCTCTGAAGACCAGGATCAGGATGACGAGCAGGGTGGGACTGAGCTTGGGTCGGTCTGGAAGCAAAAGGCGGTGCCGATGTTYTTGGAGCATGTGGCAGAGATGATTTTGCGGACGGGGAAGGCAGTAGGTYTASTTCGTGCTCTTGGGCCRACGACTGTGGATGTGGCTGGGKATTGGGAGCCAGAGGGTTTYGGCGAGYTGYTGGTGAATCAGTGGCTACAGGAAGAGGAGAAGAATCTCGGAGAGTTGTTCTCCATCTCCGTTGATACGCTGTCGAAACTCATTTACGATCGGCTGTTACCTCGGTGCCAAGTGGTTGGAAATGCGCTTGCGAGGACTCTGGTGGATGAGTGTGGGTTGTGGAAACATTTGGAGTCGATTGAGGGTTTGTTTCTCATGCGGCGGGGGGATGCCATGAGTCATTTCATTGACGTCGTGTTTAACAAGGTATGGAATACAATATCGGTCATGTTATATACCAAGTCTGAGGGCTTTTGCAGATGGATAGCAAGCAGGGCTGGAGTGATTTTCACTTCCTCAATACTGCGTTCACTGACGTTGTAGAAGCGAACGTCAATGCTGGTGCACGGGACTGGATCCAACCCTCTCTCGTGCGGCTTTCCTATCGGGGAGGTAAGGATAAGGAAAGGATGATCTACCGCACGGTCAAAACTATCGACGGGTTAAATGTCGAATATGCTGTACCGTTCCCGTTGGCATACCTGTTCAGGCCGGATGTGGTCGAATCGTACGGTGAAGTATTTGTGTTCTTGTTGCAGATTAGGAGGGCAAAGAGTGTGCTTGAGAGAATACTTGTGAGAGGGGACGAGGGAAGGAAAATGGGCGAGGGGCTTAAGGCGTTTTACGCCATGAGGAGTCGGCTAAGTTGGTTTATCAAGTAAGTTGTGGACATCATTTTTTTGAAACAATTGGGTTCACTCTTTGTCCCTCTAGCACATTGTTTAATTTTTTGACGACCTATGTGAGTCGCAGGAAATTTGATACTTTCGGTGATCGATACGATGATGGGATTTTAGGTCATTCATGCACAAGTGATCAGTTTCCACAAGAAATTGGAGGGGGCCCAGTCATTTGACGAGATGATCCAGCTGCATGATGAACAGTACGTGGTGTTCAACATTGTGTTTATCCACTCATCGAGTACTGAAACACAATAAGCCTCAACAAGATCCAGGGTAGATGTCTCTTGAAAAAGATCGTAGGTGACGACACAGCTTTTAGCAAGCTTGATGGTTGATAAACAGCTTTTTCGCGACAGACTTCCGCACTTCACCGAGCGATTCTCTCCGTCTTGGATATGTCCCTTCAATTCAGTGAGCTCTTTGTCGCCTTTGCGGGTGACGCAGCGACGCATGACGTCTCGCGGCACTCGCTCCTCAAACGCCACAGGAGTCGACGACAGAGACGGAAACACCGCAATGTAATCGGATTCTCGCAACCTTCCGCTGATGAATTGGTGTCATCATCATCATCATCATCCTCAGATGACGGGGAGGGGGTGGATGAGTCATCACCAGTCATCCAGTTGGAGGCAGAATCATACTCTGTGATGAATGTTTCCTCTGTGCTGAGCTATCCAGAGGAGTTTGCTGAGAGAATGGACAAGATGTCTAGGGAGCTGGACGGGCTTGTGAGGTTTGTGAGGCGAGGGGTGGAGGGCCTAGCGGGGGGAGCCAGCGAGGCAGCGCCTGCGTTTGGGGTGCTGGGCTTTGCATTGGAGGACTGGGACTGCTGAAATGAGGTGAGGTGAGCTGGGAGGGGATAGATCCAAGGATGATATGTAGACCACGTGACTGCCTGGCAACTTGGTCCCGTTAATGAGCCTGAGTTGTGGCCAGAGGCAGTGTCGTCCTCTCCCTTTCCCCTTTCCCCCTATGGCCCATCCACCCGTCCACATAGAACAGGACAAGGCAACGCCGGACGGCGGGAACGAGTTGCCCACATACGACGATCTTGCAGCCCAGAACGGTCCCAATTCAAGGCATGTCTTCGCTTACCCCAAGCGTGTCCGCGTGGTCCCAATTGATCCTGACGGTCCTCGGTTTTTCTTGCGCAGATTCGGCCGGTGGAGGAGCTGGATCGAAAAGAGGTCTGCGCATCCTTTCACTCTCGGGCCCATCGACGGAAATTAACGGTTGTATCTGCAGAGCTGCTGAGCGCTACACTGACATAACCGCTGAGGAGCGTCAACGGAGGCGGGATCGTGGCTGGGAACTGGAAAGAGGCCCGGTATTGTCTAGTTAACGCCTTGTGTGTCCCTACGATGCTGATCTCGGATGATTRCAGCGCACGTCGAGATCCCATGAGAATGCACCGCTCCCCCTAGTGACYAATCAGCCGCCAACGCCTGGACCACCCCCTGAGCTGCATATCCAGACCAGCGCCCTCCATATCCACGACAGTCCCACTCAAGTACAAGAAGATCCCCGCCAGCGGAGTGCATCACCAAGTGCGCCGCTGCCCTTTATCAGCCAACGGATAGCRCCCTCCCATCTCAAGCTTAACCATTTCGGATCTCGGTTCCTGCCTCACGCGACCTCGCGAATCCGATGCGCTTTGCCCCTCAACTCGGACCGGYTGTTGCTCATCGGTCACGATGAAGGTCTTTCTGTGCTCGATATGTTTCCTCAGGAGTGGTCAGAGGCTGGAGGTATCGATGTCAAGACCCCTGACGAAGCTCAGGCGAGGCTTATTTGGGAGGGTGAAGGGTATGTATAGTTCTTTATTGATGTCGATGACATTTTTGGGAGGCTAAATTCCTCTGCATAGAGTGCTTCAGATGACGATTATCGAGCAAGAAGACGTGGGGGACGGGTCCGTTCAGGGCGTTGTCCTAGTTCTTGTCGGACCAGAACCAGGTTCRCCAGGCTCCAAAGACGGCGACTCAGCACGGTCCCTCCGGATGTACAATCTCTCCAGCCTAAGTAACCTAGCAAAGTGGGCTATTGCACACAAGGTCAGCCATTTCGCTCTTTGCAATTCTTTGCGACTGGGGTCCCTGACCTCGTTTCCAGGGCGCGCGTCCATTGGACCTACGCCGTCCATCCAATTGGGAAGTGCAGACAACGCCCAGTAAAAGACATCGACCACAGAGTAGTATTGCGCGAAGCTTGAGGTCCCTCGTCGACGCTCCCTCACCTCCTACCCATCTCGAACAAAACCCTGTCTCCTATCACAATATGCTGACCCCCACTGTCTCGAATGGTCATCCAGATAGTCGTATCGTCTCATCACCAACAAACCCCCCGTTGCCGCAAACGYTAACGCCCTCCCGCCGTAATACCGACGATTCAGGTTGGGATGTCGTCGATGATGTCCCTCTACGATGGGCAACAGATTTTGTTCCCCTCGCGACGCCTGGCTCCCGTCTGACAGGCGCCTCTGTGATTTCATATGCAGTTTGGACTGATGAGAATCGGACAGGCCGAGGGGGCCAGTTACTTGCCATCGCGACAAGATGCAACATCCTTCTCTACGAGACACCTAGGGGAGAAAGAGCCTTTAGATTTGTCAAGGTAAAAAGATTTTTCTCTTCGTCTCCCTAGTTCTACAGCTGATTCATCAAAACTCCCTATCAAGGAATTCTATACTCCCGTGCAACCGCGAAGCATCACCTTCTTCCAACAAACAGTCCAAGAAGTTACTCGCACCATGTCGGATGTGACCGGTAATCGCCACAAACGGACTGATAGCACCAACACGGTACGCGCTGCTGGCGACAACTCTCGTTCCTTGGTACTCCCGATGATCAACTACGGCACCCAGCTCACCCTTTTTGTCATCTTTGAAAAGAAGGCTGGCTGGATACGCATAGCTGATTCTGCCGTGGGAGAGATGGAGCTCCCTGATGACAGTTACGTCTCCTCACTCGACCAAAGTAGTGCTTTCCTTAGTCCGCGGGACACGGTCGCAGGGGGATCCCACCGCATCCGAACCCGTCTCTCCTTTGAGCATGCCACACAACCAAGATGGATCCCTCCTGCCCGTTGTGAACTGCCTGTCCTGGGTGTGGGCCCCAGCTCCAGTCTCGCCCCAGTGGAAACGACACGAAAAGTACTTTTCCTAACTCGTGGGCGAAAAACTCACATCTTACCATCACCGCTACCTACCAATTACGCATCGTATCCCTCCCTTGCCATTGTGACTTGGAAATCGCCACCGCGCCACGTTATACCTCGGGTCTGTGAATCCGACGGTGCAGACGGKGCACCTGATTTCCCACCATTTTTACAGCTTGTTGCGTTTGGCGAGGACGGCATAGAGGTACAGGAGATGTCGCTGAATTTTGTGAACAGGGGGAAGGGGAAAGCAAAGGCTACATATGAAGAGGTCGTCCGAGCAGAGGATGACATGGTTGGTGACTGTGGCTTCCTCGCGATGGGTGGGCATTGGGATCAAGTCAGTCGGTTGATGGACCCGGACCGGTTGACAAGGACGTATTCCACTGCGAGTGATCAGTCCGCTCAGTCGTTCAAAACGTACAACAGTGTTGGAACGTCTGTGATTGTCTCGCGGTTGAAACGGGAGCGAGGCGTTTAYGCTTGGTGGCGGAAGGGTTCTGGTGATTATCGGGTGTTTTGGGTGGGGGGTTCGCCCGAGTCGGATGTGGAAAACCGGTGAATGCATAGACAAGAGGGGGCAGAACTGTAATTTAATTCCTTTTTCACCTGGACGAGCCTTGCTATGTTTTTTTTTTTTCTTCTTTTTCTTTCGATGTGCCACTTGCACCTACTTGTACGTATGCCTGGCCAAATGGTGTTCAAGGAATAGTTAGTGTATAATCTACGGAATTGCAATTTCATACCAAGCGAACACATGACAGACGGTAAGATAATAGTAATATAGTGATACATAAATGTCATATTTGAGAAGACGTAAGCGAATGCGGGGGTAGGGAGAGAACCATTATACAGTTGAGGCACAGCAATAGAAACAAATGTTCTGGATATCATAACGAARAAAAAGGGCGATTGYGGAAAGTCCRGTCAAAGGGAGTAAAGTTCTCGGGGAAAATTACTGTGAGAATCATAAGTCTAGATATCGTTCATAAGTCACGGCGCCCCGCTAGGGGTAGACCCAGGCGGATATGTCGCATTTTGCAACTGGCTCGCACTTCGACTTTGATTCAGCTGATCCATGCTCTGCGGCTGAGGCTTGCGGATGACAACAAACGACCTYGTCGGACCAGAACTCGTACTGCTCCCACTTGTGAGTGAGGATCCAATAGCACCTGCACTGCTAGCGGCACTCGGTATGCCCAACCCGCCTAATTCCATATCCAGAGGTAATGACGGGGGTGAAGATGACGACGCTTGATTGTTATTGCCACTGGGACCGTCACTGCTGTTGGGTCGATGTCGGATGATGCGGTACCATGGTTTCTTCTTTGGCTGTTCTTCAATAGTACTATCATCGTCGTCGATGTCGTTATTATCGTCATCAGTAGCGACAGAAAACTGTGCATGATGGGGTGGACGTGGCCAATTATTGTTCCCATTGCTACCAGAGGCTATCCCACCCGGGATCCCAACGGCAGCGAGAGGATGCAGCTTGCTTGCATCTTCAATGATGGCCGTCTGCGATTTAGTGCGCACATGTGCTGGCTCCATCGCTCCAGGGGGTAATCGCCCATACTCACTCTGCCGCGTTACATTTGACAAAGACGGTGGGGGATCGTCATCATCATAAAACACACTTGTACTACTAGCAGGCCCCCTACCTCCTAGGGGAGGTAATGTCGATCTGCTCTGGTCCTGCTGCCTGAAGGAGGGGAACGTATGTGTCGAACCATTGCCAAAGGCATGCATCGATGAACTCGCAATGGCCTGGGTGGATGCATTACGTGGGGAGAAAGCGCTTGTGGTCCCATCCATGATCGCATAGGGTGTATCCATATGGGCCTTCCCACCTCCCACTCGTGCGAATCCACTCTTTGGCTGTGGTGTGCTGACCGGTTCCGCAACAGGGACATARCCATGCCGTAATGGATAGCTTTGCCAGGCACCCATGATATATCCTTCATCATCGTCATCCTCACGATAGGGCCGCGGCAAGGCATGTTCAGGACGCAACACGCTAGGTGGCGGCCCCGAATGTGTCGATCCCTTCCTACTTTCAGAACCAATCAATCCGGGGACGGGTGAGGTAAACGAAGCAAAATCCGATCCAGTAGGTGGAATTCCTTGGCCAGAGCTGCTCCCGGCAGTTCTTTTGGGTTTCCTCCTTCGTTTCTTAGATCGAACCCGGAAGCCACAGAAGCCCGCAAGACCAAGTACGCCAAGAAGTCCAGAATCGGTTACATGTCGACTTCGATCGAATCCAACTCCGCCAATTATGCGAACGACAGCTTCGACCAGCTTCATAAAAAGCATTGACAAGAGAGCAAGATAAACAAGAGCAAGAATAATGAGTATTCCATACGCAACCCAACCGCCAGGGCCGGGTCCAATGGAAATCTAACAAACATCAGAAAAGACATCCCGAGGATAATGAGAGAATGTGACGTTACTGTTGGAGTGAGTATCACCAATAAAACCGCCACGACAATTCTAGCCACGCAGAATAAAAAGCTGATTAAACCCATACTCGCTCCACTCCCCCAAGGTAGCCAGATACTCGTCCCCAGCGCGGATATTACCTCAACAACAAGGATGATAATGGCCTGAGCTGTCCCACTCTTCTGTCCTGCACCAATTGTGATGCCAAACACGAGATTGCTGGCGAACAGCAGTGTAGCAAACATCTGTGAGCCGTGGCGGTAGTGGTTGTACAAGGGCCCAAGGGAAAGTAAGGTCCTTGTCTCGTCATAGAGCTTGTTCGTCGTGGTGAGGGTCACTCTGAGAACCAAATGAAGTGGGAGAAGGACAGAGAAGAAGGTAAAGGATAACGCAGCCAGAGCAACGCCGGCATGGCTTACGCCTGGCTCGGGTTGAACCATCTGGTAGACCGAAAAAATGGTGATGGGGAGATGGAAAAGTACCAAAAGGCGGACAAGGTTTCCGTGAAGAACACTGCCATGGAACGAGCCTATATCCGTTCGTAGGCGCCACCAAGACCGGTGCGTTTTAATAGCACGGCTGCCAACTCCAAACATACTGTGTCCYGTTAAACTCTTGCTCTCCTCGCCAGGCACGGGGGAAGCTGCTGTCTCTCCTTGGTCTTTGTTCATGAGACTTCGGTTGGATACGCTTGTAGCAAACCCAGGACTCCGCGTTCGGGCAAGAGTGGTCGAGTGATTGGGACGAGATGCTGACTTGAAAACAACAGCAACCATAAAGTAATCGAAAGCCCATAAAAGGGTGGAAAAGACTATTGTGACGCCGATGATAGCAAGGAAAAGGATGAGACAGGTGGGGAAAAGGTCTTGCGGTCGCACTCCAACAGCATAGGCAAACGACTGTATGCCGTGGGAAGCATTTTGAGGGAGTGTGAAAAGAACATTGGGGATTGTTTGATCAATGAAAAGAGGTGATGACGGGTCTGAAAGCTGTTCTGAGAAATTCGGAGGCGGTGAGTAGGGCAAAGTGGAGAGTGTGTCCCACTGATGTGGAGTAGAAGCGCTGGTGAGACTGATGTCTAAACATGTCATTAGCTGAAYGATTCGCCACATGGAAGRAAGATGGTACAYACTGTARGAGAGCGTGGACCAGGCCGTCTGTGTTAACAAGGGGTCTGAACAGTAGATCAATACAAGAGAAGCGGGACCAGACGTGAAAAACCCACAAATAAAGGATGGCCACTCGACGGCAACCATAGCGAGTGCAGCACACCACTGCGTATGAAATATCACGTCTCTCATMGAGGGTGTACCTGAGCCAGCATTGAGTAACCGAGCGTTAATGCAGTCCYCCRCSTATTAGACTCACAGAACCTGATCAATGCTGGCGACGATGTCATCCTCTCTCCGCTAATCGCACTCGCCAAGATAAAGCCACCACTCTGCAGCTTCCCCCACACTCCCCTCCCATTCCGGTTCACGCCCCTCCCCCACGCTGAGACAATTCTGGCCACGCCCACCACGATCCAATACGCTGCTGCCAGGGCCACAGTGGCCCATAGTATTGTCCGGGCATCTCCATATGGCCCCTGGGTTGCCGAGGGCTCCAAAGGTGTGGTGGATACGTCAACGCAAACGAGTTCCTGTCCAAAGGGATCGACGGCGCGTAGCCGTGTGATGAGAGTGGTTAGTGCACGGTTGGGTCCCCACGGGATTTGGGCGGAAAATGCAAAAGGACCGGCGGGGATGGGACAGAAGCTGCCGGATGTGTTGTCGGGGGTGGGAAGGGGAGATGGTGGGCGGAGGGTGTTGCAAAAGTACGAACTGTTCGTCCAGGCGTTCAGCGTGAGCACAGAGGTCGTCGTGAAGAGGGTGGCTATCAAGTCCTAATTGTCAGCAGATGTTCTTTGTTTGCAAGAAATGAACTATTTCTGACATAGACTCCCACTGTTATTCGTGAGGCCTAGGATGGGTTGAGGGCTGTCCCCGAGGACGGTCAGGTCGAGATATTTTCCCCAGTCGTCGTTCTCGAGGACCTGCGCATATATCGATGACACGCCCAGCTTCTGTGCTTGGTTTGCTTGATCGTCGAAACAGTCGGTGAAAGACAATGTSGCGGGGTCRGCATGGACGGGRAGGGTGMGGGTGAGGAGCAGGGTGAGGGTGARCGCCGACAGCGACGACTGGGGTCTGCTRGGARACAGGCGCATGGCGGCGCTGGGAGGAGGGAGGGAGCGGTTGGGGCAACGGAAGAGATTGCAGTGTGCATCAATTACGTCATCCTATTTTCTCACCCCCAAGTGAACTGTATTTTATTACATACAAAACAGGAGAAACTAATAATACTGGACTTTGATCGACTCGCCGTCATGGTAGGGAGGCAGCAGGCCCTCATCTGGCCCGACAGGGAGGCGAATTCTCCCCGTCTCTCGTGACCGGTGTCGGTGGTGGCGGTGACGGTAGTCTGTGTGTGAAACCCAGACCTCCTTGGCCGTCGTCTGCACATCACCCGGCAACGAGTGCCGTGGGACCGGAGTATACACCATCTCAACATCGGGGTCCGTGGAGGCGCTCAAGGGAACGAGGATGATGCGTTGCGGCGCACCCGGGGAACTTGCGTTTAAATGAGTCGGAAGGTGTGAGGACGATGAGCAGCAATGTGAAGGGCAACGAGTGTGTTGGCGAACGAGCTGAGAATAAAAGTTGGAGACGGCGAGGAGAAAGTGCAGCTATACATTCCAACATTGCATCAGTTATCCGACGCGGAGATGTGAAACAAAAGGATGAGAACATACCCTGATGACGAGAACAACGAGCATGACACCAATCATTACAAAAATGGCCCTCTCAAGCCAATATTCACAGTTCTCGGAATTCAACCCCACCTCGTGCATATCACGCATGAGTTCAGGATGATGAGAGAACTCTTCGCAGATGTTTGCACGGGCGGAGGAAAGGAAAGCAGCATAGCTCGCTATGAAGGCGGCGAGCGCGCTAAAGGAGAAGTCTGCAATCGAGTAGTCTCGGTAGAACCTCACTAGTGAGGCTTTGCTCTGTATGCACAATTGTCAGTTTATTACGGTGGAGCCGAAAAGCAACGCAAAGATGACAGACCCGAATGAKTCCTACAAACCCTAGCGCACAGACAATAGAAGCGGAGACAAAGTAGAGGGACAACAATGCCCACATAACATTGACCCCGTCAACGGCCTGGGGCCAACTGTCGCCCAACCATTCGCTCTCGACGTCTCCCCACTTGAGTTGCTGCCATGCGGCAAGCACTCGGATGGCAATGGCAGTGTTGGTCAAGGCACCGAAGAGGGTAATGCACAGCGAGGCTGATCTAGATGCACGGCGATGGCGCATGGATACGAGAGAGATGGGGTGAGGTAGAGGAAGGAAAGAAAGAGAGAAGAAGACGGACCTAGCAGCATTAAGACGAGCCATGACTTACTCAGCCCGGCAAGGTGACAGCGCAGATGAGGAGTGTTGGCGGAACGTCACACCATCCGTGATCACTGTTGGTCACGCTTCCGGACGGCTCTCTCCGAAACAAGTGGGTGGTACGATCGTTCTGTCATTCGACATCGGTCACTCAAACAGCCTTGTCCCATTCGGCGCAATATTGAATATAATCGGACCACAATCCCTGGCAGACCCCCTGAATAACCACGGCATCTCACAGCAAACAGCTATCTCTACGAAGACTGCTTCGAATACCGGAAAGAGAACAATCCGAACMAGATCGAAAATCTCAGAACCACTTTACTGACATCCCAATAATAGCATTTAGCAAGTAGTGCCTTGTCAACAAAAAGAAACATGCCTGACTCTCACAAAGTATCACCAATAGTCAACCACAGCTGGTAGGTACGAAGGCGAAATAGTTGGGCGTTTGGGGTGTTAGAAGGATCCCCCGGTTGCTGATGCAGACACCCCTCCCTTGCACATCTGCCCCTGGAATCCATATCGTTGAACCAGCCGGATTTGTCTGCTGCGATTTTAAACAAAACAGGAGCTGTTCTATTATCCTCCACCCCGTGCCTCCGCACGTACTTGGTGCCTATCAGCTTTGCTGCGGCATGTCCGGATCCGACGCCCAATAAGAATCTATGCCGATATCCATGTAGATAGCTCATATGCAGTTCGGCAGCCCTCGGCTACATGAGTACCCACAATACCACTGAGGAGCAAGCGCAGTTGTCGCAAGGAACTGTAAAAAAGGCCCCGTCCGGACTCGGATGATATACAGCGATTCCTAAAATAAATAAATAAAAATTGCCGGGCTATTTTGACTACAGGACGCGCCGAGAGACCTCGGTAAAGATCCGCGGTTACAGAACAGCCGAGCATTCTGTGGTGACCTATAATGATGAATGAAATGGAGCAGCGGGGGGTCGTATGTCCAGGGCCACGGGCGGACTTGAGAGCAGGTGTGTAGACGAAGATACAAGAGCTCCCATGCATTGGAGGTACCCTMGGACTGTGTRTTGCATRCAGTGAGCAAGCGTTGSTTTGTTTGGCACCRGCGTSCATYTYGCAGGCGACTGAGGGGCCAGCGTTCCTCAAGCCCAAATCCACAAACCAGCCCAGATGTCGCAACAATACCTCGACAGAAGACAAGCTCAGCAATCCTACAGACCAAAGGGCGGGGTAAATCTTACCAATGGGTTCTCTGCAACACATATACACACGACTGACCCCCACACTCTAGCTCATGTCCCCGGGCCTCCAACGCGCCCGCGGGCCCTTCCGCTTTCGCAATGCTCTAACAGGCCTCGGTCTCGGCMTCTTCGCCTTTGCTATATACTCCTACTCCATTAGCGCCGTAAAACAAGACGTCTTTGACGATATCGACGAAGAAGCCAAAGCTCTCGCGCGCACGGGCACTCCATCTGGCGTSGCTTCCCTCCCTTCGGAACRCTCCTCCGCAAACACTAAACCGCCTCCCGTTGTACTTACCAARGACGAGGAGAAGAGGATAATGGAGAGYGCTATCGACGCTGCCACTCGTGCCCATACAGAGCTAGAGGGTGTTGTAGTCCCTCCTCAGGTGCCCGCTGCTCCATCACCGTCAACCCAGCCAAGGGGCGTGTTGCAAAAGCTGGATCACAAATTTCCGTGGCTGCTGGATCCGCAAAACAAGACTCTCGTATGGGGTGCTCCTCCGATTGACGATATTGACAAAACATCTTCAAACCGGACGTAGGACATATAATTGACTTATTATATTCTATATCTTTTTTTGTTGATTTGCCCTTGCTCACATCGTTGAAGTACATACACCCTGATTTATTGAACAYAAACCAAGAGGAATTGACAAACAAAGCAAATACGACAAGCAAATAAAACGATAGCGACTCTGCGACTCTGCGAAGACATTAACCCAGTCCCCAAATCCCCGCCTTCCTCACACCTTCAACCAACGCGTCCACATTGCCAAGCATCGTCCCAAGCAACTGTTTCTTCTCCTCCGTCGTTTTTCTCTTCCAGCTACCCCCGCCATCATAAAGTTCACTTCCCCCCCTGACRGATAGCTGAGAAGACGAAGACGGGGTATAAGTTCGACTCGGGGTATAGGAATGTCCATGGGTCTGYGCGCGAGGACGCGAGCGTGAATTYGGCGTGCTCACACGTTCCCYTTCACCAGCACCCATACCAAACCCAGTCTTCTTGGGACTGAGGGGTTCATAATCTACGTCTTTCCTAAGCATCATCATCATATCATGTCGAGGCACCGCTTGGGGGACCGGAAACTTGAGCGTTGATGAGGGGGTTTGGAATAGCATTTTGGGATTGGTTTGACCCTGGGAAGTCTGCGTCAGGGACTTTGCGGGGGAAGGAGGTATGGATGATGCTGGGGTTGTCGAGGTAGACGAGACGGAGGTGAAAGAATGTGTCGAACTACCACTAGTCGAGCGAGAAGACGAAGACGTCTCAGATGAAGAGCCAGAACCATGTCGGGAGAGCGGGCGAAGCGGCGTTGTATTGAGCGATGGCTTGGGAAGTCGAGTGCCAGGCTTCTGAAGTGAGGGCATTGTCAGGGACGGAACCGCAGCTGAAGTGGTCGACAAAGGTGAAGCGAATCGTTGGCTGGAAACAGCCTCAGTGGGCGAAGTCTCGTCCAATAGGTAAAAGTATAGGAATTCCAGACATTTCATGCTAATCATAACAATTAGCTTGCCTCGTCATATTCTCTTAGAAGCATCACTCACCGAACCTCGCGGGGCGTCCCCGCTCGCTTCAGTATCTTGACGACTGCCTGGACACCATGGATATTCTCGAATGCTCTCAAAGCCTGGGGCGAATCCACCAAAATACATAGCAACGTATCAAGAATGGTAGAAGTAAGTGGCAGGATCGTCAAATGTTTATCGTGAGCCGAACTTGATCGCTCGCCGTCAACTGAAACCATCGGGAGAGTCAGATGGCGCGAGGCAAGCAAAAGCTCGAGCAAAACCTAATCTGGGTCAGTACGAGAAGGTTCATCGAAAATATGCGCTACTCACCTCCAAGCTGCATTTTCGACCTAGGAATACTTTGCTAGGGTCATGGCTCAAGGCAATCCCTTGGATGATAGACAAAGCTCTTGACAACTGAGAAGCAAGGGCGCGCTCCCCTGAACAATCATTAGCACATGATTTTGCCCGCGGAAGTACCACACTCTCACCATCCGGTACCCCCTGGCTCATAACCTGCTCCAATTTCACCGTAGACGCGGACATCCACGCGATCAGTCTAGAGGGAACTTGCGAATTGTCAGCACAACACCCGCAGATTCTTTTCGAGGGCTTGCGTACTGTTACACTCAAAAGTGTATTGCAACGCCAAGAAGTGATCCCAACTCTCCCTAGATCCGCCCTGGTCCAAGAAACACGAGTCCGCCATCTGCCTCTCCAGTCGCTCTAGTGCTCTAGCACTAACATCAAAGGACGCCTTCGGTGAACAAAGCTACATGCCTGTCAGCCACATTAGCCACCCAGATTGAGTGTTGAACACTCACGTCATCCAATGCATCCTGGATAATACATCTTAACTCCTCTAGCATCGCTTGTTGATGTTGTAGTTTGTCAGAGAAAAGTTGCAGATGTCCGTATAAATATGTTCCAACTTGATCAAAACGTGGGATCCGCATCCCCAAACGCGAACCACGGAACATCCGTATTTTCCTATCACGTGGTTGCTTCCCGACGGCCACGTGCCTCACACAGACCGGCAGGCATGCCGCGTCCGTCCGCAATTGCGGAGATAACTTACTCATGTTCAGAAAAGAATTCACAGGCAATTCCACGGAAGACTTGCAAGGAACTGAGGATCCCTCACCCATCTCCCTGGCATAGAATATAGACAAACATGGCTCCCATTACGACGGTTAGAGCTGTATTGTCCTCGAACAACACAGGATGATCTCACAGTACTCCCCACAGCAATGGAAAAGGCTCATCCGCTTTGTTGCTATCGAGACAAAACGGGTGCACATCGGTCAACCAGTCGACCCGAATCTCGATGGTGGGCAATTTAGTTCTTCAAGTTGCATTCAATGGCTGAGCATGCTTCACAGTTGGCCTCGCAGCAGCCCAAGGCCAGACTATCAAAGCCCATGAAATCGTCGGCTCGGCACTGGATCCTAGTGCTCAAGTGACCAAACATGTATTGACTGTCGGCACCCTCCTCGCACCTCTATCCAACGAGGAAATCAAAGTTGTTCGCTGTTTGGGCTTGAACTATTCCGATCATGCGGTAGGTATCTCCTTTTCAACACCATCTCCGCCAGATTTTTGAGAGGATTATGTATGGTAGGCAGAAGCCAAGCTTGCCAAACCTGCGTACGAATACCTTCCCCATTTTGAACCCACACATTTGACTCGACTCTCCCTAGATTCCCCATCCTGTTCTATAAGCCCCTTAGTTCCCTTCTCGGCCCACTTGCCACTGTGACAATTCCAAGAGTCGCTCAGCCACCAAGGGAACACCTTCCAGACTATGAGGTCGAGCTGGTCATTGTCATTGGCAAAGCAGCCAAAGACGTTTCGGAGGAGGAGGCCCTGGACTATGTCCTGGGATACACAGGGGCAAACGACGTTTCGTTCAGAAAACACCAGATGGCAGTGTCCCAATGGGGCTTCTCCAAGGGTTTTGGTGAGTCTCGTTGAAGCCATCCTGGATACTACCAATTCTGATTTTTCCTTGAAGATAATACCAATCCCCTCGGCCCTTGCCTTGTCTCCAACAACCTGATCCCCGATCCTCAAAATGTCCTCCTCAAATTGACATTGAACGGAAAGGTTGTCCAGGATGGTACAACTGCGTAAGCTTTACCACTATCCCATTACCCGTTCACCTTACACAACAAATGTAGCGATCAAATCTTCAATGTCCGCAAAACGGTATCATTCCTCTCCCAAGGCACGACCCTCGAGCCTGGCTCGATTATTCTTACTGGTACACCCAAGGGGGTTGGCTTCGTCAGGGACCCTCCCCTTTACATCAAGGATGGAGACAAGATGGAAGTCTGGCTAGGCGGTGGTATTGGCACGCTTGCTAATGACGTTAAAGAGGAAAGGGCTGTCCCTTCGGCTAGGCTTTGATGAGAAAAAAGAAATAAGGGTCTCGTTGCGTTACCTTATTGTAAGTTGTACGTCTAAACATGTCACGCTTCTTACACTCCTGTCGGGATGCACTTCCGTGCATGTGTGACAAGAATGTCAGAACGGTCGATTTTGAACTTTGCAAGATCCCTACGAGAGGGAGGGCAATAATCCCACCTAGGTGACGACACGCTACTACTGCGAGCTTACATAGCCGACTCTAAGGCTTCGACATCAAGAAATAAATATCACCTTTCACAGCTGCCGAGTAGAATGGCTGACAGAAATTGGCCATTGGATATACAATTCAAGGGGCTACGCTGCAGGTATTGATCTTTCACGTCGTGTATTAAGATCAGCTAAAGCAATCATACAACCGTAGGGCATATAGATAATACAACCTGGAATCTAAAAGCAGACAAGTTCGGGACTATGACTCGAGACAGTCAAACGACAACAATCGGGCGTTGTCCTATCGCCAACTGTAATTCTTCCCTTGTCAAGAGGTCCTCCCTTCCCTCAGCCTCCGGGTCTAGAGTCACCAATTTCGTTCTCTGAACCTCCGACCCTCGCGTTCCCCAGTATCTCTCTGACTCGTATGTCCAAGCATCAGTACCGCGAACGACATATCCGAGCGCATCGATGTATGTCTGCACGCTAGCATCCAGTTCTTCGCCTCGAGACAACATATTCTCCTTGTCGGTGAGAAACCGCTTGACACTTTCATTTACGAGATTCTCAAGCCACCTCATAGCCGTGTGCACGTCCATCTGGTGCTCGTGCACAGCTACTGTGACGATATTATGGAATCCTATCTTACGCGCAGTTTCAACTATGAAAGAGTGCGCATCCTGCAATGCCAAAAGATGTTTAATCTATCTTGCCTTCAATCAGATTGATAGCCAATACGTACATTGTGGAAGGATATAATATCTGTAACGGCCAGCCTCATCGACTCGAGCAGTGGGTGGGACGACACCTCCTCAGGAAGCTCCAAGCCGAACCTCAAAAAAGCGAGGCAAGGCTGTACACCGATAGTCTGCCGCCGGAGGCGCATATAATCCGTGACTGTCCGAATGCGATTAATTTCGCGATCCTTCGCCTCTTGAATCATGGACGCTGTGTAGATGTCCATCTCCTCAATAAAACGATCGATGCAAGGTGAGCCTGGAGCAACGAGTGCAAGAGCTCTGCGCCAGAATCTTTCCGTGGAACCGTGAGTTCAGGAGCTGACCTAGGAGATTTGGAAACACACTCTTGGACGTATATCCCAAGCTTGTTATCCGGGTTCTGTTCCTTGAATGGGTGTCGAAGGACGTCCATCACCCTGTCGCGGACTAGAGCAGTAGCTTCGGGGTCGGCGACGTCCGTGTACTCTTCGATGACGAACAACACATTCAGTAGATCGCAGCCTGCGCGACAAAAATCTGATAATGGTCAGATACCCAGTGGCGGCACGGCTCGTCCAACCCATCCTAGAAGGAATGAACTCACCTCTGCTACCCAGTGGATAAAGGAGGCATGCAAGTAAGCCTAGAAAGTTACATGTCAGAAACTGCCCCATTTGTTATTGTGATGGACATTCACTAAAACGACAAGCATCGAAAGCCTTCTGGGCTTTTTCTTGGAATAGGTGGTGGCTCCTCATCCAGTTTGTGGACTCGACGTCGACAGTGCCAAAATTTGGATGCGAGCGCCGTTCATATGGCCAATCGACCAGGTAGTCGGGCATAATGAAAGTAGTGGTGGTTTGTGATGCGAGTCCAGTCTTTTGCGCCATACTGAATGTAGTAGGGGTTGTTCCTAAGGTCAAGGTATATGGAGGATTTGCCTCGTTGCTGTCGCCGTTCTAAGCGTCCATTCGCTTTGCTTTTAAAACCTCTCGAGCACTCAATGCAGACTAGGAACCTCCGGGATTGATAAGATGCAGCATTTTTGGTTGGGCACTGGCAGAAGAACGTTCGAGTGTCAAGGGATTTTAAGGGGGCCGTAAGCCCTTTTGATACATATGCGGAGGCTTCAAACTTGACCAGGTGGCGGCAATCTATTATTTCATGTTCGATACACGTCAAGACCTAAACTTGGAGAGTAGCTGACAAACCTCAAGGATTTCCAGATGGCCTGCAACATGTGGTAGCGATCACTCTGGGATATTTCGTTATTTGTGTTTCCGGTAGGCTCGTGTGAAGCGAAACAGTAATAATAGGAGGAGATTTTTCTGCTCTCATGACCCCTGCCCCTTTTCGTTTTCCCCTTTTCTTGAACTTAGAATTTAGGGTAGTACCACAACGAACAAACTAGTGCTAGGACGTGGTGGCCCCACCATATCAACAATCAAACCACTCATTACCATAGTGGGAGGGGATAACTTTGTCTACGTGCAATATGGCCTCGGTCGGTATTCTCTAGTTGTACCGCCATAAGATCACAACCAACCACCGGTCCACGCGGACGCGTCCAATGCTTGACTTATCCAGTTGCCCTCGCCGCACTGTGTTTATCGGGTCGGGTGTAATACTAAGTCCACCATCAGAGAGACACTCTGTGCTATAAGGCGATGTAAGCGGAAGAGATAAGGAAACCCTACGTGTACAAGTATAGGGGAGTCGTTGGAATATCGAGCCGCGAGCACTTTATGTCTTGATACTCCATTCATTTCCCCGCTGTCTCTATATGTACCACCGGTCTTATTCCTCTGACCTGGTGTGTTTGAGGAGAGACAAACGAGGCCAAGTCCCTCCATGTGTTTACCGAAAATCATTGCTTCTTTTCCCCTGCTCTGACACTACTCCTGACAAGGGTCCGGTAGAGGATATCTACTACGGCGTTTGACAAGAAAGGCGCGCCACGAAGGTGAAATTCAGCCTAGGCGAGGTGGATCCTGAACATTGCAAAGGCCAAGTTTGAATATGTATTCCGATCAATTTAAACAACTTGATACCATCATGAAAAGGCGCCCATTTACCGGTCACAATCTTGAATCCAGGGCGATCAAATCACATATGCAGGATCGTCAAAACAAGATCGTAACAGAGCAGAGAATATTTTTGCGAACACGATAGAACCTTGCTAACATCATTGATTCTTCTCCAGTACGATCAACTCTCCTTTCTTGCGGAGTGTCCAAATCAAGTTACAGAATCTACAGTACCATTGCTGCTTCCAGCTCTTCCTTCGTCAGAAAATCATCCCTCCCGTCATACTCCGGGCATAGAGTTCCCACTTTTGTATCCTGAACATCCTGCTTTCGGTTACCCCAATACCTCTCCGTCTCGTAGCTCCAAGCGTCGTTACCACGAACGAGATACCCGATACCGTCAATGAATTTGCGCACATTAACATCTACTTCCTCGCCCCACGATGGCAGATCCTCCTTGTCAACGAGGAACTGTTGTATCCTCTCGTTTGCAAGGTCTTGCAGCTGTGCCATAGCCGTAGGCAGGTCCAGCTGGCTCTCGTACATGATCGATGTGACAATATTGTGAAACCCAATCCCACGCGCGAATTCAACTGCATAAGAGTGCATATCCTATGAGAGATATTAGTCCATCTCACTTGAACCAGGGGGATGCCACTTTACGTTTGCCAAGATAATTAAATCTGAGCCAATTTGCCTAATGGACTTCATTGCAGGATGGGAGCACACCTCTTCCGGGATGTCCGAGTCGAAAGAAATAAAAGCCACGCTAGGTTGTACACCAATCGTCCGACGACGGAGATCTAAGTAATCCGCGACCGTCCGAACACGTTTGGTTTCGCGATCTTCTGCTTCTTGAACAAGAGCTTTCGTGTAAATATCCATCTCTTCTATGAAACGATTTATGCAAGGTGACCCTGGGGTAACGAGCGCAAGAGCCCGTTTCCAGAAGCTTTATAATTGTGAGCTCAACTTTCCGATAATTTGAGTTACACAGAATGTATTCCAACGTACTCTTGGATGGATATACTGAACTTGTTAGCCGGGTTTCGTTCTTTGTATGGGTTTCGGATGACGTCCATTACCACGTCGCAGACTCGAGCAGCCGCTTCGGGATCAGCAAAGTCTGTATACTCCTCAATGACAAATAACAAGTTTATCAGATCGCATCCCAGCCGACCGTGAGCTGGGGGTAGCCATATGTCCGTTAGCGGCAATATAATTCGTACTAGGAGAGTTGAACTAACCGCTGGGACCCAGCGGGAACCCGAGACAACCAAATAGGCCTAGTAAGTCACAGTTATCAGGGGGAACGGTTCTGATATGCTGTTATCGTTGCGTACTGTAGAGGGACGAATCAAAAATTTCCTATGATCTCTCTTGAAAGAGGTGGTGGTTACGGGTCCAATTGGTGGACTCGACATCGATGGTACCAAATTCTGGATGCAGACGCGGCTTGTAGGGCCAGTCTGCCAGCAAGTCGGATATGATAAAGGAAGTTTTGTTTCCAGATGCAGATGCAGATTGCTCTGCAATGTCTACAGATACAGCAATTGTCATGGAAGGCGGAGGAGTGTTGGTAGGAAGAGGTAGAGTTCGAGCCCCTTTTTAACCTTGTTCTTGAGCGCGGACGGGAAGTAACGATGACAGACACAGCAGCGTTGAATTTCTAGAAGCAGTCAATACAGAGCCCGAACTCATCCTTTGCACCACAAAATAAGGGTAGGGTCATGAAAATGAAGGGCATGAGGCGTGTTAAAGACAGTAATGGGGTTGGTATTCCAATGTCTTTCATTTTGCATGACAGGACATATGAGCAGCCCCAATATGTGTAGCCGAATAGCCTTTATCGGTGTTTAAGATGAACTTTGAGGCGTTGAAGATCAGTTTTCTAACATCAGAAAATCCGTCAAGTTGCCGGTGGAAGCGATCTATCATCCGGATGAAAAAATTGCATTGTGATTTTATGTGATCGTGGGTGGTTAACTGACCAGATATGCGCCACCAGTGTCTTCTCTTATTGTGCGACGACCCTAGGACGATTGGCACCTATCGTAACTCGGGCTTCTGGTCCCACACGCAGGCCGGCAGGGAGCCGGTAAAATGTAGCACAACTGCAGTCTACTGCTTCATATCGAGTGATTCATGTTGACGGACTTTCCCGACGGTCACGGCTGCAGGCAGGATGGGTGGCAAGTGCCTGTGGCAACTCAGGTCAACTCTAGTGGTGGGATGCCGCCACTGCATATATCCTGAAATAATTTCAAATACTGGTTCAGCCCTACAGCACAGGCCAATGAAGTCCGCAACAATATTACGTTACGAGAGCTGGATCTACACAACGAGAATAGATAGTCCGAGTTTGCAAAAGGCCTTTCAAGCTCAAGCGCAGGTCTTTCCGTCCGGGCAGCACCTGATAGCACCACCATTCGCATTGCTGCGGTAGCAAGACCAGCTAGCAAAAAACAAATATTAGTCCTGCACCTCAATTTGAAATGGCTACAAAGTATTTTACGTACCCCTTGGAGCAGCAGCGCCCATCTACACGATATGGTTAACACGCGCCTCCCGATTTTTTCAAGGATATGTACACACCTGCACAGCAGTTGGAATCCGTGGGGCAGCAACCGCGCTGAGCGCATCCATTCGAGGTGCGAGGGCAACAAACTAAACACGTTACGCGAATTCTCTGTGGCTGGTTGTATAAACTTACTGTTGGCTGTGTAGCACCATTGGCCTTGGCCACAGCAGCGTCCTATCACACGGAGAATCCTGTTAGCTCAGCACACACAGAATACCAGTAACTTACCGTTGCTGCAACAATCACCCTGCAGGGGGCAGCATGAACCGGTGTTGCTGCATTGACCAAATCCAGACTGACAGGACTGGCGTTCGACTAGCAGCTCTCTCAACTCATGCGACGTAGACTGGGTGCCAAAGCTAAGAGCTTCAGTGGATACCGCAAGCTCCGAACCGCTTGCAGCACTGAGGAAGCAGCCAGCAATAACAAATAAAGAGGTAACAGAGAAGCGCATCTTGGTAGGAGACCACGAACTGTCAAAAATTTGGGGAGAACTGCTGGCTTTATATCCCTCTTCGTAAACATTTGGTAGAGCTAAGCCATTCAAAAATGAACCCTTGACAGGATCATTACCAAACCGACACGCTAGTTCGATCATTTACGTCTAGATTTGTATCAGGGTGTCGGCGCGATGAAAGTTATGAACATTGCGCATGAGGGCCGTGCATTGGTGAGGAGGTCGTGTAGATGATGCGAAGAATGAGGAATACTGGCAGTCGCGATAGTCGTTGAACCAGCTTGCGTGCGTCGTAGGACGATGTTTCCAGCGCTTGAAAAGTTGACACTCAGCGCTCGATGCCAACACTAACGCGAAGTTGCCGGAACTCGAAAAATTTTGGATCCCATTTACATAAAGGAAAATGGTGAAGGTCGATCAGCTAGCCTAGGGAAGGCGTTCAATTGTGACAGGACAACCATCTGCCTTTCATGACTGATATAACCTTTCATATAGCCCTTGTATATCATGTTCGCGATCAGGCATTCTGCCTCTTCCAGCGACACGTCCATCCCTGATATTCTCAGAGACACATGGAACATAGAAATTGGTACTCGGGTGGCTTTATCAGATACGATCCACCTGTAGATGAAATCATTGCACTTAGAAAACCATATAGGGGGATGCAGACACCGTCACTCACACACGGCGGAACAAGCCGCGCATGCACGACTCCCTTGCCTTCTCTAGAGTTAGCCAGAGGTTCAGGTCGAGAAGCTTCTTTTCGGAACTGTCTAGCGCTCGATCGTAAGCGGTTATATCACCATTCCTGATGGCCAAAATGAAAGGGGCATATAGATCTTGAAGCACCGGAAACCGTCTGAGAAGTTCATCCGACGGGAGGTGTCCCCTAATGATCCTAAGGGGTATGAGATAGGATAAAATACGTCTGGGGAGATGGGTTCAATTCAAATTTTTTTGTAAGTCAATATGAATCGACATGGATGCTCACTCTTGGTTGCTATGTGCGCCAGTATGGCAGTGATAAAATGCAAGAGTCAGCTCCTCCTCCGCCTGAAAGCCGATCAGCTTCATCACCACAGAAGCACATAATCTTTGTTGTTACCTTGGCGAACTCTTCATTCAAGAAACTAAGCATCCCAATATAATATCGGTAGGTTACCTTTTGTGAATGATGAATGTCGAATCTAGCCTAGAACAAAAGAAAACCTATACTTGGTGCGAGCGCGGATACGCTGACAACGGTGGTATGTCGGTGTTGGCCTGTAGAGCCCGTAAAATACTTTTGGATAAAGATATCCGTTTCACCTAGCGCAAATTAGGCAAACGAGATGGCCACTTTACCCACATTAACAGCAGCTCACCCGGAAATAACTTTTCAGGATCAGCCCCACAACATAATACACTCCCCATTTCCTCGACTGGTCAGGTGGTGATGTCCTGGAAGGTCTGTCAGCCCGAAGAACGGGTGGAACTAGGATAAGAAAATACCTGTCCGTCATACAGTTGCTGAACGCCTTCGCAATAATACGGGCTGCTTCCTCCATGCACTCGCTTCTCTGATTATTATACTTGGCATAGGTATCAGCCTGAGAGAAACAATCAGGTGCAACGCGCATCAGAACTCGGATTAGCGACACACATCAATGGCCAAATCCCTTAAATCCCTCAGAATCGAGAACAACGCGGGAAGCGTCCACCCTCGGTTTTCAGTGAAGAAGCGGGAAAATGATCTAGCCCATGTGCTGTATCAGCTAAATTCAATGGAAAAGATCAAAGCCCACATACGATACGAGCTGCGACTGCTCTTTAAATGCTTCCCCAGGCTTCTTTTTGGCAATGTGTGAACATGTCAAAATATACGAAATCGCGATATCATCCCATGGGCTTATTATTGCGCCTTCAAATCGACGAAGGGATGTACGCTATTTCGGAAGATGATGAGTGCCGTACTGGCTCCCTTGGTTGGCTCGCTTACTGTGGGATTCCGAAACTCCTTTACGAGGTCTTTGCCATGAGGGCTCGTCGGTCGGAGTAGGTATGCGAGGTTGGGACCGCTCTCAGCAATGAGCGCGTCATTAAGCTGAGCAAGATAGGTTGAAAAGTCCATTGGCATTTTTGGTGTGTTTCCTCTAAGCCTTTCTTGATATCTGTATTAGTTCATTGGGTACGACTTGGACAGGGCCATTAGATGTCTGTGTCGGGAGAGATTTCCTTTCGTGATATTTGGCCCTGCTTTGCAGTAGTGTCTGCACGTGACATGGCCGATGACTTCATAGATATGCGATCCAAGTGAACAATAAAAAACTGTCCTAAACATCATCCAAGTAAATGGCTCTCCAACCACACCTGAAGCCCCTTATCATAGTAGGGAACCGAAATGCACCGCATACTCTTGAGCTTTTTCGTATGTCTCTCCAAAACATAATGGCGCCCGATCTGAGCACCTTTCCCCAACCAACTAGTGGACTATAACTGCATGTTCAGGCAAGCCAGCTCAGACTCACCCTTGACCCTAAGCTAACGGTCCTGACTCACACAAGTGCCAAAACTGCCCGTACAGTCGATAACATCATAAAGCCTTTGGTTTCTCCAGGCGGTAAATACGAAGGCACAGTTAAAGTTATTTTCCGCCTTCAAGTTCAGCCCTGGCACGCGGGCTCCATCTATGCGACCGAAGCCGGCCTAGCCATGCTCCACCTTTCCCCAGAGAACTTCTGGGCTTACAGCCGCCTTGTACGTACCACTGTCACAAAAAAAGCTGTTCAAAAGAGGTGTGACCTCGACGCCCACAACATCAGCTTTTTGATAATCAAGAAGACTACTACGACTTGGCCATAAATGATCTATCCCCTCGGCAAATAAGGGAAAGGCTGGCAGCTCTCGCCTCCAAGCTATTATCACCTCCTCAAGTTGAACGATTCGCTGATCTCTTAACCATCAAAGGTCACCCTAATGGGGGTGTGGCCACCACGAATGACCTCAAGTCCGCTGGTAAGTCGCCGTTAAGTTCTCCTTGGCTAACCTAGTCCTAATCCGGAGTAGTCAAGTTTTCTCGTCAGAATGGGATTCATGTCTCACCCTCAGCCCTTTGGGACGGAATTCTTGCCAATGAAATTGCGAGCAGTTGGGGCGAGGGAGAGTGGAATGAATTTCTCGAAGCCAAAGTTAAGGTTTAAGGGCCAACCAAAGTGGACAGATTGTGCAGGTTGCAGATCAGTAAATATATATCAGGATGCAAGGTCGGAGGAGTTACTGACATCCAGGTCATCCCTTGTTCGACCATAAAACTACAATGTCGATGTACTAAAATAAGCAAAATTTTACTCTACCAATTATCCCCAGACTCGAGATATATGTAATACACACAGAGAATACGAATGTGAAAAAGCGAGAGGAAGAGGTAATTTGTCATGAGCGTAAGTTGGTCATATAATCTCCACTTTATGTTTCGATCTTTCTAACTGAGGCGGCGACCGCGCACGATCTCGGGAGCCGGGGGCTCTCGTCGACACCGTAGGATTCGTGTGTGTGTGTGGGTAAATGCTAGGCTGGTGTCTGTGCGTTACAGGGGGATTTGCAAACGTCGCCTGTGGGCTCAACATATGAGGAGGAATTTGTGCCCCTGCTGGGAGTCCGTGATAGGTATTGTGTCCATTGTGTCCAGCATGTGAACTCGACGCGTTCGCCAGTTTCACTCTCTCCCGCTCTCTCTCCCGTTCTCTTTCCCTCTCCTTCTCTTTCTCCTTATCTGGGAGTTTCACGGGTGATCGGGCCATATTGATTGTTTCAGGTCCGTCGCAATGTGGGAACGCCATCACGAGTTTGTTCCCAAGGGAATTAAATTCCAGCCTCCCTCCAACTTTGAAATCATCCAACTTGAATATCCGCTGATAAATATACGAATCATTGAACGGGAGAGGGTGGGGAGCGGCATGGTCTTTGGTGAGTGGGACGAGCGAGCGAATCCAGACACGGATTCGATGTGTTGCACCTGGGGGCATGGATGGCGATGGGACAGTACTGGAAATAGACACAAAGACAAATGATGTGTGATGAGCATCCCAAACTGATGATCGGTGCAATGGTGATGACTTACTAGATCAAGAAGGTCACTAACCGAGGATCATTGTCCACTCGCATCCGGAAGTCACTGAACAAAACATCACCAACACCCCCACCCTCGTACTCCAGTGAATATTTGTACAGTTGATCCCTGATTCTGTGCCACCTAGTACAAGTGGGTTAGGCTTATCAGCTGCCGAATAATGATAGAGGAAGCTTTGACGTACTTGGCAGTAAATGTAATCAGTGCTTTCCCAGCGTAACCCATGAACACCTGTCGGTCCTCCTCCACAGCTATCTGCCTAGCAAACGAAGCATCCTCGATGGCGTTGAAATCTGGATCTTTTCCCACCCACAGATCGTCTTCTCCAAATAATCGATGATCTATTCCGTCCACTCGTAGCCATACTCGCAGTGACCACATGCACCCCACAGGCATGCCCAGTTTCCCCGGGAAGACACTACAGGGGCAGGTGAGGATCAGCGTCTGCAAGCGGAAATGTAGGCGCTTGTGAAGGACGCACAAGACGGCAAATTCGAGCTTGCGCGGATCGACCGACATGTTCCGAGCCACAGGCTCGCCGAGTGGTCGCTCGATCCCATTTATCCGCATTGAGAGTCTGAACTGGTATTTYCCTGGCGAAGGAGCTCCAGAGTAAGGCTCAACACTGTTAGAGGAGCCAGCTATTTGTCAGTGTTGGTGCCCTCAGCGACGGTGAGATCGGGCCGTACGAGATGTAGAACTGGATGGGTGTTGAGTTGGCTAGCATGTTGTAGGTGTAGACGAATCGTTTGAAGTTGGGATCGGGTTGTGAAGGTCGTCTCGAGATACTAAGGAGGGACATTGGGTAAGAGTCAACGCTAGACTTTGTTGAAATTAGGTCAAGGGGCCGGACGTGGGATGGCATCGTGTGWGCAGAGAAGCACCAGACAGGGGGGGAAGTGGGGGGAGGCACAATTCATCTGCCAGAATGCCGGACATACTCACTTTAAAGGCGCTATAGAATCATAAGAATCTGACCAATGGACGTTCCCTGTCCCATTGATAACACTCATCCCATTGCTTGTAACATTAGAATTGCTGGACAATCAAACAAAACATGATGGGTGAGCACAGCGTCAGTGATGCGCAGACAGGGTGCCAAAGGGCGTGTGGGATGCACAGCTATGGGTGAACGAAGCGCCGGGATGATCCCGTGTGTCTGGTATTTCGATTTTACCCACCTTCTGCTCACAGCGGCGTCGTAGTCTGGGCACGGGATGTCTGGTAGACGTTGGTGGGGCGGGGGGTGGCGAGGTGCTGAGGAGGACGGTGGTGCGTTCCCGTTGACTAGGGCCATGATGTTCATGGACATCGTGGTCGCAGGATAAGGGAGGGGACTTGCGCAGCGTCTATTTGCAAGTATAAAATAGGGTTGTTTAGACACCCACACGCATGTCAGGGCTTAGCAGCTTAATGCGTGGCGTTGCCCGGGTAGATTGAGGGAGGTTGTGAGCATCTCTCCAATCATGATCATCACTTTTGGGCGATGATGACCCTTCTGCCCCCCCCTGCCACACAGCGCAGCCCTCGTCCCCAGTGCGCACCTCGCAGCAGGTCATCGTCGATGTCATTTTTCGGTAAGTAGTCGTGGCTTCTGAGAAGACCCAACATATGCAACTACACGCCACATGAAGACGCGGCCTCTAAATTAATAGCCAAGACCGTTCCGACAGATGTGGGAGGAGGGGGAGATGCTAATGTTCGGAATCAAGCCACGGCAATATTGGACATGGCGTGATGATATCCGAAGGCTGGATAGGCGTTGAATTGATTGCTCCGGCCAAGAAACATGTTTCGGTTTCTTGAGAGTCCAGAGCAAACTACTCCAGCGGCTAACAATCCCCCAGCCGCAATATCGCGCTATTTCCTCCGACACCCGTGGTGGCCACTTTGCCTACTTGGTCAACAACCAGATGACCCAAATCGAAATAGCAATCGAAGAGCGACCATCACGGTCGAGAAGAATGAAGTGCCCAAACAAAGTACTTAAGAGCGCGCCGCGCTCGGCCAGACAGTTCACGTGTTGGGGCTATTATGTGGGGAATGATTCTATTGAAACGAGAATATGCAATATTTGCGCTGTTCTAAAAAGACAGGACGTGTTCGCTTTACTCCGMATTCGATTTGCCCTGAAAAACTATGAGCCATGGGATAATAAAAAGCAAGAAGCGGCAGGGGATCCACCTTGACTAGCTGGGTGCATGCGAAGAGAGTGACAAACATGCCACCAGCAAAAAGAGCACTGTAGGTGCCTGTACAAGATTGTTCATCAGCAGGTCAATACAGCAATGTAGTGCAGGTGGGATACACACCAATATAAAGCCTCTGCCTGGGCCCACGGAAGAAGAGCGGATTCGGGTTGTTCTGGAGAAAGATGTTGGAGGGGTGTTACACGGAAAGTTGAGTGGGAAAAAGCCCAACCTGGTAGTATTGCTGTCTTTGGGGTACGTGGTTGGGTTCTATCGCGCGTGAGGAACGGTAGGGAAGAACAAGATCCGAAGAGGACACATACTTTCGTAGAGTTGACTGAGGAGAGCCATTGTGGCAAGTGAGTGGAAGCAGAAAAGGTCAGAGTTGTGTTGACGCGGGTGGTTGCGGAGTTTGTTCTTCCGAAAGCCCGGCCGACTGCTTTGGACCACTGATCCTCATGCATCATGGCCAGCGACCGCGTCCGCGTCAGAGTAAGCTCCTCCCCGTCCTCCTCCTCCTCCACTTCTCGCTCACTCTTCCACAGGGCCTCAGTATCTTCCGTCCCATTATCTATGGTAACACCGCGACCATTCTATCAGACAAGGAGCGCCAGTCCCTCCCCCATGCCGACCATACACACAAGTGGACCGTAGCCGTCCGCTCGGCTGCGTCTGCACCTGGCTCCGACATCGTAGGCGGTGCAGATGACATATCCCACTTTATAAAACGTGTCACCTTCAAACTGCACGATACATATCCCATCCCGTCGCGGAGTGCGTCCTTGCCAAAGATCTCAGACAATAACAATGTTGATTTCTCTCCAGATATCGATAAGCCGCCGTTCGAGGTTTCAGAAACTGGGTAGGTCTACATCTCCTCCGTGCCTTCTCCTGCTCCCATTCCACGCATTTCCCAGCTGGGGTGAATTTGAGATCCAAATTCGCATCACGTTTGTCCCAGAGTCAGGTGAAAAGGCCATGACACTCTACCACCACCTCAAGCTCCATCCCTGGGCAGCATCTGGTGAACCAGAGATCCCCCCTCTCGACGTTGCAGTAAAGCTYGGTCCTGTCCACTCTTGGCAATATGACGAAGTCGTCTTCAACGACCCTTATCAAAATTTCCTCAACATCCTCACAGCTCATCCTCCCACACCTCTCCCCAAACTCAGGCGCAAGCCCGTCCCTTTCCACTTGGCTAACCCCGCTTCACTCGAGGCTTCGAGGGGAGGTGTACCAGAGTTTACCCAGCTCATGGAGAAGGAGGAACAAGAACGAATCGAGGAAGCGCGCAAAGCTGTTATCTCGGAGACAGAAAAATGGCGAAATATTCTCATTGAGAAGGAAAAAGAGCTCGATCGGCTTCAGAGACTGGTTAACGGCCAATCGTCATAAACATCCTGGCGATTTACGACTCCACCTATAATGTATTTTGCACGCTTCTAATAGATCTCGCAAGAATTATCAATATACACAAATCAATGCCATGCGGCCCATCCGGGGTACATCTTAGCCTGCAAGGTCGACATGTCAAGGCCTGCCTTTCGAAGTACGGGTTAAGAACGCACCAAGTTAGCGTCGTCCGTTGCTTCCTGAATCAGAATCTGCACCAGATTACTTGTTGAAACTTCCTTCTCATGGCTACCCCGATCTCTGGATGTATCTGGCGTGTATATACCTTGCAATTTCTTTTCGATCCTCCCTAGCGCATTTTTTGCCACGACATCTACGGGTGTTTTTGTGGCTTGGTTCCCTCTCCGGTCCTGGATAATGGTTTTAGGATCCTAAATTTCGCTCGAATACCTAGAAACCTACTAGACGTCGCCTTTCATCCTCCCATTCCATCAGGGGATCATGGATAAATGTATCCAGAACACTCATCAAAGAGTCCTTATTGTCCCGAAGCAGCTGGAGCGTCACTTCGCATGCAATGCGAAAGAAGCCTGCGCGAGGTCGATACTACTTGAATTAAAGAGAAAAACTCAATTTAAGACATGCCTTCGGCACCCGTGACCCCAAGTCCATCAACAAGATTGTGCGTTAGTCTAAACGGCACGCGTTCGGGAGTTTCCAAAGCCTTTCCCTGTACACCACGCCCAGGATCAACTATTGTCGTCATCGTTCGTGCCATATCCACGAACCTTCTCAAACAAGCAATTAAAGTCTACATGCACCACATCCCCCGTATTTGTGTCCAGCAAAATATTTTCACAATGTCTATCGCCGAGACTAGTTTTTGAACCAGATTATCAATCTAGCTGACTCTCGGGCAGAGTGAGTAGACATACCCCAGAATGAATCCAACCATGGACATGACAGCAGCTGTTCGCCCATACATTGTTCTACTCGTTAGCCATGCACCTGGTTCTGGGAAAGTTTCGAGGAACCACTCATGGAACACAGGTGGGAACCTGGAACCATGCGATGAACAAGGAGATATTAAACGAGCAGAGAAACAGACTTGGGCTTGATGTTCTTTGTATATAATCCGACTGCGGTCTGGTCATCTACGTCTTTGATTTTCTTGAACAGATCGTCCATCTCTTTCGACTAAATCACCTCAAGTCAAGATTGTGGGGCATCTAAGTATGGCATAAACTTACCCAATTCCGTATTCGCCTCGATTCGTAACTTTTTATCAGAACTGGGCGGATGGGCATTGTATTCGGTACCCATTGAATAAAACCACACTCCTCATTCAGTGTCACGACGCCGTATGTCCGGATACCTATAATCCGTCGTCAGAGCTGAATAGAGTTAAACTCTAAGCGAGATGCTCACGCAGCTGACGTTTCCGAGACTCTGAGTTGGCTTTTAAGAGTTTATTGATGATCGAGTTGAATTCCATCAGTCGTGCATCCTTTCTTAGATCATCCTTCGGTTTGCCCAAGAATGTATACGTTTGACCGTCAGTGCCACGGATTGAAATCTTCCTTGGTTTTGCTAAGGAGCGCATGACATCAATGTCGTCAAAGAATTCTGGCACGAATAGCATCAATGTTTGGGTGTTTCTTTATTTCATTTGAATCAACACACCTGCAAACGTGGGCAGATTTGCAGGGAAAGGCTGGTGATTTGATTGGGAAGAAGATGCAGGAGGAAGAGTGGCGGTCAGTGACTCTTGTAGTGGAATGATCAAATCGCAACAACCGAGCTGTGCCAACCGGGGGAAATCCTTTCGCATGTGCAAGTTCTTGTCGTCGTCGACTGGGTAGTCACACAGTGCTAAGAGTTCGTTGGTCATAGAGACACTTTGGGACACAAGCTGAGCTGTTTCTGTCCTCGAGACCCTCGGGTTATTCTGTAGGGAAAAGCTTATTAGGCTATGGCTGGATTCATCGGGGGAGGTTTACCTTGAGCTGTTCCAGAATCACCTTCCCACGTTGTGCACGACTGGGCTTCTTTGACTTCACAACAGAGGTAAAAAGCCACAAAGCCTGTTTCGGGTACTCTTCTAGGACTTTTAGAATCAGTCTACTCAGAACTTTGTACGTCTCCGGATTTGTATGTCCCACTCGAGAGACGATTTGAGGAAAGGCCGTATACCACTTGAAAGTAATTCAATAATGAACCCCAGTCGCGGATGAACTCTTACTGACCTTGTACGCTGGCACATCACGGATGGCTTTATTTGCAAGTTCATGACACTTGACGATAATTTCGCGACTGTCCTTGTCTACGTAATTGCCTTCTCCAAGATCCAGCCATATTGTAAGCAGTCGGGGAACTGTTTGGTAAACATATTTGGAGCCTTGCTTCATCGCCCTCGCGTATGCTCGCACTGTCGCAATGTTCATCTTTAGACCACTGTCGGGGTATCAGTTCTAAGACCCTGCCGCTCGGACATTTTTTGAATTCTTACCGTCCTCGCTGTTGTTCCGGTGATAAATTTTTGAAGCATTCATCGTGGAACTGTCCAAGGTAGAAATGCGCACTTTCGGAGCTGCAAGCGCCGATTGAGGATGAGTTTTGATCAAGATGCTGAATAACCCACTTTTTATCCAACTCTGTGACTAGCTGGAACATCTTGTAAATGAGGGATGCGTCGTATCTTTGTGACTCGTACATCCAGCGAGCACGAAGAATATGTGCCTATTTTAGTTAGCGCTGCAGCTTACTGGGTAGTGGAAAGAAACTACCTTAGCTTTCATTCGAGCTGCTTCTTCATCAACAGTCAGGTCCAAGAGGTTCGAGTCTTCGAGCCATCCAGTCAACTTCATCGAGTTCTCGAGTTCCTTCAATGCTCGCAAGGGTTCGCCGGTTGCTTTGATTAGCTTGGCACTTTCAATGAAAGAAAACCGGGTTTTGCTTTGTTGTGCTTGTAGCATAGCACTGTATGCCGTTTGCCATTGTCCAGCCTTCCTCCCGATTTTTGCACTTGCCAGCCACGCGCGGCCAATCTCGGTCGCCAGGGCATGACCGGGGGCGCTTCTGATCACAGATATATTGAGATGTTCTAGAGGGGTGAAGGACAAAATGGTACTCACGATAGAGAAAACGCGGTCCTCCTCATGCTCAGTATTAGCTCACGGAATCTAAATGTTGGCAGCGTAGAATCCAGACGAGAAGCCAGAGTCCTCGACAGCTCGTTAACAATTTGTTTGCGTTCCTGGGAAGGGGCTTGTGAAGAACTAGACAGTCGATTGAAAGCCTGATGGATGATCTCTAGCTCATGCATAAGGTGCAAGTCTAACACAGCATCATAGGACCGGCGGTAGCTCCGAGGCCCAGCTGCGGTAATTGGAGCACCCAAGACCATCCTTGCATYAGCCAGAGTAGTCGAAATTTCCTTAGGGTCTCCGTTACGCATTGCCAGAATGACGCGACCAATAAACATCTGAGCTGTCTGTACAGGGGATTGTTGCACAAGGCTTTGAACGTCGTTCCATGCTCCCACCATCCATGCACTCTCGATCTGAAAATCCGCAAGAGCATCTTGCCATTCCGGTTGGCGTGTCAAGACGCCACGTACATGGGTTCGGAGGGTATCTAAGCGGCGGTTAGAAATTTGGGAGCCGTACTGAGTTGGATACCTTACCATAGTGACCAAGATTCCTGAGACAACGCAAAAGTCCCAGGTGAAAGTCGACATTATCTGGTGACTGTTGAAGACGGACTTCCCAACAGCTCTGAGCTGATGTCCAACGGCCAGTGCTCTCGTGCTGCCGAATCTGGTGTTCCAGTGATGGAGACAAAATCATCGTCGAGACTCCCTCCATTCCGTCCGGTTCATCTAATTGTGCGTATATTTCATGTAGTCTCTCATAGTATTCCGGCAAATCTTTGCTCTGAGGAGCCCTTTCCTTCAAGGACACAATCTGGCGTTCAAAGTTCATAAGCGATCGCGCGAAGGCCTTGCACTGGAGTGCCGCCTGGGCCATGAGGTGATGATCGATACTCGACAGGATAGAGTCAATCCGCATCAACTGTTCCTCCAGCTGAGTGTTCAGAAGGTTTCTATCACCTCGAGGCCGCTTGCTCTCCACCTTCTTAGCATTCAAGTCTTGACGTACTACCCGGACCCAGGCGTTGAGGTGGTCAAGTAACATAAACACGGCCTATTTATTGGAATTTCAGCTTCCATACCAATCCCCTGGTTATAGTTTCCGCACCTGCGCACTCAAGAGTTTTTTATCTGCTGGCGAGTTGCTGTCATTGTTGATCTGATCCTCCAACACCACAACCAGTTCGGCGCGTATTGCCTGGGCATCCTCCTCATTCCCACCAATTAGGATATTGAGTACCAGATGCGGAAGGAGATGATGGGCGACAACTACATCCTTATTCCTGACAGCCGAACGGAAAACATTGAAAACTGTCTGGGCGGTTGACCCGGAGGCTTTGGTGATGAGATGTGCTGTCCAAAGTTGTATCCATTCCCGGTAGGTTGCTTGGTGTGGGTAGATTGGATGTTGAACAGGAGGAGTGGCCCCAACGGTCAGGGCGAACTTGCCCTCAAGAAGCGGTGTGACTGTCTCCAGAATATGTTTCGGCAGACTTTTCCATCGACTCCGTACTTTGTTTGAGATTGAAACGCCGGTTCCCGCCCCGACTAATGCAGGCTTAAACTGGCAGAATTTTAACAGCTCCTGGATTGTATATGCTAGATGACTCTGATATTTGATGTCGCTCGTCGACCTGAACGCTCCGACGAGCAAGTCACAAATGAGATGCAGCGCGAATTGCATGGCTTCATCTTCATCGGTGAAATTATTCTTGACGATGATCCTCGGCTGCTTTATGGATATTTCACAACGGTCGGGGTCAACGGCACCCAAAATTCCGATGCATTCGTACGCAAGTGTCTTCAACTGTTCTGTCTCATCGCCATCTCTACAAGCAGCGGCCAGCAGCGCCACTACGACTTGGCCCACCACTGGATCGAACATGTCACCAGAAACAAGGTCCACGATGAGGCCCCGGTTATCAGCTACGAGGAATCCCTTGAGCTCGCCAAGTGACTGTACCGCGACACTGAGATTATCATTGGACGATCTCTCAAGTATGCGCTGCAGCCGCTCCTTCGGTGTCCAGTTGCTACGACGTATCTGCAGATGCTCATGGAGGTGCTGAAGCTCCGGGATCAAAGAAATGTCCACAATGTCATCCAGGTAATGCCCAATATCCTTGCCAATGGTTTGGGTGATATAAGTCAGTGATTCGATCGCAACTTCTTTTGTCTTCGGTGAGAAAGAATCCCACGAAGTCAGCATAGCGGCGCTCGTTGGTCCTACGTGTGGTCCTACTTCGGTAGGTCCAAGTGTCGTTAAGAAGTTGCGCCAGCTATGTAATGTCGCTTCCGAGAGCTCAGGTACGCATATCATCGTCTGGAATGTAGCCATGACCTACAAATCGTCAGTTCGTATAATCCAAAGGGATCGGCACAACCACAAACCTGGGGGGCGACGTTGGTAATGGCAGGCCCTATCTGCAAAATTAGTGCTCCAAGGCTCTGGATGATCTTCCGTTTTGCCCCAACGCTCTTCTTCCCTTGGACATCCTGCAACATCTCGTTGATATGCGATATCAAGCCAAGCATATGGGTCTTCAAAAATGCGCCGAGTTCCAGTGCAGGAAGGTTCCCACCCTTCGCCGTCGTGTTGACTATCCGCTCAACTTTCTTAAGAGCACTGATGGCCTATACCAAAGTCAGTTATGATTATCTAGGAACACCATACACATGAGAACTACCATTTGCGCATTGATCTCGTTGTCATCACCCATAATAATAACCAAATCCGCAAGCAGTCGAACGAGACAACTCTTAACAACCACCTGCATATCAATGGTCGCACTTTGTGATGCGCCAGTCAGAGTTTTCAATATAAATGCAAGAGCCTTATTGGTATCCGCCGGTCTTGGTAGCATGAAGATGTGAGCAAGAATCCTGTGAGAGTGTTCGACAAAGAGCGCTGAGGGTTTCTGTCCTACCTCCCGCGAAACAGCCTCAATTGCTTTGGCGTCGCAGCTGGCGAATAAGGGAGGATATGTGCGAGGGGCGGTGACTGAGATGAAGTCGGCAGGCGCCATCGACATGAGTTTACACATCTCTAGTAACAAACTCGGTTGACTAGAAATCTTGGACACCAAAAAGGGTGCTACTTGGTCAAGATACGGCAGTAAGAGGGCATATAAAGTCTTTCTGTGGTATTTCGTGACTGCAACAAGCTAGCCAAGTGTCAATATCAAAGTCACATGTGAGGTCCAAGTTTTACCTGTATGCACGCTGTTCCCTTAATGACGGGATTGTGCTTGCCCAGTTGTGCAATCAAAAAGCACAGGACCTGACCAAGGACTTCTGCGTGTTCGGCCCTGACCTCTCATCAGATTCATCTTAAACACCCGAATACCGGTAACTCACTTTCCCATAGATCCAACAGCGACCAAAACAGTTTCCTTTGTATTCTCCATGCCGATATTCATATGTTGGTACAAGCGAGCGAATATATCTTGAGTCAGGTTCCATGGATTTGCAACCGTGTCACTAGACAGGAGGACCAACGCCGCAAGCCCATATCTAGTGGCACATTGTAAGAGGTGCCAACTTAACAACCACGTAAACTCACCCTGCAGAGAGCCTCACACCGCGGTCCGGGTCTTTGATGTATTGAAAGAAGAGCCTTTCAGCCTGATTCAAACCATCTGTTGAGACTTTTGCCGCATGATGTTCGATGGCACATCTCAAAGCTCGCAAAACTCTTCGCCGCACCGCTGGTGTGATTTCGCCATCAGTACCATCAAGCAGCTGAGCAGCGGCCGAAGTGTATGACTGTGCAAAGAGCACTGGGTAGTTGGACTTGTGCATCCTACAATCAGACCCATTACAATGAGTAACCAAACAAGGCAACTTTATCAAGCCTTCTGCAAGGGCCAACCTCGCAGCCGCAGAGCTATCGAGCAGGGGCCTGCCTAAAGCTCAGCTTTATGCCATCGGGAACGGGAGAGAACGAACCGTTCATATCTCCTTTCTAAATCTCCTAGTATTCGTGTAGTGCGCTCTTGGCTCCATCTGCCATCGTCTTCCATTAGCTCAATCGGATCGGGTCTCAGCAACTCTTTTACGATTTCATATGGACCTTGTGTCCCAAAATCTCCTCGATCAAAACTCTCGACTCGATGGATTCCATATGGTGTAGATTTTCCTTGTGACGATGCAGTGTGAATGAGCTGTGCGACACCTTGATACTTTGGTAAATCCTTGAGCAGTCGAAGGTCGTTTTGTAGGGCCTCAGCAGTCGCTGCGTCCGAGCCCGCCAAGGCAGTTCGAAAGAAAGCATAGCCTAGATTCTGATCTCTACTTCAAAAGCAGACTTAGGAGAAAAACAGATTTTGTGCTCACCCGAAGCCCATCTCCAGATTGATCCCAAGTCTCCAAACAAAGAAGCTTCATAACTTCAAATAGGTCGGTCTTGGAAATACCCTTTATAGGTCTCTCCTGGAAAACTTGCACAGAACTCTGATCAAACTGTTCCCATGCAGCTTTCGGTCCCGCGTTGAGGCGATAGCGCACAAGGAGACTTGGAAAGTAAGCCAAAGGGGCTTCATAGCCAGGCAAGATCCCGAGATATATGGAGCAAGCAAGTACGCTGCTCGCAACATTCGCGCGGCGAGCCATGGGTGCCAGGTGGAGCGTTGAGAGAGAAAACTCAAGGGTGGCATTCATAGTCGTCATGATTCTTTGCACGAGATCGGCAATGAACCATTGGCAAAGAAGCGCAGGTGCGATGACATGGCTGAGCACTTGTAGCAAGGTGCTTAGGACCTTGAGTATATGCGCCGCCGAGGGTATTGTGACATCGAAGGGGTTTGTACTGGGGCTCTGGTGTCCCGCAAAATGGGTCAACTTCCAACACTGTGAGCGCAGTCCGTCAAACCTACCACTTGAAACAAATCCTCTTGTTTTACATCTGAGATTCTGGGAGCATTGAACAGCGTTAATGTAATAGGATAACTGAGATGCAATGATTTCGAGATAAGGTCTATACACCCTTTTCATTAACTTCGTTATGCGATAGCCAAACACTTACCTTGGCAAACTTCCAAACACTCGTTCAAAAGGGCCCTCAGCGTCTTCCAGGATGGTTCAGCGACCTCCACAGTAGTCACYACGTTTCCACCAAGACCCCTCAGCAGCGCAACCAGTGTTTCAAACCCCCTCTCCCTCAATACCCTGGGATGCACCGACTCTTCTTCCAACGGCATCTCGATATCCACCCACGAGTCCAAGACCAAACACAGATTTAGAAGCCTAGCAAAAACCTTTTTGACCATGTCGGCTGTGCCTTGGTATATCCCGTCCACGCGTCCAAAAACTCGTTTCACAGCGTCGAGGGTTGTGTRAACGAGTGTGATTTTTTCCCGCATAGCGCTCCAGGATATCGCATCTGGCAGCGGGAAGGCTGTGAGGAGGTGTTCGGTGAGACCGCCTACGATGGTAACCCAGACCTCCTTGTTCGAGCTCGGGATACGCGGCGAATCATCTGAGAGATACTGCGACACGAGTGTGCGGAGAAAGTCGAGAAACTGGTCAAAAGATGCATCGTTATCTGCGCCATGGAAGGCAGGAACTGGAAAGGGGGTTGCAGGAGGCGGGGGTCTGCTCATTCTCAGAGTCAAGGTAACTTAGAGAAATCAAATCGCGGTCACGCGTCATAATTTAGTCGCGATCGATCACGTGCTACAAAAGTCACTTCCCCCTTCCTGCTCTCTTCTTCTCCCTCGTCTTCTCCCTCTCCATCGCCTTTTGTTCCGCCCTTTCACTTTCGATCGAGCTAAATGCCTTCTTCATCCTTTGGTTATATTCTCTATCCTTCGCCAGCTGCCTCTTCTGTTGTTCCGCCGCAAGGAACAGAGCATCCTTACGCAACTCCCGGATAGCGCCCTTCTTCTCCTGCTTGATTTGATATCGTAACTTGGCAACCTCATTCCTCTCATGATCTGGATCCTGTTTGCGTAAATAGTTGGATGTCGTCGCTTCAAATTTGGGTATGTACGAAGGAATTGGGATTGGCTTGTGCGCCTGGAGGGCAAGCGGCTGGCGAGATTGCCTCGCGAATTTGAGGAGCCGCGTGAGCATATCAACGAGTTTTGAGAGCCCCAGCTACATGTCCATGTTTCAGTACTCTGCTAGCTTCATGTTTTATAGACCACCAACCTTGAGGTTTTCACTCCAGTTCTTCGTTTCTGCATGCTGCACTGCCTCTAATACCGGCTCATACAACTCAATGAACCCATCAATCCCCTTGTTCATATCAGCAAATCTTCTCAGCAGATCTATATCCAAGGCCAGTAGATCAACTTTTGCCTGTTCAGACGGCTTTTCTAGAGACAACAAAATTGCCAAATCAGCCCTTCCAGGTTGCGGCGTCGTTTTCTTGAAGCTTGTGGCCAACGACAGAGATGACTCTAGATGAAAGTCAGGTGCAGGGAACGATCCAGGGAGTGATCCAACATCCTTGTATCCATTTGGTGCCAAGTGTAAAAACGTGTTGACAAGGAAGTTAACCGCTTCCGGGACGAATCTTTTGGACAAGGACTCGTATTGAAGGAACAGTGTGCACAAGAAGAGTCCGCTGGCGACATCACTCAATGAGCGAATACGACCCAAGCCTAGATATGCACCCATAAGCATCCTCGTTGGAGAAACAACGGCATGGTTAAGATCGCTAGTCGGCCATATGAGTCCTATGACGCGCAGAAGAGCAAGCTCCGAGGAACCTGGCCATGTCTTAGCTTCCTCGCTAGTTGCTCCTCGCGAGAGACCCCGCTTAAGATTTTTGTGCATGATAACCAGTTTTTCGTTGAAGTACTGTGCAACTGGTATGGGATAAGCCTTTGCGATGGCTGCGAGATGGGGGAGAATAGCAGAGACGAGGGCGAATCGTGGTTCAGGAGGCGCTGCAGCATAAAGAACGTGATCTATAAGGATATTTGCAAGCGTCTGTCGTGTGTGAGCCAAGCATAAATCAACTGCGTAAGCACTCACCTGAAGTTTAAATTTGTTATCAGGGGCCAGACTCGTATGGTAAAGCGTTCGTATGCGTTGCACCACAAGTGGTACCTCGTTAGCTCCAATACCTTCTATAATCTCCAGAAACTCCTCATGACTCGCCGGCGCAGGGAACGTATATGGAAGTTCTTTGACGGAGGACGTCGTCGACTTCTTTGTTTTGGACGACCCCATTGGCAATACTTCGTGCTCCCGCTCCTCATACTCGGATCCACTTTCCCCCTCATCAAATTCGTGAACACCTTCTTCACCCTCGTCCCGATCCTCTCCTTCACTTTCCTCGTCCTCCTCTCCACTGTCATCGCTGCCTTCGTCGTCCTCACTAGCCGATTCTGAATCCCCACTAGCCTTGATATTCAGTCCAGAACCCAACCCGTCCAACTCATTATCTCCACCGTCATAAAAATCGTCCTCAAGATCATCACCGCCACGTTTGCGCTTCCCTTTAGGATTTCTTCCGTCCTCACTCTCCCCATCCTCGATTCCGAGCATGCGCTTCCTCCGCTGCTTCTCGGCATTCTCCAATGCCTCCTTCTCCTCGAGGGCCAACTCCTCCTCTGTTTTCGTCCTATCCTTGGGCTTTGACCTCTTATCGAACGCGAGCTCACGTACGTGTTGGTCGTAGTCGGCATCTTGAGCTTCCGGTAGTTGTGATAGGATTGCAGCGTCGGAACTTTCTATCCCTTTCGTACGCTCTCGAGCTTCGCCCAAAGGGAGAGCGTTACTTCCAGTTAGCGATGGATCTGGAGCGTAGAGCAAGTCTCGGAGAGCAGCGAACCCGCTGTCAAGCTCGTGTCGGATATTTTCTTCCTGTTCCCTATCCATTTGACGACGTAGCTGGAGGGCCTTGAATAACAGGCTATGTACCAGACAAACAGCATCTGACCTTGTGCTCTTTGCTTTTTGCGATGACTTCTGCCATAACTTCAGCCTTGGATTTCTTTCTTGCGGGCTAGGGAGAGTCGGTTAAAAATTGTTGGTAGGAACGACGTAGCCTCCTACCTCATCACCTGCATCCTCATCATCCTCATCATCAAACCCACCAAAATGTGCCTTATTAACAACCTCCCTACCAATTTGACCTTGAAGGAAAATTTGTTGAGTATACCGACAAGAAAATACTTGTAACATACCAGACTCATCCTCATCCTCGCTATTCAAGTCCAGCCCGACATTATCAAAGTCGTCTAGCTTGGACAAACTCTGCCCATAGTGGGTGAGCTCGTCCTCGTCCTCCAAGTTGAATGCAACACCCTTGGAAGCTTTTTGTCGTTCCCGTGTAAAACGTTCGAGCATACGCTCCTCTAAGCTTATTGTAGGATCGTTTTCACCAAACCGTCGGTCAACGATTCCACCTGCACGATTGCGTTCTTCCCATTCTTTGAGCAGTGTTTTTTTGCGCTACAAAAGTTCCCCAGATTAGGAGATATGACCACAAATGGCTACAACGCTGACGCAGACCTGCTCGATGCCCGCTTGCTTCTTCTGCGCAGGTTTTCCGGTCACCCCCTTGAGCTTCCGGCCGCCAATATCATGTTTGAGTTTTGTAACTTTAACGTCGAACGGATTAAGACGTCGATGGATTTCGTCGAGCCTCGCTGCCCGTTTCTCCTTTTCCTTTTCCAATGGCGCGGCAGATCTCTTGCGTTTTTTGCTGGAGGAAGGGTTTCCTGTTACGCCTGCTTGTGAAAGGGCCGACTTGAGCTGGGTGAGTTGAGAGCCCTTGGCCATTGAGGAAGGCAAAAAAGCCTGTGACCGTGTGACAGCGGATAAGATAAACAGTAGGCCTCCGGCTACAACCCCCTCCCAATGTCTCCTCACCTGGCTACCATTATCCCCTTTTACAACCAGCACGGCTTTCCGTCCCCAGAGAGCTCTGGCCTTTCTCTCACAACCACACGTGTAACTGCTCTTGAAGTCTGCCGGTCTATCTATGGCGATACAACGCCCCCCAGTGCCGAAGCCTTGTACGAATCAAGCGCAAGTAAGCACTAATTTATCATCGGCATCCAAATACTTGTTCCGCTGACATTGACATTCCAGTGTGAGTTACAGCCGTGCCCCTCATGCGCCGCTATGCCCTGACCGCCAACCAGTTATGAGAACCCGCTGCTTACCGCAACGTCACGCTCAGTCATCGGCGATATCCAGCGTTTCACCAAACAGCTCAGTTCCGTCGACATACCCCGGCCTTTGGCCGCTCTGTGCACACTACTTCGGCTAAAACCGTCCAAGTATGCATTATTCGGCTGGCTATCAGATGAACCCTTGTTCCGGGCGTTACGTGTCTGGACAGATGTTGAGGACATCTGTGAAAGCGAAAGCTTCGGTTAGCAGAGGCTCACTCGTGGTCTAGACATCTCCAAGGCTGACAATTACCCAGATGGTCACCGCAAGGCAATAGTCGAGCACACGTTTCATATTCTCCTCTTGCCTGCCATACATCTTGACAGCATGGGCCAAATATTTTCCACTGAACCCTCGGAATCTCTCATCAGCCCCACCCACGACTGTCCTCTGTCATTTCCACAGGCCCCTCCATCCCCGCCCTGGTTGCCAATTTTCGGTACTTCGCTGTCGGTCCCCTCACCCTTCCACTTCAAACTTCACATCGTGACACGTCTTTCTTTCAATGAACAAGGGCTTGTTACGCATCATAGAGATTTATGGGACGTCAAGGACGTTTTGGGACTAATGCCTGGAGTCTCGTTGGCTCAGTGGATTTGTACCAGAATAGCAGCTGCTGGCCTCTCCTGCGCTTCCAGAATATGGATAAGTGGCAGTACAAAAGGCGCGGCGCGATCCACAGAGGGCGCTCAATACCATTCCAAACCACTTGAAGTGAAGGGTGGGACAAACTGGCCGGAAAAGCTTAGCGGGACCACGAATGCATCGGAGTACAGTCATCTGGAATACTGGGACGGTGTTTAAAATGCCCCCGCAAAGCTTGCTGAGGCTAGAGCGGTGGAGCAGTGCCTCTTGGAACTGTCTACCGTCCCAATGGCGAAGACTCGGGAACTAGCCTTTCTTCTGCGTGACCTGTTTCGATTCTTTGGCTCATGTCTTCTCCTGGATGCTTCGCAATGACGGGAACTTGGCGCCACAACCTGTACAGGTCGTACCACATGGTACCTCCGCCTAATAAGGAGGTCGGGTTCACAGGGCCCGTTGAAGAAGCTTCTCTACCGCAGATACCACTATCGGGGTCTCAATCGTCCTTGTCTCTGACACTTGAGGGGAAACAGGTATCACGGAACATCTGTCGTAACGAAGCTGTGCAGAGGCATCGCAGGGAGTTGCTGGTCTGTAGGGATGCTGAGTAGATGGATACAGCGTTGGTTCATGCTTAACCGAGTCAATTACAGCACGTCCGTGAAACATGAATTGGAGTGAATTTGTTTGGCTACAGGGGATGACACTTGGAAACTTTTAACACACGTCAAACCATGGCTGCCCGCCTCCCCCGGCGGTGGTTCGCTTGCACCACCSTTTACACTTCAAATCCAGGACGAAAAAGAACGTGGTAAAACAGCCGCGAGGTCCACACTATTCAACCATTAGGCGGTTTATAATATCATGCCGGACATATATTCGTTACGGTAGCTGAGTCGAAACCACCGTACTGGCAGCGCAGCTGACAATAAGGAGAAGGAGAAGCAGTAGAATAGAGGTCCTTCCTTTGCTCTGCAATTATAGAATTCGGTGCTTCTCGTATCGCCCTTCCTCTTCCCCAGTACACACGCTCCCCACACACATACCTCATCGCCCTGTGATTGGTGCCTCGAAAAAAACGAATCATCCCAGGAAGTCTCTTCAAATTCTTATTCTTTTCTCTTTGGGCGATTTCCTACCGCCGCCCGCGTGGGCGCTTCCAAGGACAGCGGTCCTCTGTCGGCTAAAAAGTCTCAGGGAAAATGGAGGCGTGGGAGGTAAGCAAGTTATCCTCCGGCGCCCAGCGCTAGACCTTTCATTCCTACGAAAGCATCGGTCGAGGAATCCACCTTGGCCAGCACGTCACASTGTGTGGGCGTATTGCGCCATCGGACTCAACCCAGTCCGAAGTCCCTCCTTCCTAGTGGGGAGAACATGAGCGCTTCCTCTCTGCCCGGACCTGTCACCTGGCACAAAGGAAAGGGTCAGCGAACGAAAAAAAAACAGCATGTAGCAGGCCCGGCCTTAAGCACGATATTCTGAAATACCTCCCGGGCCATAATGCAGCGATATTAACAATAATCGCATATCCCATATTGAGCCAGGCTACCATGGAGAAGTAGTATCCAACTTCCGGGCCGGTCATCTAACCCCCATTGTAGGGCCCGGTGCTCTGTGGGCGTCCAGGAACCTGGCAACCCTGCTGCCTGCAGGTGGAAGTCCCAAACGCTTCCAAAGGAACATCAACAAATAATGTTCGTCATACAGCTTTCCCCGGATGCAGAAGCAACGGCGATCCACGGAGTTATGCGATATTGCGCGGATGGGGCCTTGAGGGGCTCAAGAGGATGGGGTTGGGCTCCGGTGAATGGAAAGTGGGTTCCGCACCATTCCTCTTCAAGCTCGTTAGACAACGTCCGGCGGGCGATACCATAATCGTCATGCTCTGCAAAATTAGTGTTATCGTGGCGTGCCCTGTGGGAGGGCGTTCTGCCTAGCCCGCTGTAGGATCCGCAGCGCATTGAATGAAGGGACAGCATAGTAGCTTATCCATAATAATCGCGTCATCTCAGCATCTGTTCATTGAAAGAAGCTGGGAGACCGTTATCACTATCCTCCACAACTCACCAAGGACCCTAGCATGGTCACGCCTGCTGATAAGATTACATCGGTACCAAATGCCTCCCTGACTCTTATTAGAGAAGAACCCCCAACCAACCAACCAACCAACCAACAAAAGCCAACAAATAGCCCCTTCCTAAGACCCGTGTAGGTCGGTAATTGAGACCCAGCGTATACAGTCATTTTTAGCCCAAACATCTCTTCACAGCTCAGGTATCGCAGGGTATCGGAGTGGGGTGGTGCCTTATCCAGGATAAAATACGTGATCCACCTTCCCAAGTACTTGGGCTCTTGGGAACCACATGCCTTGTGACACGGCTTCTCAAGTTCCAACAGCCTTTGTCTCTTACTTCATTTCAATTTGAACCCAGCGGCATCGCTTCTCAGGTAAGCTGTAGCATACTCGTGTGCACATCGGGCCCTTCTCTCCTTCGTTGGCACAACCCGTAGTTGTGGATGTTGCGCGCTGTGGCTCGAGACTTGCCACTGCCTCCAAAATAGATTTCTCTCCGTACGTGCTATGGAAGGTTTTGTCAGACGCCTCTGAATGTGGCACCCTCGTGCTCAACTAACATTCCTTTAACGAGAAAGGCAACACAACAGAATTTTAGGCGCGATAACGATATATCCCTTATTCCAAGACGGGATGACCCAAGCCCGCTCGGTTCATTCACCATAATAAGGGCCAGGGCACGGAAAAGGCAAGTCTTGTCCAGCCTGGGAGTAAGGGTGACAAAACTGGTCACCTTGAAGTTCTTCTAGAATCACCTTGTGGGGAGTCTGCGGCTCAAGTGGCTTGTTTGCGTAGTACAGGGCCGATACCCTTCATAACATGCGGGGGACCAGAGTCGGCATCGCTTTTGCATGGGTGAACTGAAAAAGCTCGAGCGCCCAGTCCCATGTTTGGTGAACATTTATGCAAATCCGTTCCGGGGTCAGGTAAATACGTTTATGTCCAAGAGCCTACCGCCCGACTCCAAGGGCCACACCTATTGATAGGCATGCGTTCTGGGTCACACAGCTCCCGTCGCCGCTGCGCGGATGAGACTAATARGTGTGGTTCGAGCGCAGACCGAACGCATGGCGATGGGAAAGCAGTAGGTGACAACCATGGACAATCCTTACGGCTGCCTCGCGCTCATGTAGGGCTTCAGGTTCAAGTTTTTGTTTYGTCTTTCTCTTTTTTTTTTTCGTTTTCTTTTTCGCAGGGTAGGTCATTCACACGCGGCCTCCGAATATATCCAATCTTTGAATAACCAGAGCCTAGAGAGGTCGGGAAAACAAAGACGCCTTCTCCGAAGGCCCTGCATTATGAATAGGCTTGGTCCAAAGGGTGGAAGTGACTCAGGCGATAGGCAGGGTCCAGTGTTTTGTCAAGGTGCTTCTAACCCTCGCGGCCTGGATTCTTCCGTAGTCCCTTTGCTTCAAAGGGGAGAAACCGTAGCCTTTTCAAGTCTTATTGGAACTATTAACTACTTCAGTCAGGGTTATGTCAAATGTCCAATGCTCGCTTGCCGACCTAGGCTTTGCCTTCTTGTCAAGCTTCAGAATATAAATGGGGAATGGAGCAGATTTATTCGTCGTACTTGGTGAGAGTGAGCTTGTATTTCACCTTATAGTAAGACCCGATTTGTCTCGTCGCTTGTCGTGGAGTGTGATTTGCATATGGGTTGACCTAAGTCTGGTTTTGCCGCATATAACGAGATTGTCCAACTAGATATGAAGTTGCGGTGAAGTGAGAATGAAGGAATTAGAGCATATATATGGAGTGCTATTTAGAGCACAATGGACCATGGGCGTGCATACTGAACGTGTTGTTGGCGTGTGAGTATCGACGGAAGCTGCGATTCGCAGGGGTTACTTCACAAGGTCGAGCTAGAATGCAGAATAAAGGTAGAATAAGGGCCAGACCAGACCATGCGCTTGCTGTGGTGGAAAAAGCCCTGTTAAACGGGACGTCTAGGGTTCAGGTCCCCTTCCATCTCAGACCCATGCTGACTCTTCGTTTGAAAAGTGACAGGGACGAATACCGCCAATGAACACGGCTTCTTCAAGCCCGAATAGAGACCGACAAAAAAAATTCCGCAAGGGCAACCCCCAGAATGAACAGGCCCTGCTCCCAGGCCTTGCTCAGGCTTCAAGGTCGAGTAGGCGAGACTTGTTCGTTCTAACAGGGACTACTTTGCGGTCATGGACTTGCTGGGTATGTGGTACTCCGAGGCACGATCTCGGAGCTCCTCGAATAAGGTCCGAAACGTTGGTATGGAGCTGACAGCTCACTACAGTAGGAATGTATGGATCGTCAGATGAGAGGCGGGGCCGCCGGCGACCGAAGCCACCCATCGTTTGGTGGGTCCTTACTTTATCGGAGTGGATAGGTGAAGAACAGGATTGCACGGGCAAGGACGACGGCCCCTCCCAACCCCATTTTTCACTGTCAAGATTTTTTTTTCCCCTTCCGTGGTGAGCTCCGTCGGTAGTGCAGATGTCCAAAATATGTAGTGCCTTCGACGTGGCACAACCGAACAGGGACCCACTTCATGCGGTCGTAAAGTTGTTCCGTTGCACTGTGGTGACTGACCCCCCGCTGCCAGAGCAATCATCCGCTTGCTGAGAAAAGTCAAACGTAATGCAGGCCTAGGCAACCTTTTAGCGCGTTGCAAGGCTCTCTCCCAAGGTTGGGGGGTTTACGCTTGCCAGCCGCACGCCCTTCGTTTGGTTCGCGGTTTACATTACTCCGGAATTCCGTATCGGATGCGAGCTGAGAGAGCAAGCACTCGGCGCATTAATCCGTTACCCCCCTTGGAAGTTCGCAGAGCTGTCATCCCGAACCACACGTTAAGGCAACCAACTAAAGGAAACTTCGATGCTACGCGACTTTCAAGTCACTCGATCATTCTCCGGCACCGCGTGCGCGGCCTCCGGGTGCGCTGCAAGCGAGGATCCGCCTCAAGCTGGCCAATATGTAAACGAAGGGAGGGGGGTGAGGGAGGCACCAACGGCTGGCTMTTCTAGAGAAGCGACCTCTTGCAAAACACGCATGGAAGAATATGTTGGAGCATGTACGTCCCTTCCTAAGCGCCGTTCTCAGGGTTGCCCATGGTTCTTGTGTCATAAGAATGCCACTTGGACAGGCTTGTGAAAGTGGCTTGGGGGAGAGGGGAAGGATACTGGCATTGCACCTGAGCGTAGGGATGAGAAGCATCKTTCTTGGTGCCGAGGACAATGGAGAGCTCTGTGGCGGAGGCGAATAAAAAGCCTTCCAGTAAGGTAAGTCTCTCGTGCAGAGATTAGGACATCCTCACCGGGCCAGCAGAATTGTGGCGACATGAGCAAAGGTCACAAGCTTACCGTTATTTTACACAGTGCCATGACCCCTTCCCGTGCCTGCCCAAATTGCGATGACCTATGCACATATGATCCTGTCCATTTYCGGGCCCAATCCCAAACAATACTAAATATTCTCCCCGACTAGCACATCTTTGGCTATATATCCTACCTGAGGAAATTATCTACATAACTTTATGACGAAATCCTACATCAWTTCTGTCCTAAAGGTTAACTGTACCATGTCCCCCTTCCGAACCAATTTTCAAAAGCCGTTTTTATCGAACCACCGGCTCTTCATTAATATCCGCCAGCGATTATTCTTGGGGGACCTGGGAACCAAGAATTCCCTGAATAATATTTAGACAGTGGGACCGATCGAGCTTGACCACTTGCTGTGGTTGGGTGCAAGTGCATCTCTATAATAATAATAAAACGAAGTAAGAATCTTACACCGGGACCCAAGCCTCAAGCGCCATACCTCGGGCTCGGTGCTTCCCAGAGATGAAACCCACTTGGCCTTCATCTTCTAGTGGCTCTTTAGCCCCTGTGTCCAGCCCCCCGTTCTAATAGACGCTTGAATTAGCAACAAGGAGGAGATTTGGTCACGGGTTGTGAACGCGGATGGGCTGGGTCCCTTCCCCCACCAACCCTCGTTTCAGGCGAGAAGCGSACGATTCGGGTCGAACCCTCCGTTGTGTAGCCACATCCCTTAGTGGGCTCCTACAAATTATTATAGTTGGGGTCGTATGTAAGTAAACTTGGGGGCTCCTCGGACTCGCCCCCTTGTCGCAAGTACGGTGCCAACGCAGTTAGTAGTAGCAAGAGTGGGCAATCGATACTGCGGTTGGGCTAGGGACACGCTAGTACTGTACTGTACACTACATGTTCAGATTGCCGCCATAGGAGGAAGGTTTTATTGCATTACGCATAGAGATCGCCCAATATTTGCTCCTCATGCCGGGTCCGTCACTATCGCACCGGCCCCCATGGAGTGGTACCATCTGAAAAGCTCATGCACATAACAAGGTTCTTTGAAGTCTTGGCGGATTATCTATCATTGGCTGGGGTCTCTCCACCGAACTAATTGACTTGCCTCTTACACACCCGCGTCCCGAGTTTGGCTTTGTTCGTTATCGAGTCAATTGTCCCCCCATGCTGTGTTGGAGGGGGGGGGGGAAGTGGCAAATCTGTTGTGCGCTAAAACCCAACAAAGCTATTGCGCGAGATTGTAATATGACCAATTCAAAAACTTCTTTTCTGCATGGCGGCCGGGTTTTGCCCTCACGTCATCCCCCTCATCTTAAACAACACACAGAAAGTCCGTGGCTAATTCACGTTTTTTTTTTGAAAAATGGCACGTAACGTACAAGTACAACAAACAAATACTCCCCCCCTTCCGCAACCACCGACCCCAACGAGGTCGGGCCACTTGTCACAGATCACACCTCTATTCCCCTTTTTACCCCCACCTCTCTCCCCTCCCCTTCCCCCCCCCTGAAACTAAACGTCATTATCAACGGAGGGGCGCCCCCGCGTAATAACTTTTTACGGACCACAACACCACAAAAAAAAAAAGTTGCTGCGGGAATGCCGGGAGGTAACCAAAATAAGAGACCGTAATGCGGGGTTAATGGGCAAAAACGTCAAAGAAAAACTCTCGGTCAACTCGAAATGGACACCTGAGCAAAGGTGGTGGAACAAAGGTAGAGAGGAGTTTGGAGGGGGAAGTAGTGTGTAGGTAAGCCTGCTACATAAGCAAAACACGAGGTCGTTTCAAAATGACTTTGTGTTCCAACGAACCTAAGCGGGTCTACCGCTGTGGCGAACCCCTTTCCACTCAACGAACCCCCAACTTTGCGTCCCAAAAAAAAAATTACATGTATTCAACAAAGTCCATTGAACTCGCAGTTGCTATTCCTAGCATTGTCTCCGCTTCCCCGCAGTTAGACCGAAGCCACCAAGAACTCGTGGAGTGGGGTGGCTGCAGGCTGCTAATCAACCCAACTTGCCTTTTGAAACAACGTTGGTAAGCGCTCAGCTCACTTTCCATTCGGCCCTAGTAGAAGGACTCTACAGCCATCGGGGTAATAAGGAAGCCACGAGACGCTAGACCATTGTCTTGCCTCATACGACCACAAGTGGGGCCCCCCTCTGAACTCAAAAGAGTTCCCCCCAACCACACAGCCAAATGGCCCCGAATAACGGGGTACTACCCATACGTCGAGGGAAGTTCAGAAGTCCTTTAAAACACGCATCGCCCGGGGGGACCCAACAGCGAATCAACGATGCCCAACAGCCTGGCAGATTAACTTATGCTTATGGTTTTATGAATTTCATAACGCYCAGATATTGGTGTGTGTGGTCCTAGATAAAACGGGGCTGGCATTGCAAATGCGTCGACTGCACTTGTGTGTGACATATTTATTTCCGTTTGTCGGATCCGTACAACACAACATGAATGGCTTAATTGCTTTTGAAGAGAACAGACGGGTGCTTCCAATGCCAGTCTCACGACTTGTAAAGTTTKTATCTCGGCGGAGACTAGTTACAATGAGCAACCAACAGTCATCCCAGTTCATCTCACCGAAGCCTCCATCTCGTATCCAATAAAGCTCTGATAGACTGATGTTTACCCTTTGTCATATCACATCACACGGTCAAAAGCTTGCAACGATCCACATATCGCAGATAATGATATGAGAGGAATAAATAGGGGTTTATTCGATTCCGTTCTTCCGTTCAWAAGTGCAGTCGAAGCATAGGTCGATAAGGAAAAGAAGAAAAATCCACGGAGACCAAATTGATGCTGTAGACAAAAAAAAGGGTGTATATGTGGAAACTAATTGTTGTCTGGTATCGAAATAATAAAACAGAGGTACACGCGAGTGTCCTCCGATGTCTAATCGGCGGGAGGTATCTTCCTAGGGCGGTGATAGTGGTACAACAGCCTCCTGGGACAGGATAAGGGGGAGGGGACGAAGAACAACAAAAAAAAAACCTGAGCGATGAATGTGGGCTACAGGAGGGGAACAATAAATAACGGACACCACAACACCCATCGCGCAGCAGGGGGGGTTGGGAAACAAAAGGTTCTACAAAACTAACAGCCTTATACGGCATAGAAGAAACAAAATGGCAACAGATGTCCATGCAAACCAAAACAAAACAAAGAAGAGAACAAAAGGCAGGCAGGGTTAGAGAAAGAAAAGAGAGTTCCAAGAAAGCTGTGGAGGGAAAGCACCAGGAGGGGGGGAGGGGGGAGGTGAACAGCACAAAGATGATACAGGATGTCGGAGCCCATGATAGTACAGTCGGATTTTCTTGATGTATTGGTCATAGATAAATAGATAACGTGCGTATAGCATGGGGGAGGGCGTGTTGATGCCGTCGACAGTTTTTGTAATTTGCAGATAAATAGATAACCGCACAGTTCCACGTTGCCTCGACTTACGAGGCGACGGGGGTGGGCACGGGGCTGCTCAAGAGGGTGGCGCCAGGACCATCTTTGAGCGTGAGGTCACCCCACGAGCCAGTGATGGCGGCTGGGGCTTCCTGGGATGCCCGGCGGAGGTAATCCTGCTGTGCGTGCGCCTGAGCATCAGCAGCGTTCGGGCTGGCCTCAGACATAGGAGGGGAGAAATATCCTGGAGAGGTGTGGGCCTTGCGGGGAGTAGGTGGGGGAAGGGAGGGGGTGGAAGGCTGGGAGGCGAGGGATTGSCGTTGTTGCAAGGACGCAATGTCGGACAAGGGGGCGTTGGGCAGACGGATACCACCGTCACGGGGAGGTGATTGTGAATCGCGAGAAAGGGGGAAAGTTTGGACATTGGGGGAGTTGAATGAAGTCGGGGGAGCAGAGCCTGCTGAGTATACGGAGACTGATTGTATATAAAAAATTTGGGATATCACGGATTCATTGGTCAGCAAACGAGAACTTGAGCGGCGGCGGTTTTGATGGACACACCATTATCGTCCCAGTCGCTTGCACCGCTGCCCGAGTGGACCGAAGAYGAGGAGGAAATAGAGCTGCGGCGGACGAGGCCAAACTCGCGAGGCTCCTTCTTCACAATGGAGGTCATCTTGGCCTTGGGGCTGACGGTACCCTTTGATTGTTTGCGTTGTTTGTTTCCAGCGCGCAACTCGTCGAAACGAAGGGGGCGCGGTCGGAGGTGGGTACGCTCATAGAGACCGCACTTGTTACAAACGATTTTTCCAGGATTGAGGGTAGAGCGACGCCAGGAGGGTGGCTCGGTGGTGTGGCAGTTGAAGCAGCGGCGACGAAGGTACTGGGTCTCTTTTGAGGCAGCGTCGTCCGTATGCTGGACGTGGAGACCGTTGTGGGGGGAAAGATAGGGCATGACCATGGGGGGAACACCGCCAGAGGACGGGGGACGGTAGAAGGGGTGAGAAGGAACAACCATGGATGCAGAATCCTCTAGTTTGATGTTTGCAGAGTCATGGAGGTCCTGGTAAGCGGAATGGGAAGGCATGAAGTTTTCGTTTGGGAGAGGCTCAGAGGAGAGCTGATCTGGGTATCCCAGTGAGTCGGTGCGGTGGTAGTGAGTCTGGGGCTGGGGCATAAAGGGAGGATACTGCTGGACGGGCATACCGTCCTCGCGATCATAGCGAACGGTGGGGAAGGTGTTGCGGCGCATCATCTGGTAGTCGTGTGGACGCGTCGAGAGGTGCTGCTGGGGCGGCGAGAGATGTTGCTGCTGCTGCTGCTGCTGCTGGTGGTGGTGGTGTTGGTGCTGCTGGGCGTGGCCGAAGGACCAGTGGTCGGAGGCGGATGGGTTGGCCGGGTGATCGGAGTAAACATCCGAAGTGGCAGGCTGTTGCTCCTCATACAGTTCCTGGAGAAGAGAAGCCCTCGATCCGTTGTGGCTGAAGAAATGGCTGGTGAGGGGGGCAGACTGGGGAGCCCAGTAGCCACCATCCTGGACGGGGTGGACCTCTACGTGAGGCTCGTCGGAGTTGTGGTCGACAAAGATGTTGCGGACAGGATCGTCGGCGCCGGGCTTGCAAGCAAAATGCATGGTGGGGGGACAGGGTTCGGGAGTGTGGGGCGCGGAGTTGTCAGAGTAGGAGGCGTATGGGTCGAAGACGGGAGCGTCCATGAGCAAGAGTGTGAAGAGGAGAGCGAACGACACAAAGGTCGGCGACGAAATGGAGGGCCCAAGTTGCGATTAAGGCAGGTTAAGAGGCGTTTTCAAGCGAACAGGATGGGAGTCCCTCAGGGTCCATCCGTCCTTCTTTCCAGGGTCCTCTGCCTTATCCGGACTCGCCCCGAATGGCAGCCGGGCCACCAGCCCAAACCAGCTCAGATCCCCCGACGATCTCAGATCCCACGCGCACACCCACACACGCTCGCTACCCCGGCCGTTCCCGTCCTCCCTGCCCCCGCGCTCTCTCCCGGCCTCTCCATTCGAGTCACCACTCGCCCAAAGCTCGCGCTCTCTTCACCACCTGGATCTCTCTTTGCACAGAACAGGGCACCGGCCCACCCAGCACCCCCATCCTCGCTCTCTCGCGGCCCCCGGGCAGAACCACCCCACCCCCCCAGGGACCGCAGCCCCCTCAGCAACCGCCCCAAACACATCAATACAGCCAAATACGCCACCCACATCTTCGGTTCTCGGACTTGGCCCCGGAACACCGCGTACACAGGAATCGTAGATGGGGTCGACGATGACAATGGGTCAGTCATTCTTGCATCCGCTGCACTTATCGCTACTCCCCCTCCCTCCCTCTCTCTCGCTGCTCCCAACTCCCACACCACCCCCCCCCCCTCCCGGCTCCCCCCCCCCCCAACAGCAATCACCCCCGCCCTCAAATTGTACTACCCCGACTCCATCTCACTTCGCCTATTTTTTCGCCCCCTCCTTCCGCTCCTGGCCAACACTACTTTCCACACCCGCACCGCCTCACAAATTAATGGGCCCCCAGCTCCGTCAATCCCCCCTCAATTGAGTGCTCGACGCGGCCCATCGTTTTACGCCCCTTACTCTTCCCTCCCACTTGTTTGCTTCCGAGAGCTCCGATTCTGGCTATCTGTATGATCTGTCCCGCACATTGTATCCATGCAATACATCCCTTTTTTGGCTACTGCCCTTCTCCCCTACTCCTTCTATTCGCTCTTTTCCTTACAGCCCCTCCGCTACAACATGAATGTATCAACCAAAAATAGCGCAAATCGTCTGCTAAGAAAACCCCGTCCACATACCCCCCCACCTTATCCAGCTGTCACAAGCCCGCACGCTCTGACGTGCGTTGTGCCGCCGCCATGGTGCCCGATAGAAAAGTCCTGAGAAAACTTTTTGGTCTGCCAACCCAGAAATGCTATCTATGTTGCTCCATTGTCGTGGATGCAACAATGTGCGTGCGGCTGTGCGATTTACCCACTGCCTGCCAAAGAGCCCAAGTGGCATTTGCCACCCGAGGTTTATTTTTCCTACATAGCCAATGCTCTAGAGGTATTTCCGTCGCCTCCGTTCTTCCATTTCCATATACCATGGGGGGGCATGGGAGTGGTATGTACAATATGACATGTCCATGCTCATACTCGCTCCAGGCGCCGGTAATGACATCTCAAGAGCTGAGATGATCCACATTTGCTTGCTTGCTGTATGGCCCATACCCTCATTCGCATAAATCAGGCCTGACACACCACATACACCGGCTATGTCAGTAAAAATGCTTACCACCTTTCTTTTGCCGCTTCATGTGCAAAGCAAGCTTAATCAAGCTTTTTCCACAATGTCGAGCCACCAAACCAAAGGTGCCGAAAAAGAAGCATTCTCCCGAACCCGTGTTGGTACCTTGCCCCCCTCCCTCGCGGGTGCCATCGTAGTCGGATAATTTAGAAAAGAAAAAACATTATGCCTGTCATTCCAAAGCGCCCAACCACACCTTGCCGTATCCCCTCTCGCATAATGACCAAGTCTGGGAAGCGCATGCACCGGATGGTGGCTACATATGTAGTTGCTGGCGGCGTGTGGTCTCCGCTTGACAGATCTATGACGACCGGGAAGGGGTGTACAGCACTTGAGTGTTCCATCCAACAACAAACCCCCCCTTCCCTCTCCACCCTTCAACCCCCCCCCCTCATCCCGTAAGCACTTTAGCAAAGGAGATCAAAGGCTTTCTCGGTGTGATGCTTATCCRTTGAATGAGACGCCAGAATAATCCGACGTTCAAGCAAATGTCATTTCCGCTACTTGTCTCAAAAGTCAGCCACTCCCCCAAGCTATTTCCCCCGGACTACGACCACTGATAACGCTACCTCCACCGACACCATAACAAATATACATACCACACACCCCCACCATCTGAATAACCCTCAGAGCAAACCACTCCAAGTTTGCTTACATAGGTACACAGTTTTGCCGGCCAAACCCCTTGGTATTACTTGACCTGCACCTGTGTGGGCAAGAAGTAAAAGCGTTAAGCCGAACTGAGTCCACACCTCAGTTGAATATAGGGTCCTATCACGTAAATGGGAAGTTTAGAATAGACATCCTTCCCCAGTCACGGTCCTAAGCAATATGCATCCATCACCCCGATCCAGCTGTTCCAGATACGACCCCCTCTTTCCAGAGGCCGGCGAGGGAGGGGGGGGGGGGGGAAAGGGCAACACGGATGAACATCTATACATATCGCACAGGGAGCCCATACTCCCCTCCCCTCCCCAACTACCTTGCACTTGGTCTATTTTTCGCTCAGATAGCACAAGTCCGAGGTGTATCTCACAGAAGCATTATCCCCAACATCACTAGTAATTCAATCGGTCACCACCTAGTAATACAGTAAGTGCACGTTTAAATACCGCCCACCCCCAAGCTCTGGGTCCGGTTCCTATTTTCTCCCTTACGCGCGGCCAATAAACATAACTGTTTTACCTGACCTAAAAAGGAAACCCTCGCACGTTAGCGGAACTCATCGAATAACTTCCTCTGCCAGAAAAGGAAGTCGATCTCGATCAAGAGGAGAGGAGAGAGAAACTGGAGCGTGTGACACCCAAGCCCCGAGCTTGCTTGTGGGTCCTGGACGACTTGGGAGTGTGCCGGTCGTTCGAACGTTGGTTTCCGCTTACAACTTCGGATAGGCCGCACCACTGGGTTCCCCGTTGGCGCATTCAATTGGAACCTAGAGACAAATTAGACAAGGTGGAATGTCGCATGTGGGATTGCTTTTCAATTCCAATCCCAAAAATATTTGGACGTGGTGCGACTAAATAGAAATTCGGAGCAGGGCTCCGCATTTCTTGCTGTAAAATGACATGTGTGGCGGGGGGAGGCCAAAAACATAAAAATAAATAAATAAAAACTTCCACTTCTGCATGAATGTGGGACCGGTGTTGGAGGGGCTTTTGTAGATCGGAAGCGAAGACACCTTCCCCCTTTGAAGGCATGCGCTCAGGTACTCTAGAGGCAGGTCCTAACTGGTACCGAGGGGCTTATTAAACAACCCTCGTCATTCGTCTCGTGGACATTCACTTTGTCAAAAGGGATTAACTGTTCAGCCATTGGAAATTCGTTTAACCCAGGCCCAAACCCCCACTCCATGGTTTTTTTATTATTTCTTTCTTTCTCCCTGTAGGTTCTTGCAGGGCGTCTAGGTGCATGGGAATAAAGGAAAATCGAAAAAGAAAGTCGTTGACGTGTGGGCCTGTAGGTTTGGCTCTCGTCCCCTCCCCGCCGACGAACAGGGGGGCACACAGGCAGGGGCGGTAACCGGGCGCGCGGGCCTGGGGAAACCACAGCAATTTATGGAACAAAAAAAAAAAAAGTGGAATATAGGGGTCCAACTTATGGGCGCCAAATGACTCAAAACGTTACCGCTCTTTTCCCTGTGTTAGGGCGTTTGTCGTTTCCCAGACAAATTTTTTTTTCAGCTTGGGTGCCGCCACTACCTTCGCGCGCCCGAGCTGACTGCTCATACCAATCGCTGAGACTCCAGATCTTTGGAAAAGCTAATTTCCGAGGGGGGAATTATTAGTGCCAGATCTTTACCGTTCCACCCAGCAAAACGGACGTATCCCCCTTTCAGCTTACAAGCGCGACCGTCGTGTAACGTCCATGCGAGGAGGAGTGGAAGCTCATAGAGGATGATAAACATAGGCATGAACACCGCCCTCTGGAGTTTCCCAAGTTGGGGTCTACAAGCGGTATCTGCTTCGGCCGCGACCACCCGAAGTGAGGCAATTATCACTATCACCAATGTACAAGAAAGAGCGGTCAGGGCCGATTAGAATGGGCAAACGTCAGGGTACCTCCGCCGCGAGCCCATAATCGCATATTGCCTTTTTTGATATTGATAGCACATGGTGATACGTATCCTAGAACCTTGTTAATGGGTCGCGGCGACAGCGTAAGCGTGGTGAGAGTCCGGGAGACCAATGTGCCACTTGACAGAGGACACGCGGGAAACTGACCTATACTGAATATGTCGGGGCGACCAGCCGCGAAACCTGCCGAACATGGTAGAATGTTTCGTCACTTCCAATAGAATGAACTCTGGTTAGCTTTATCTGGGAACATTCCTCTACGGCGCTGGACGGAGAGTACCCTCGTTCATGTCAGGCTTTGATTGACGTTTTCTGCTCAGAAAAGGGACTACTGGATCCTTACTAGCACGGATGGGGGCGCATTGTTTAGTCGTTGTCTCTAGTCCTATCTCCTGGGGTCTAAAATAAACTGGTCCTTGGGCCTCCTGAGCGCTGGATGTGCGGTCAAAAAAACGGGAAGAAGATAGGTGAGTGACTTTGAAAGGCGCTGTCAAGTGTTCGGGCGCGAAGTTGTGCTGCCACTGAGACCTTCCGGAAGGGACCGCTCGGGGCTATCATCTGGAAAAACTGGACACGGATGATCGCCTGTTGATATATGTATTTGCGCGATTTATAGATGGAGGTCAACGGGCCCGCTTCTCATCATTTCAATGGCCACTTAGACAAGTTTATTACCGCAACTGAACACTGTTCAACACTTGGCTCATTTAGTGGTGTCAACGTTTCCAGAAAGCCAAAATAAAATAAAATGACAGCACGTAACCGACCCGCAGCTGCAGAGTTCGTCTCAATAGGTCCGAGAATTCCGATAATATCTCTGACTCGCTGGTTCCTGATACTGCAGCAACGGCATCCATTCTTCGTAAAAATTCTCAAACGTCGGAGCACGGCGCATTCCTGGAAAAGTATTCATGAAAGTCGCCGTCCCTTGTGCTTCTTTGTCTCTCCCCGGAATAAAATTTCCTCGCCCTCGTGCATCTCTTGTGGGTCAGCCGCCGAATGCGAGGATATAGAATTTTTATTTATTCCCGGTCTGCATTTTATCGACCGGCAAGCCATGAGAGAAACTGAGGGCGGACTCACGTGCATTTCCCTTTCCCCCATTCCCGAGTTGTGGGCTCTGATATCAACAAAAAGTTCCCAAGTCAAGTCAACCGTGGATTTCACATGACCCGATCTGTAAATTACGGGCGGGGGGGGACCGAGCAGGTGGGCGGGTTTTGCACCATACCTAAGTCCGAATTCCTTTAGCATCATCGTGATGCCCGAGCGCTGCAGCTTTTTTTCATTAAATCGCAATGACGATGCCACGGCGTTAGAAGGTTAAAACGAACCATCCCGTCCAATATTATTCTGGAATTGGACACGAATGACAGAGTATGAAGGGGTGTCCCGAGAAGCACGTTATCCTAGCTGCGCAGCCGGTGCAATTGGTCAATGGCGGCGCACCCGGAAGTTCCCCAATACAGGGACCTACCAGCTCTCGCTGACGGAAATATACCAAGCCAGCACTATGGTCCGAGGGACAGGTGATGGGTACGATCCGACCTACGCTCTGGAGCGATGCGGTGGAGGCAATTATTTCCAGTCCAGACTGAAACACTCGTGGACCTCCGTGCACATTGATCTGAGCACAGGTACTGTGGGACAGATATTTTTATGCACGAAGGATGGGCTTCTGGTTCCTCGCCCCGTAAAAGAAACGAGTTCTGCCCTTTGATGGAGCTTGGCGATGTTCCCAGAAGGCGTCAAAAGCTGGAGTATCACTCCTTTGCGACTTAGTTTGTGGCCCATTATTAGCTAGGCCCTACCCCATAGGTTGATGTGCGATTAAAGTCCCGGGACCACGACCACCGTTTCAGGGGTACTATGGGTCACTCGGACTGCAATCTATTACGATCTGGCATGAAGTAAGGCTTACTGATATCTGGGTCATCTGTCCATATACGTGGGATAAGATAGCTGGAAGCCGACGAGAAGCTAACCCAACAGGTGACATCGCAATGTACCATCATCTATGAGAAGCCCATTTAGAGATGTTTGAGCCAAAAGAAGGGAGGCTCAATGCAAAGAACCCGGTGTACCAGTGATGCCGCAAATTTACCACTTACCACGATCTGAAGCATCAACAGACGAAGCAGGGAGTCAGCTAATAGCCAGAAGTTCTCATTCCATTTGCGTGTTAGATCCATCTATGGCAGCAATGCCCAGAGGTGGATGTCTGAGGAGTAGAAGCACCCACGAAGATCGAGTTGCGCCATTCTCCGACAAGCTCATCCACGCTTTCGAGTTCCCGGGCGTGGGACCTACTCCTATATCCCGCGAACACCATGGACTCCGGAGAGTCGCCATTACACGAAGCCCTACAATGTCGGGGACTATGTAAAGGCGTCCAAACCGTCCCGCCTGTACCTTTTCTCTCTCTGTGAGAGTAAGATACCTATCTCAATAGAAGCACAGTCACCGCCTGACAAGTATCTGTGAATATCCTCATACTGTCTTGACACCGTTCACCTTCCCATGTTTCGTGTTTCAAAGTCTTCCGCAATTATCATCACCAGATTAAGATTCAGGGTGTCATCAGCGACAGCCACCGACCTATTTTGGTGGATATCCGGCCAATCAGAGGTAACATTTGCCCCGCCCTCCTCTGCTCAGGCTACGTTCATGTCACAGCCGTCGTTGGTTCCTAGGATCGAGTATCGCCATCGCGGTTTGGATCACTTTTTGGTCTGGGCGGTTCCTCTCCCTCCACAGCAGTAGTGCATTGGGCGTTTCATTGATTATAGTGCTTCTGCGTCTTATCTCCGACCCCAATGACATAGGCTTCATGATTCCGCCAAGGACGCGCAGCTACGAAAAGTGCTGCGGGGATGGAGTTAAGCCACTGCGAATGGTAGCATTGTTGGCACGCAACCATAAGCTCTATTTACCACCATTTAAACTCTTTGGCTTTTTTATTTATTTAGGCGCTTCGGTGCCAACGATGTGAAACGCTCGGAAGAATCTTCAACCTCTTAGGAGTCCAACCGCGGCACCACCTATTCCCCATTTGACAATCACTGGGAGCTGGAGAGTTTTTTCCATACTTCTGTCATTACAGATCTCTTTGACGCTGTCCTCAACGGCCCCTTATTCTTTGCAACGGATCTTCAATAAAGACATTGTGAATGAATTAAATATCGCCTTTTGGTAAGCCCGTCGCTCCAATGTTAATTGATTGAGCATTAAATGAAGTTCCCGTGTTTCGATCATCGGTGTCAGCACGCAACGCGAATCAGGCGCCTGGCATGCAGTGCCATGATCGGGCTTACGGCTGATTGTGGTATCACGTCCCTGCTGTGCGCTTGAGCCCATAGACACCCCCGTGGGATCAAAAGTCAGCCACTTGAAGAGGAGAATGCACCAAAGCTATGTTGCTGGACAGTCTACATCGAAAACATGATAATGATTACATCCGGAAGGACTTGGTTCCGTGTCTGTCCTGGAAGGTGTCCAAAATAAACTTCCTGTGATCCAGGCCTCCTTGTTAGACGCTTATGGGGCAAGTGGACTGATCGGATTACCATGCAGTGGCGAACTGAGCGGTATAATGTCCCCATCAAGGCGCGAGGGTATACAAAATTATTGATACTGTCCAAGGATGGGGCCGCGGGTTTGTCGAACCAGGAGGCCCCACCCCCAGACGGAACTTGAAACATACCGGAAGTAGAGTGTGACCAGAAACTGTGTCTAGAACTATGTTTGGCAAGGGTAAACGGGCGTTTATAGTACGACGTGGATTTCACTCTGCTGTAAGGGATATTTCATGGTCGAAAGCCTATCACCGGCCGTTGGGATTCGGGAATATAGCTGTGTGGTGGATGGCAGGCTTCCCTTTAACGTCAGAACTGTAGGTTGGCCCGATGAACCCACCCGGTGGCCAAAGATACCGAGTAGAGCCTGAGGGAGTGGTGATTAGCGTTCTTCAACAGTCTCTCAGCTTCTCACTCTTTCCGAAGACAGGGCAACATGCAGAAAGGGCCGGGCGCGAGTCGGAGGAGAATGTCCTGCACAAAATACCGCCGACACTGGTATGAGATAATGTCATGTTGTGGCGAGTGTTACGAAGTTGAAGAGCGGACCAAAGAATTTGCAGCCCTGAGTCAGCTAGAGCTGCCGTGTCGCTAGGGAATAAATGGCCCTAGGTATTTTATTTCAGGGGTGTCGATCGCACAAGTAGCTAGAAGGCGATGCTTCCTGGTTTCGTTTTGTTTCGAGTGTCGGATGCTCTTGCCTCAGGTCCCGTTCCTTACGCGTGCTCATTAATCAATGACGGATGCTTCAGTCGTTGGTTTCGACTGCTCGTGTTGTAAGGTTCGGCAAAAATGACCTAAGGGGTGTGCTTCCCTGTGAAGGGGAAGGGTTATGTCGCGCCGCAGAGAAGGTGCCAGATATGGATCACCCCATCTCCGAAGGTGCGTTATTTCCGTGAGTTAGGGAAGGCAAACGTCAGTCCTGGCATGGGTAGATATAATGAGCCAATCCGGTTGAAAATCTAGTAAACTGGCTCTACAGCGTGCCGAGCTGGATGAGTTGGTTCAAACAAGCCGCGGTTGCAGAGCATGTTAGCTTCACGGGTTGGACAGCAAAGACGGCGAGGTGCGTCGAAAGTCGAAAGTTGACATCATCCACGCGAGACCACGTGACTAGCGAAATAGCCACGGCTCTCCTCAATCGCCAGACTCACCACTTCAGTTTCTCCCAAAGGGAGCAGTATTCTATTGTCCAAGTTAATCGTCGCCTGTGTCAGCAAGATGTCTTTTGACCATGCCCCAGTCACAAAAGGTGTGTTGTCCCAAGAGCGCTGGACCTTGACTGACCCTCACCACCCACAGGGATAATGATGGCTGTAGCCCTTTCGTCCTTCACCGTGGGGCTATTCGATGTGAAGTACTACTTCCATTTACAGGTAAATTTGGTCTCCATTTGGACAAGAATCACAAGCTCACTTCAGCTAGCTAGTCCCTCATATTTCTCGCTACCACCAAGTCAGCGTTACAATGCACAAAGATGCTTACGTCCCTTATATCTGACCTTGAGAATCCCATCCTAGTATTGGCGACTTGCAACCCAGTTTTTTGCATACCAAAACTCAAGCGACCTCTTCCTTGCGGAGTTGCTACTGTATAATGTTGGGATCCATGTAGAACGACGCTTTGGGGGCGTCAAATATGCAGTAAGTACATCATAATGCCCAGGAGTGGTTTGCTTTCTGTACTGACAGTTTCAAATGAGTCCTTTTTGGTCGTGACAGCCCTTCTTTCGACAGTATTAGAGTTCTTAGCACTGCTACTCTTCAACTCACTCGGGTTAAATCACATCTCAGGTGGAGCTTCAGTCTTTGTTTATGCTGTCCTATACCAGTATTCAAGATTGGTCCCATCTGTGTACCAATTTCGAATATTCGGTGCGGCACTCGGCAGCAAAAGCTTCAACCACTTCCTTGCATTTGAAGTGGGCACTATTTATCCATACAGAGATTCACTAAGGGGGTCTTACAAAGATTCTGATTCAATTAGCTCGCAATCAGCCGTCTACCAGGTTCCCTCGTCGTCGCCGTCATCGGTGTCCTAGCAGGAGCCATATATCGTTCCGAAATAGCTAATTTCAACACATATCGTCTCCCATTATCTATTGTCAACTTCTCAAGACGCCACCTCCTCCCCCTTATCGGCTCCCTACGTGCACCCCGCCGCGCAACACGTGCATTCCCAGAGGACTCCCGGTCTGCAAACGCTCAATTGACAGGTCCAGTAGCACTTGGAAACGACGAAGTCATCACCACTTCTAGAAGGTCCTCAGCCCAGACTGGCGCAGCCAGATCCCGGAACGGGGATGGTGCAGACGTGAGAGACGGAGCCAGCACCAGAGGTTCGGTAATGAGAGAGTGGGTGGACGAGTTGACAGGGCGGACGGATCGCGCCAGTGCCGGAATTCGAGTTCCCACAGAGGCAGAGATAAGCCAGCTTACGAGCATGTTTCCCACTATTGAGCGAGAAGTGGTGGTCGGCGCGTTACAAGGAAGGTACTATATCGGTTCTGACTCATACAAGATTTCGACTCATCCCTAATTTGTCTAGCCGAAATATTGAAGGTGCAGTCGAAGCACTCTTGTCGACTCGTAGCTGACGCAGGGGGGAAACAAAGAGCTGTATCATTGGATTAGAGCATGTCTAGTAGTGTCTCATTTAAGTAGTAGAGGCTTGTTCCTCAGAAAGCTCCCCCTCTTCGTCGTCACTGTCGTTGGCAAAGGTTCCAGAGGGAACGGAGTACAGGCGGGCGATGGACTTCAGGGTGTCCAGTTAGTGTCATAGTCGTACTGTAGAGGGAAATTCGCACCTTGTTGGGATCCTTGACGAGTACGTATTTACCCTCAGGCAGCTTCATGCACATGTCGGTGACAGCGCGCGCAATGCCCCATCCATTGGCCCAAGATACATTGAGCTGAGCCGCGAAATCAATTGGTCGGATTGATGTCGTGCTCAAAATAACATGACGGGTGTTGTCACGAGGGTTGGCCCGAGAAATATATCTGTCCATGTGTGCGCGTGGGCATTAGCTTACATGATTAGAGGATAGGAAGAGACGACTCCGAGGGAAAGAGAAGTTCATTGTTGAAACGCGAATGTCATCGATCAAGGGGGACTTTGATAGACGACAGAAATAACGCTGGAGTGGGAAAACGTACCCGATCTTCATTAAGTCCGCTCCAGCGAGCATGCTTTGGATTATCCACTTGGCTAATTTGCAGCTGTTATTTTTCATTTCCGTAGAAATCACTGCACCACGCTGTGAGTCCAGTTTCGAGCGCCAGTCGACGGCCCCGCTGGCCCCTGGAGCCCGTGGGTCGAATTCATTCAATGCGCGAATGGTTACCAAGCCTTGGCCTTCAAGAGGATTTCCTTTACCAGGAATGAAGGCGTCTACTTCAGTCCTGACACAAAGCTTGATATCTTCGCCTTCGGTTATTCCAAGGTCGAAGAGTCTGTACCGATAGCCACAAGAGGCAAGTGGATCTGTCTCATCTGGTCCGTAGAATGGATTGGGATGAGCAAAGTCGACGGCAGGCGGTGGCGGTTTTTCAATGACAGTCTGGAAACCGAAATTCTGATTGATGTACGTTGCTTCTAATGAAAGCGAAGTGGCAGAATTAATGGAGGGCGGCTCGGATGCCGCCTTTTCGGTAGGATTATTGGGGTTGGGAGGAGTGGGATCTTGGGGCGGATCGGAGGCGTTCTCATTGACGGAGATGGTATCAAATGGACCACCATCTCGCTTGTCGAGGAATACGCTATTGCCTTCTCTGACAATGACAATGTCCCATGGGATTACGGATCTTGGTGCGCACATTAAGGCGCTGAGTATCACGTCCGTCGTATACACGGTGGCAACGTTGTTACTCGCAAGCTAGTACCAAGTCAGAAACTATGAAGGCTTTTTTTGAAAGATTAGCGCACTTGCTGAATCACAGGATCATCTGAGGTTGTCGGGTTGTATTTCATCCGGTCCAGCGGCTGCAACGGCCTTTCGGCTTTCGTGGTGACACGATCATAAGACTTGTCATAGGCAAAGAGACGACCGTAGTTTTCCCTATTCAACCTTGAGCAGTTGACCGGCAAGAATGGGAAAAACGAGGCTCACAGTTCCTCAGGTTCATCAACTTCCAAACGTAATTTAGCCAATCTGTGGAACTCCAATTCCTCTAGCATGGTCCACTGAGGCGAGATGACCACGGACGACTCGCGATTGCGGTTATTCTGCAGCAAAAATATCAGCCCCGCATTTGGCAGGCATCTTGGAAAGGAGGACCTTTTCCCAGTCTCTCCAGCCTCTTCGCCCTGCGCCCCGCTGGTTTGCACCGCCCCTCATGTTAGCGCCCCCGCGTCCACCACGAACGGTACCTCTGGTGGCATAGGAAGTTCCAGTTCGGGCCGTTCCTCGTCCTCGAGTAAAGCCGCCACCGCGACGAGGAGCGACAGTCCTGTTATCGACCAAAGAGAATGATGCCTCGTCCTCGACATGGAAGTAGGCAAAAGCGCTTGCAGCACCACTGCCAAACGCTTGATTTCCGTCCCGTCTGCGACCACCGGGGCCGGTAGTGCGGGCAGTTTGTGTTGACGGTAACCCTACAGCAGCTTGGCGGTTATCAGATGAGATATCATTCCAGTCCGCAAAACGACCGAGTTTGTCAGATTTTGAGTAGGGTGCATAGGGGATATCCTTGAACTTGAACTGATCTGGCGGGTTGGATGTCGAGGGGCCCCAGCCGCCGTCTGGATTGTCATGGATGGGAGGAAGTGAAAAGGACGGCATTTTGTGGGTGATGAAGCCAGAAATTTTCGGACAGGGCGCGTCTTGGGGAGAACGTGGGAAAGGCTTGTCTCCTTTGAACTCCTCCAATGAAGTGCGTCGTCCGTGCGCCGCAATGCCCGTCTCCTGGCTCATCTCTGTCCCAGTGTCGTCCGCGAAATCAACAAGATCAACCAGGCCGAGCTGGACCTCGCGGTGGGCAGTGCTTCGTGGCACGACGATTACAAGGACTCGGCCTACATATTCATCGGAGGCCTCCACTTTGACTTAACGGAGGGAGATGTCATCGCAATATTCTCTCAGTGCGTGTTCTGAAGCCGCTTCGTTGTAGCTACTTATCCGCCCTGTGATCCAAGGTACGGCGAAGTCATGGATGTTAATCTTCCTCGCGACAAAGAGACAGGAAAAACAAAAGGCTTCGGATTCCTAATGTATGAGGATCAACGTTCAACCGTTCTTGCCGTCGACAATCTCAACGGGGCCAAGGTTCTGGATCGGACTTTGCGAGTTGACCATGTGAAGAACTACAAACAGCCCAAGACAAAGAACGAGGACGGAGAATGGATAGAGGGGGAGGAACAAAGCTTGAACGCCAAACCTCAACTTATTGAGGACGGTACGTCACTCTCCTCCTCGCGACATACTCCCTTACTGACAACTATACACAGGGGGCGATGGGCAGTCAGAGTCTTCCGAGGCTTCCGGACCCGACATAGACCCAGAAGACCCGATGCGCGACTATTTGATCGCCAAGTGGAAAGAAGAACGAGCATCTAAGAAGCCCAAGAAAAAACACTCTAAGAGTAAACGCAAAGACGAGACCCCCGAGGAGCGTCGGGCTAGGAAAGCGCGAAAAAGTGAGAAAAAGGTCAAGAAACACAAGTCGGACGGCGTCAAGGCAGTGGAGGAACTGCTAAATTCACTCACTCACCGTGAAGCCGACAGGGGACGGTCCAGGTCGAGGACACCAGAGGACCGATCAGGTCGCCGCTCTCGTAGTAGGGGTCAATCGTCTGCTTCTGATGCTCGCAGACGGATTTCGCCAAGTCTTGACCGCCGGTCTCCTGACAGATATAGCTCCCGTGGCCAAAAAAGAAGACGATACTCTGATGATGAAAGGTGACGGTGATCAGGATCGCCGTGGTAGGAGTTGACACCTCCAGGAAATTAGCAGTCACTCCGAAACCTCTATTTCTCGTTTGTCTGACCTGTGATGATATCAATGTGAATCAATCCCATTTGCGCAGTCCATCAGGTTGATAGACAGTTTACTGCGTGTTTTTCCGTAACACAATACCCCAATGCCGAGTTATTGACAACCTACCTGCTTCCTAGTGTTCTGGGAGGGATTGTCGTTCTCACCCAAACATGCACCGCTCCCACAACGAACCGAGTTTGCTGCTTGACCATCAGCGGCTCATTGTCAAGGCCACGTTGGGCCTTAGATGTCGATTGGTTTTCTGCGGACCTTGTCAATAATAGTAGCCCCCCTTACACCCCTCCGTTGGCACGATGAGCCACATTTTCCCCTCTGACATGTCACCGAGGCACAGATCCTAACGCCTAATTTTCCGACACCCCCTGAGTGTGAATCTGAACGGAAGAATGATTGATGATATATTATGCACAAAGCCGACAACTCCGCAGCATTTGGACATACATCATAATATCTCAGCCCCCAACCGGCTCTGTCATTATCCATCGAGTCTCTGCAGAAGTGTTGTATGTAGGAATTTATGAAAGTCGTCGCACTTGCCCTGAACTGTTTGAGCGCCTATCAAATATTATTGACCGATCAAGGACCAGCTTCAATGTTCCGAGGCGACCCCCTATGATCCCGGTACAGGCTCCCCTTATTGTGTGTGTCGGCGCCGTTAACAATACAAAGCCTAAGCAAGAACCCGATGGTCATTAACAAATTTGGATAAGCGCCTCTGCTAGTGGCCAGAAGCTCAACTACACTCCTGTTATTGTTGGCACAACACTCTCCTTTGTACCGTTCACCATGGACTCATACTTCGCGAGCAGGATATCTCGACGTACCCAGAGGTATGCTATTTGAATTGACATGCCCCATGTTTTAACGGGTCTCGCCTGTGATAGTTTCCATCAGATGTCGGGGCGTGCGGATGAGGATTGCGAACCCCCGGACCCTGCCAACACCGTTACTGATCGCTTGAAAACGCGTCTCAACAGCTCTGGTCCTGGTTTCATCCTTCGGTTGTGCCCTAGCGCACAGTACCTTATCCAGGAGCCTATATTCTTCGCATTTCCAGACCAGGAAATCAGCACAGTGGGATATCCTGTTGGGGATGAGCGAGCAACGTTGGTAGTGAATGGACCAGTTGAGAACGGCCAAGGACACACCACCGCTGTCGATGGCACGTGTGCCAACTGTTCCGGGGTGAAATTGCGAAACGTTCAGGTATACTCTCCGTCATTTTTCCTTTTGTATCTTTACCTGTTCCTGATAGACTATTCACCTGTTAGATTGACGGCACGCGTCGTGGCGCCCCCCCTACAATGGGTGGGGGTAACATCGAAATGGGTGGACCTAACTCTAATCAGCTCATTGAGTACGTCAGATCCTTCGACCCAAGAAGCTGGAGCTGTCTGCACATTGCCGAGGGTCCTCTGACCTGCAACAATGTGACCATCCAGAATAATGACATAGGGCCCTGTGGCTCCGACGCTTTCCAGCAATGGGCAGATGGTATCAGCCTGGCTTGCAAGAATAGTGTGGTTCGGAACAATAGGATCCAGGGTGCAACAGATGGGGGCATTGTGATCTTTGGGTCTCCCGGCAGCGAGATTTACAATAACACCATCTGGGTGCTTAATGTAAGTTCTTGTGAGACAATTGGAAGTAATAGGCTCTTAATCTCCCTTTTAGCAAACATTACTGGGTGGAATTAATATGGTCGATTATGATCCATTCCAAGGAGATTACACCAATACCGTGGTGCACAACAACGTCATTCTCGGGGGTTTTGCAACCGACCAGCCCCAACCAGGAGACAGGCTTGGCAATAATTTTAAGAATGCTATAATCAAGTATGCGTTCGCGAAATTGACAGCTTCTTCGTTCTTTTTATGCATTTCGTGTTTTCTAGAATCGGGATTGCCGTTGGCCCTCGTACCTGGTTTGGTGAACGTTATGGAAGCAATGTGTCGCGCTCTGGGTCTGTCACTGGAAATACTCTCAGTGGTGCCTTCAGTTACGCAATAGCTCTCACATCCGCGAAGAACTTCAGTGTTCAAGGAAATTCCTTGTTTGGAAACACGTCATTTATTGGAGCGCGGGGACCCAATTGCAGTGATACGGACGTTGTCCCTACCCCTGCGCCTTTTGTTTTAGATTCTAACACGACAGAATCGCTGTCAGTGCAAACAGGGTTCGAAATCATACGAGATGGAGATTCGCTAACTTGTGTCTTACCACCCAATGGTGGGGACTTCTGGCCCTTTGGCAACAACCCTTCCGACACAACAGTCACTCCTGGCGCACCAACGCCAAGGGCCCCACCGCGAAGCAAACGCGTTTCTGGCGGTGGAATTGCGGGTATAGTTATTGGTGTTGCTCTGGGGGTTATTGGCGTCGTCATCGCTACCTGGCTGATACGTCGGTGGGCTTCGAAAAGCAAAGGCGTCCAAAAACACAACAAAATCAGCAAACCTCATCCCATGATGTCCTGAGCTGGGGCTATTTTTGCACACCATCTCGCTCCCGTGTTATATCCATCTGTACCTATGTATGTAGACAGAGGACGCTTGGCCCTAGATTTCTAGACAGGATTTATGAGACCTTGCCTTCTAACAGACATGTATTTATTGTATTGTGCCATATTGTATGAGCCACGGCGGAATTCCATTGGTCAACTGAGCTGTTCATATCGCTGTGGTGGCGGGGGTCATGGACCTCGAGTGCCTTGCCGCCAGCCACCAGAGCGCCACGTGACGCGGGCTTAAGAATCACCACCTTCGGCCCTTTGGACGACCCCAACCCTCGACTCGGTCTTCTTGCATTCCTCTCAACATCCTCCATCCTTCCTCCGTGCACAGCAACGGCCATGACCACAGAGAAGAGGTAAGCGTCCTTCTTTGCCCCCCCGTTTCTCGGAATCTTTCTCATCAACTTGGCCCAGCTACTACGGTGTCACCCCTCCAATATCGACCTCTGAGTCGACTGAGCGGGAGAAAGAAGTCACAGACACTCTCATGAAGGAGCTTGAGCGACAGAATATGTTTGAGTCTGAAGAGGAATCGCAGCTGAGGTAAGGGTTGTCGCAGTACATCTCCACCAGATTATCCTTGTCCTCCCCGCACTTGTCTATTCCGCTGTGCCTGGTCTGAGCGTCGCATGTCCACCCATCGTGAAACATGCCCCGGAGGCTCTGCATTTTCATTGGCTGCATATGCGCAAGGGACCCCCCTCCGTTTCTCTACACGCCGTCCTCTTCGGAAACTACTTCCCCTACCGCCTGGATATTTGTGTCAGCCTTGGTCGAAGGATGCTCATGATCATGTATTTGGCGAATTTCAGAGAAATTGTTCTTGGCCGCGTCGCTGACCTCGTGAAGAAGTTTGTGCGCAAAGTTGCATTGCAAAGAGGTCTATCCGAGTCAGCTGCTAGCGCTGCCGGAGGTAAAATATTCACTTTCGGTTCTTATCGACTGGGCGTCCACGGTCCGGGCACCGATCTTGACACGTTGTGTGTTGTACCGAAACACGTCGATCGGGAGGATTTCTTCCAGGTGTTCGAGCCCATGCTTAGAGAGCTGGAGGGTGTTTCAGAAGTCTCTGTATGTGCTCTTCTTCCTGGGTTCTAAGTGTAGAAGTTGACCGATCCTACTACTGCAGGGTGTGCCAGAAGCTTATGTCCCAATCATCAAGACAAAAATCTCCGGAATGCCTATAGACTTACTAATGGCCCGACTAGCACTGTCTTCGATACCAGATGATCTGACATTAGAGGATGACAATCTGCTGCGAAACCTGGATGAGCGGTGCATAAGGAGCCTTGGGGGTCAGCATATCCTCCCCGACAATATTCGGTACTAAATTGCGTGATTAGGTTCTCGTGTGACAGATGCTATTTTACGGCTGGTGCCCAACGTGCATGTCTTCCGAGATGCACTACGCTGCATCAAGCTTTGGGCCCAACGTTAGTACCCCTTCCCCTCCGTGTGATTCCCTGACTTAATCAATCTCAGGGAGAGCTATATATTCCAATGTCAATGGATTTCTAGGAGGGGTTGCCTGGGCGATGCTTGTAGCCCGAATATGTCAACTTTATCCAAACGCCACAGCTGGCGCCATTGTCAGCCGATTCTTTATCATTATGTATCAATGGTATGTTGATATTGTATTGACCGGTTCTTACAACTATACGTAGTGACTTAATTTTTTTTTTTTTAGGGCGTGGCCACAACCCGTGCTATTAAAACAAATAGAAGAGGGTCCCCTACAAGTTAGGGTATGGAATCCCAAGGTGAGTGATATCACGTCTCAAACTTATTATACAGATTCGCTCATAGTTTTCAGCTATATCCTGCTGACCGCGCACATCGAATGCCCATCATCACTCCTGCGTATCCTGCCATGTGTTCAACACATAATGTCACACAATCCACACAAATGATCATGACCGAGGAGTTTAAGAAAGGTTAGCTCTTGTCCCACTATGGCTGCAACCTACGCTGAATCGCTCTACCCTCGAGGTGCCGACATCGTCGACAAGGTCATTGTTGGAAGCGCTTCCTGGTCTGATTTGTTTGCGAAGCATGATTTCTTTCACAAGTATCGCTATTATCTCCAGGTAATTGCATCAACAGGCAATCCGGACTTGCAAATCAAATGGTAGGCTGGTTTTCTGGAGGATGCCCCGTCCCTTGCTTACACTCTGCATATAGGGCAGGTACCGTCGAATCGCGAATACGTCAACTTGTGATGAAACTGGAGTTTGTTGATTCTCTGACATTGGCCCACCCATTCATCAAGGGGTTTGATCAAGTGGCATATTGTCTTACAGAAGAAGAGGTACGCGCCGTTGCTCAAGGAGAGGTATCCGATGCCATTGCGGCGCGTAAGAAAGAAGACATCGAAGGCAAGGATGGCGCAGGCCCCGTGTACTCGACCACGTTTTATATTGGGCTGCTTATTGAGCCAAAACAACGTACTCTTCTTTCGTTCTTGAATATGAGAATATACTGATTAAATTATTCAAGCTGGCTCGGTTGGGCCCCGACGTTTAGACATATCTTACCCCACCACAGAATTCACCAAGCTAGTCAAGATGTGGGAGAAATACGATGAATCGACAATGGGTATCGTGGTTCGTCACATCAAGAGGTTGGGATATTTTCGTGCGTCATGCTCTTCGCCCTCCTGATTTGCTGCAGTTCCGGCCTCCCCGACTACGTCTTCGATCTTGGTGAGCGCCCCGCCAAGCTGGCACAGAAGCGGACGAAGGTGGGTGATCTATGCTATGTTGATGAAGCGGACTGATTGTTTTCGCTCTCCATCGACTCAAAGGGTCCCGGCAAGTCCAGCAATACTTCACCCGACATGCCGAACAAGAGACAGCGGTTCGTCCAGTGAATGAATGATGGTCTTGCAGCGTTCAAAATATCTGCCCCCAGGTCTTCTCAGTCTACATCGGACTTGCCGTTCAAACCCACTGAAAACGGGACACACCCAACTACAAACCTGATGCCGGTCTCAGAATCCCTTGCACCGCCCCCATCGAAAGAGCGCGCTGATCTCAAGTCACCACAACTTCCTTTTGGCGAGAACGTTGCTGTTGCGACTGGTGCTGTGACTGCTCAGTAGACATGAAGCGCATCAAGCTCCGACATTTCCGTTCATATCAAAAACCCGGGTGACCGCAAATTTAACAGCAAAATTCTTTACTTTTTCCGTTGCGGTATTGGTTTATTTATCGGTTGATTCAACAGGAACATAATGGCCCAAGTCACATGCCTTTTCCGGGTATTATTTCTGAGGACGGGTCTCTTTCACCTCCGCGACTCCAATGGCCATCAAAGGTAGCCACTTATACATGTTGACGCTACTTGTATCCCTGTCGTGTCGTATATCCCGAGTCATTAAAGTGTATTTTATGTCACCCAATAGTATTAGTATTTGGCTAGATCCTTTTGCGGCCGGCGCGCCAAGTCTAAGCGTCTGTTCGACAACTAGCGGGTCTGGCTGGACGTGTTGTGTATGGGAGGCCGAGGCGCCGCCAGGCCGCACGGTACCGCGGCTCACCGTGATCAAAGTCATCCCCAAGTAACGTGCACCTCGGACCCGCAAAAATCCCACACCGCCAGTCCTCTTTCACATGCCACCAACACTCCGCTCTGCACAATCCTCCCCAGCCAGCAAAGGGTCAGACATCGATAATGCATCGCCCGACATTACACCCGGTCGCAAGGTACCGAGATGTACCAAGTGTGGCCGACTCCGACAAGGCCATCCTAGATCAGGCTGCCCTTATTCTGAATCTCCCGCAAAGATCGCAGATACTGGTTTCGCAGGGGTAAAACGAAAGACATTAGGAGAGAATCTCAGTGAAGCGCTCGGTTCCATGTATCTCGATTCACCACTCCCTGCCCGTGACGAGAAGACCCCCTCACGAGCTGTGAAACGGCGTTCTTTCGGGACACCCCCAATCCAAACCAGCGAAAGCCTCGCATCGATATCCACCTCCGCCGAAAATATACTCAATGATCTTGTGAAACCTGGGTTTTTCTCCCAGGCAACTGTGTTGGAGGATGATGCCATAGGATCATCCAGACTAGATGATGATGCATCCATAGTCAACACACCGACGAGAGTCAGAATCAAGTCCGGCCCTAGAACATTGATGCCCGGGACACTGATGGCTCCTTCTTGGGAGTCAAGCGTTGGTGGTTTCGCGGATGTTGGGGTGGCCAAAGGAAAAGCTGACAGGGTCCCGAACCAACGGGTTGTGTCAAAGAATTCCCTGGGGGTCCAAACAACGTTGAGATGCTTGGATGACGAAGCCGCACCGCCGCCATCGTCACGGCCCCCATCATTGGCATCAGCTCAACCTCTTGAAGCCTCGCAACCAGTGGAACGGCGCGATCAATTTCTGTCCTCGCTTTCACACAAGTCTCCCGCCAGTGTGTACACATACAGGAAGAAGCAGGATATTGATGAACTACAGGCTTCGGTCAAGGCTCTGAGGCTTCATGTTCGCATCATCGACGATGAGAATGATGAAGATAGTGAGGAGGCGCTGCTTGTCGTCGGAAGCGATTTGCAAGCAGTTGAGGGACTCGCGGAGGAACTTAGAAAATCCATCCGGGTAGCAGCAGCGATCAAGACCAAGGGTAGCACTACCACCAACAATATCTTCATCACGAACACTCCTCCTACCGGTGGTACTGCTGATGTCCGATCATCTCCGTCATCCACAACGTTGAAAGCAGTAGCGGGTGGCGCCATAGTAGGAGCAGTCGGCACATGGGCCGGTCTGGCGTTCTCGTGACGCTCATAGCTGTTCAGTCCTGACCGGGGAACCAACTACTTTGCTCGCATTACGGGAACTACAAAGTATTATGATGCTCTTGAAACTCGACCCCTGGGGGATATTTTTAGGTTTCCCCAGAGGCGGTGACTCTCGGATGGACTGCCAATGATTCTCTGATTAATGAATTGCTTCAGGGAGGAGGGTACTTTTCTATATGATTTCCCCAATTAGCCCCTGTACGTCCGTTACCTCTCCTCTACGTTGTTTCGCGGGAGATCTTCAGCTCGAACAATGCCCAAGGGGTTACCTTCCGCAAGCTTCTATTTTATTATTTCATCATATCTACCGTTAGACCCAGCTCTTCTCATCTCGTATTACAAGTCTCGTGTCCATAAACCTTCTCTTCCTAGACCACCCCTTCTCTTCCTTTGAATCTTATCACGGCTTCCAACATAGAAACCGTAGGCACTAAGTGAACTATTAATAGTGCAACATCTAGAAGAACTGTTACGAGTCAGATGTACTGTACTAGTCCATCAGACTTTTTCCTTTTTTCCATTCTCCCCAACATCATGATGAAGCGAGAGTTTACTTCCTGTGAATTTTCTTACAAACTATACAGATCTATCACTGACACTCCCCCCTAGTGGCTGTATCGCTTCGCGCACGAACCGCTTGAAGAGAGCATGAGCATTCCCATGAATTTAGAGCTTGATTTAACGCATGGCGTCCACATCACACATCATGCATCAATATATTTTCCTTCATCGCTTTGTGTTTTTTTATAGGTATGTCTTTCGGTGCAACCGTTTCTGACGTGTGTGGTGTAGTGGCTGCATAGCTTCATTAGCGGTCCAACTCCAAAGCAAATTGGGAAAATTCATACGATATGTGTAAGCGCTATCCGGCAGAATATGCAACAGCTTTTAAGAATCAAGATATCATCTGTCAACCCGCGCGATCTTCTGCATAGCAAGAAAAGCTGATCAGCTCATTCCGAGGGTTGGGAAGCGTTTCCCCCTACCTGGTTATTTTCCTGTTTGGTGGGGATTTACGGGGTCCCAGTCAGCTAGACAGCCGTCGGCGTTCGCTGGTATATTGGTCGTTTGCTGGGTATTTATGGACCCCGCTTGCTTGAAATATTTGGGCTAGACCTTATCGCCTTTAACGAGGTCTGCCGCCGGGTCTCACTCCCATGATGCAATGATCCCAGTAAAAAATGGAAATGGGGAAAATTAGTACATGGCTGCTCAAAGCCGCTGTGTGAGAAAGGCGAGTCCCCAAAGCCGTTCTTAATCGTGACGCTTCCCTCCCTCTCTTAGGCCTAGTACGCGCCACTTCATGCGTAGAGACCGGTATCACGTATCATCGATCACCTTGGAGAGAAGTTTCCCACAGAATTCCGTAGTGAGCTCTTATCTCTGTATTGAGAAGAGAAGCCAGATAGTTGGTAGACAAGATCTCTGCACCGGGAATTTCTGTGTTTGGCCATTAGCTCGGTGAGCGGGTCATTGTTATTTCAGCGTATCTCAGTTCGCGAAACCATTAGTTGTATTCATATAGTGGGTATCAGGGAAACAATTTCCGAAGGTGAATCAGAATGGAAGCACAACTCCCCAGCGATAGGTCCCAACTTTCTGGGAGTGAAAAGGATGCTGCATCTTCTGGTAATATTATCCCAAGAGCATCACCCATATGAACGTGCGCAAAGTCACCGTGGAAAGCGGAATAAGATACCCGAACGCTGAGCAAAAATCTGGGCAACATCAAAACCAACAACATCCCACCCTCCCCGGGGTGAGCATTTTCAAAGTTTGCCGTACAGTAATTCCTCTATGACTTCCCTGACCCTTCTTGCGTCCGCACGGCCTCGACTCTGCTTCATCACCGCACCAACGATTTTGTTCATCACATTTTTGTTCCCTTTCTTAGCAGCAGCGACTTCGGATGGGAGTGAGGCAATTGCGCGCTCACACAGTACCAGAAGCGGATCTTCAGTTCCAAGAGATGTTAATGTTGATGAAGTGGAGCCATCGGCTGGAACACGTCTGGGGACGAAAGCGAGGAGATCTAGCTCTTTGGCAATTTTGGATGGCGGACTCGCTGTTGGGTTAGCTATCATGTACCGAACTAGTTGCTTTCCGGTTGTGCCTGGGGACCGCAAACGGGAAGACAGATATGAGATGGATGAGTGAGGAATTTGATCTACCGGGTAGAGATAGGTACTCGCGCTTACCAGTGATGGTGCTCTCTTGAACCATATCGATAAGTTCGCCTAGCTGAGCAGCGCTTATCGTGTTGTCCTGAAAGGTCTTTTTCTGCGACGCGAGTTGGCCAAGCAGTTCGTGTGTCATCCTAAGCAAGCCCCATGCCACCATCAGCGTCGGAAGCCATCGCCTCATAATCAAGGATCAGAGAAGGAAGACAACGGACCAATTCGCAACTACCTTTGGATCCCTTACTTCTCTAGCTGGACTACCAACTCCTTCCACAAGCGAATCAAAATATCTCACAGCACCGCTCTCCCCCGGATCTTCCCCATCGTAGCGAACATCATGACCACTGTCGATACTAAGCAAGACGTCTACGTCGCGATCGGGAAGACCGTAGGTTTCTTTTAGACGGCTACGTGTTACCCAGGGGAGTTCAGGAAGGGTAGCCCGAATGGAGTCAATACGACCCTAAACAAATTATTTCACCCCCCCCCGTTTCGATGTGTGGATGTGGACATGAGATAAGATGGAAGAACGGCCAGTTTCGAGACTAGACTGTACCTCGCTCAGAATAAGTGTGCCTAAATTTGGGTCGGGCATGTACCGATAGTCTGGAGCATCTTCCTTTGATCGCAGACGGAACGTTTCAAAGGTGGTTTCGTCGAAGCCACGCGTTTCTTGTTCGACACGAGCCTCTGCGGTATTAAGCAATGCACTTTGTCGGCGTATTTCATAAGCTGCGATTGTCAAGTTAACGCGTCACTTTGGTAAATGAGCAGAGATGCGGGCACACTTATTGCAGCAACAATAAACCGCACACTGTTGAGGTTTTTTATTTCGCATCGCGTGCCGGAGCCTGGGGGGGTGCCAATGCGATTTATTGAGACGTTCACATCACAGCGGAGGGACCCCTGGAATTGGTTCAAATTAGGGGGGTTCTTCGTTGTAATAATGAAATTGATTCGTACGTCTTCCATGTTGCCGTCACTGGACCCGACGGTGCGAAGTAAAGACTGGAGAGCGCGCACATACGCCGCTGCCTCCTCCGGTGAGCTAAGGGAAGATACAAGGTCAATGGATGAATGGCATTATTTACTAGATTAAATGTACCGTAAGTCGGGTTCCGAAACGATTTCCATAAGACCCGTCCCAGCTCTATTTAAATCGATGTGTGACGATCGGGTCCGTGGAATGAATGTGGATTTAGCTGTATCCTGCATTCTGGAAAGTTTAGAGCAGGTAGAAGGATAAACCATGAGGCACTTTACCTGCTCCAGCTGAATTTGCGTTATACGAATGGGTGTTTGTGTACCATCCGGCTGGGAGATAAAAAGGGCGCCATTCTTTGCGAGAGGGGCTGCTGGACATGAGAGAGGTGGCAGGATGAGCTCAACCAAGCTGACCATATCGCTGAGTGATTTGATAACCGGAAGGAAGGTCAGAATAAAAGTAGTGTTTTCGGTCAAAAGAGGAATTGCGCTGTATGTCGCATTGGAGTGCGAGCGCAGTGCGTAGCGCGAGGTTGACACAGATAGGATTTAATTTCTAAAAAAAAAAAAATAGTTGACTCGGCGAATTAATTGAGCAGGCGTTGATTCGACTCACAGGTAGGGTACCTGGGAAGGCAGCATCGACAACGGAGACGCAGGTGTTCGGTGGTGGGGTGCGAGCTGTATGTTCTGGCGTCAGAGAGTCTATGTCAATTGATCAGCTGGTTTGTTCTTTGAATGGGAGGAGTACATACGCGAAAAGAGTTTGCGGCGAGACTTGATTTGTGCGTGGGTCTCGACGCCGACGATGACCTGCCAGTMTGGCCAGCGGGTGTCGCGTGTGAGAGCCTCGCTGGGGCGTGCGTCGTGGAAGAGGCGGCGGAGGACGAGCATGGGCTATGGAGGGGAGAGGATCTACTGCGGGTGTCGTAATGTTGTGATTGGTCAACAGCACATTTAGTATCTCTGATTGTTTAAAAAAAGAAAACTAAAAAATTAATCTCTTTGCCCCAGCACCGTCCATGGCCCGCACACATCCCCGCGACCTCTCGCCAGACGCCCTCGCCGATGCCGACCCCACAAAGCTCCCAAAGCGTCTCAAAACTGCCCTCGGCCCCCCCGACGACCAGAATGACCCCGCCACCCACTTCTCTCCCGGCCTCTTCGATCACAACAATATCGCCCGGCTCAGCGGCGCGTACAATACCAGCGAGCCATTCAAGCACGCCCTGGTCGAGAAACTCTTCCAGGACGACCTCCTCGTCAAGGTCAAGGACGAGTGCATTGCGCAGCTCAGCTTCACCGAGAAAGAGACCGACATATACAAGGTCTGCCGTTCGTCCAACCCGCAAGCGCCCCTCCCTCTTGCTGACCATGATCCTAGGTCAACCAAACCGGCGACCTTGCCTCACTTAACTACCTCACGCCCGGCCAAATTTCCCTTCTCCCAAACCTCCTCACCCTCCGCGATGCTCTCTACTCCCCCAGGTTCCGCAACTTTCTCCGTGCAGTTACCGGCTGTGGTCCCCTCTCCGGTGTAAAACAAGACATGTCCGTCAACTCTTATACAAAAGGCTGCCACCTTCTCAATCACGACGATGTCATTGGCACACGACGGGTTTCATACATCCTTTATATGCCCCTCCCTCACTATCAAATGTGGCAGAAGGACTGGGGAGGCGCACTTGAGCTTTATCCTGTCAGGGGGGATCCCCCCGAACCAGAGTCCATTCCCCTCAAAACCATTCCTCCCAGCTGGAACCAGTTCATCTTTTTCCAAGTCCAGCCTGGCCAGAGTTTCCACTCTGTGGAAGAGGTCGTTATCGGCGGCGAGGAAGACCCCCGGGAGCGACTGAGTATCAGTGGATGGTTCCACGCAGCCCAGGAGGGCGAAGAGGGTTATGTCCCCGAGCAACCCAGTAACGAATATCAAAGTTCAAGAGAGCAGCTTGTACGTTCCGCCCCTTATCCGCGTTATCTATTTTATCGAACAAGACTTTTAGCAATCTACGAAAACTGTGTTCAAGCACTATTCTGCTACCACGGATGAAGACTCTCTTGCTGCAGCAACAGCCTTGTCAGGACATCACACTGCGTTTCTTTCCGAGTTCCTCAACCCCGTCTATCTCCAACCTCGTACGATGCATGCGCTCGCATCCCGCTTTGCCGAGGAGTCTTCTCTCGAGCTCCATCACTTCCTTAATAATGCGCTCGCAGAGGCTCTCGAACCTCGCCTCCGCGACCTCGATGCAAAGGATGGCCTTGGTCCGGACCGATCCTCTGTCATTCCGCCCCATACTGCCGGAATTACAATGAACCCGTCCCTCGCTTCCAATAACTCCTACTTTTCCTCGCGGTCACCCAATGCAACAGCCAAGTGTTTCACTCCCGGCGTGTCTACACCTTGCCAGCCCCATCAGTCCAACTGGATCATCCGTGGACCTCCACATAAATGGCGGTATTGCGTCCTTGCGCCCAAGCCTGGCAACAAACCAGCCGAAGCTGTCACACCCCGTGCGGCCCAAGTGTCTTCCGACGAAATTCTCCGCTCCCTCCAAGATGAACTCTTCTCCTCGGAGGCATTCAGGGCGTGGTTAACGATTGTAGCTGGGCTGATGCCTTTGAGTTGGTCGGCTGGAGCCAGGAGATTCAGGCCGGGTTTGGATTATACACTGGCGACGAGTGAAGAGAAGGAGGCGAGATTGGATGTTGTGCTTGGACTAACTCCGGAGGTGAGGCCAGACCAGGGCTCCGGAGATGATAATGGGAGGGACGGGATTCCGCTGAGGGGGTGGCAGGCGGCAGAGTGGGGTGGTTGGGAGGTATATCACTTCTCCTTTCGTCCTGGGTGAGATCACCTAACGTGCTCCCTCTTCCTTACAGTGTTACATGGCCCCTCATAACGAGGAGGACGACCCTGCGGTCTACAGGTCAGGAAAGAGCAGAAAACCATCTGACTCGGCCCCACCACTGAAAACGAACGAGGTTAACGGGTCAGACAGGACCTCTTCGTCTCGTCCCACTCCCATGGACTTTGAGCCTTCTTCCTCTATGTCGAAGACCCAATATCGTTCACCACTCCGAGAAGAATCATTGTCGCCCCCCACGGATAAAGACACCGAGATGAACGGCTCTTCCTCGCGCATCGCCGGTGTTGAGAGGGATGAAGAAGAGGAGCCTGACGAAGAAGAGGAAGAGGACAGCACACTGCTGACTGTCCAGCCTGGATTCAACCGTCTGCTGTTGGTGTTAAGGGATGAGAGGGTGATGAAATTTGTCAAATATATCTCTGCAGCCGCAGAGGGTTCGAGGTGGGATGTGTGTGGAGAATACGAGGTTGGAATGATTCAGGAAGAAGACGAAGAGAGCGCGGGTAGTGGGAGTGCGGGTTCGTAGTGAAGCTCACCCATGTTTTTTCATATTGCTCGGGCTTTCGTTGGGCGCTGGTCAATACACGTCTTTCCAGCTGTTTATTTATCATCACTTGCTTCCTTTTTTTTTTTTTTCATTCCATTTCCTAGCTTCTCATCTACATGGCCTCACCTTGCACCTCAATTTACGCGCTTACTACACATGATAGTTTTCATTCTCTGGCTCTTCCTCTATTTTCCCTTGCTCGCATTTCTTTGTTCAGTTCAGCCTTGTTTTCTTATTTTATTTTCTTATACTCCTTCGTCAAGCTCCATCATCAGGCTTCGGATCCGCGTCGGCCCAGACGACCACTTTGACCGTCCTCACATCTGATACCCTCAGATTCGTTTCTAGGTTCGCATTGTCCAAGTCGAATAGCTGGGATGCGCAAGTCAAGATCAAAGGAGAGAATGCAGGACTTCAAAAAACAAAAAAAAAGAGAGAGAGAGGAGAGAAGAGATATGGTATTGCATGAAGGGGACTTGATAGCTTCGGTCACAAACCTGAGCAACTGAACAAGCATCGTGGTGGTCAAGTGGGAAGGCAAATGTAGGAATTTTGTCTTGGGGGTGTTTGTTTTATGGGCTTGCGGCAGGTGGGGAGGTGTCTTGGTCCCCCACAACCGGTATCGAGTTGTTATAGCTTTGTTGATTGTCATATTGGTTCTGGGACGGAGTGGCAGAGGAATCGTAGATATGTTGATAGGTCCCGAAGGGGACGATATATGACATACAAGCATGCAAGAGTACACTCGAGGATGAGCGACACAACTCATTGCAGGGCCCCAAGTAACTCCAAATCGCACTGACAAGTTGGATGGAAAGGGAGTAACATGGCACACATAATTGCAGGTAGAGTGCGGCATGATACGACGGCCTCGGCATTAGTCCAATGTGCTACGATTGCTTTGGGGGGTTTTCTGTAGGCGGTACACCCCACTCTGGAAGTCCCTTCGGTCGTTGTATCCGCTTGGGTTCCCAGTCCTCTTCTGCCGCCGCGTTAAGCCGCTGTGTAATCCACCAACAACCTCTGCTAAGCATCTGCCTGGAAGGAAAATTTGGAGGCGAGACTTACAAAATATTCCTCCCGGATATCAAACTTTTTCCGGTTTTTATCCAGCCTCAGTTCCTGCTCCTTCGTCACCTGTGAAACAGTAAATTTTCAGCACAATAACTATAAAGACACGCAGCAAACGACGTACATGCTTTACTTTCTGGTCCTGGAGGTCATACCTCGTCTGTGTGAATGACGTCAAGCCATATGATGCACCGACCATAAGCAAGACGAATGGAACACCAAAGAGCGCAGGATTCTTCCTAACGGCTCTGTTTATTCTGGATGCATTGAGTGGATGAGAGGTAAAGGCAGGCATTGGGAGTGCGGCAGAGAGCCGGACATATCCGGCTGATGAACTAAATTAATACAAAATTAATACAAGTGCACTGCTCTATGCTGGTGTCCGGGACACAGTCGTTCGTAGAAAGAACAAAGGCGATGGCTGACTCGCAGAATCCGCCATATTCTCATGTAATCGTACAAATCGCTAATAGAGCGTCCATCTCGACCTGTAGCCATTTTATATACTCCATCTCGTGCTGTTGCGATTTCGCTTGTGAGCCTGGGTGCCCCGCGCCGTCCACATTGCCTGCACCACCATCCCAGGATGATAGTTGGACGAGGGTATCTCTTATCGGAGTTTCATGCCCCTCCCCCGGGGCTGGTACGACCCCCTCGCTCCCAGGAGAAAATTCGTCCAGCTTGGTGCTGTCGTGCCCGTTTGGGTCGGTCCGGTTCTCCTCCACTAGTACATCATCGTCGAGCTGTGTGTCCGAACTCCACCTATGTTCGTATACTGACGCCACCTAGATAAGCAGGAAATCAGCGGTCTGCAGATAAATCGAAAATATTGGACCAGAATCAGGGTGGACAAACCTCCTCTCCAAACCACCGAACCGTCTCCTCCACTTGATCAAGCAGCTTGGTCAAAAGACGCTCTGCCGGTGTCCTGGTCACGCGTAAACCATGCCATGTTCCCATATTCGCTTTGCACCAAGATGGGCCAGCCGAAATTGTGCTCAGGTTTGGGGTCGTTTTTGGTGTATGTGCATCCTTGTCCGTGTCTGTACTTGGTCTCGAATATTGAGTAATTGATGTAGTAGCGGACAAGTTCGAGTCGCTTTCGCGTCTGCGGGATAATACAAGTCCGTGCCTTTTCCGCACAAGATGCATAACCATGGCGCAGTACCAGTAACAGTTACTGGAGAAGGCGCGATATTCTGGTTTGGCGCGGTTAACCGTCCAGATTATGATGATGAGTTCGTGAAAATACAAAGGTCTAGTGTAAGTGGTAGCAGGTGGAGATGCCTCAGTGGCGAGAGGCGAAGTGTTGGTGAATTGGGGAAGGGGAGTTGGTTTCGCGAAATCGGATGCGGAGATAGAGTCCTGAGAAGTTGTGGGCGGTGGCAGACATAAAACGGCTACGACTTCATCCTCCTCGTATATCCAGGGGTATTCAAGAGTTTCGACAGGGTCTTCGGCGATGCCCCCTCTTTTGAGGGGATCCAGCACTGATATTGGGGTACTTGTTGAACCCCACGCAAGCAGATCTTCTACACGGTCTCGGAAGGAGATCTTCGCCAAGCTTTCCCTCCACCTCGCGATATTCGTCCTGATCCTCTTGTTGAATGTGTCGTGCTGCTCATTTCCTTCGGCTCCCCTCAGACCGCCTTTTCCAACGACAGCGAGGAGGAAGGTTGCGTTCGAACATGAAGTATTTGACCCGCTGGCCGATAATGCCTTCATCTTCTGTCTGCTTCACAACAGCCACTAGGTATTCGTGGTGCGATTTCTTCCATACGGCCTTCATGGTCCTCAGTTCGGAGACATACCATTCATGCATGTCGTTCTTTGAAAAGCCCATTGCATAAGTCCAGAAGACAGTATCGATATAGACGTCGATTTTTTGAGATATGGATAACGCTGACCATTCGTTAGCACTATCGGACATTTTTGAACAGGAGGGGGGGGGGGAGACGGTTGGAAGGACGGGGCAAAAAAGTACAATGCAGGGCTATTGTTCCTGAGCAGGCTTATAGAATGCCGTGTAGACGCCCATAGGGCCCGCAACGAGGCATGGATCTAAGCAAAATTAAGACAACCAATGATTCCCGCGAGGAAGTCTTGAACATGCTACCAAAGGTGTTCTTACAGGGAAGTATGACTTTGTCAATGTCCATTTGGGGTATGTCTTGTCCACACGGAACATGAGCGCAAAAATTACTCATCATGTAGTGCAGCCTCGTTTTGCGCCCCCGAGTCAACTAGAAATGAGAATATTCCAGCAGCATGTGAGGAGGCACTTTTCTATCCCGAGAACATGCACAACCAGTAGGTTGAGGGCAGCTGAGAGCCCTCCCAAAGAGAGATCTCAACCTTTTTATTCTTGGTGGGTCCATGGTCAAGTCTATATCGAAGCGGAAAATATATGTATGTGGTCGATCTGGGCTTGCCTGCACTTACTGCAACTGTGAAATTCTATTCAAGAGCCTGCCGTTTCGTAAAGCGAAGCATTCGGGCTTTGAATCGTCGGAAACACATGCTCTAGATTGGCAACACGCGGATATGGCGTACTGGTCTGCTGATTTATTATATGCCACTGGCAGGTCACAGGGTGTAAGAGCCTGCTGCAGTCTAACAGCACCCACAAATACGATTCTAGTCTTGGCTATTACGAGTGAGTCGGCCAAGCTGATATCAGAAGGATAGGCCTCTTGTTCCATAGATATGTTGACCAACCAATATTACAGCTCAAAAGGTGATTTTTTGTCCCTGACTAGGTACAATCGCAGCGCTTTCTCGTTTTGCGAGAGCGAGTGCTGCACCGGGCTTTGGACGTCCTCTAGGCTTTCCTTTGTCTCCGGCTTTGCGGCGATCTCCGTCTACCCCTCGGGCCATAGGTGTCAGATCATCGCGCGTGGCTTCGGCGTATGTGATCTCCTCGCTAGTAGTCTTAGGGCTATACGGTAGGGGTTCTCTCCTCGTCTTTGTTTTCTGTTTGCCCTTCTCTGTGGCGTCTGTCTGGGGTTTATACCTCTGGCCCTTGGGGGCCCCGCGGCGGACAGCATCGGGACTCGCATACTCCACCACGAGATCTCTTCCGTCCAAGTGATGGTTTTTGGGATTGATCAGTGCGCTTGTCGCATGCTCCGCGCTGGAAAAGTCGACAAATGCAAAGCTGTTGGAGGATCGTTAACTAAAGTCATTGAACACTTATTATCCGGGGTTTCAGACCTACCCTTTACATTTTCCAGAATCTTCGAAAGTTCCCATTCGTACTTTCCTGATCCAAGGCTCCTCCTCAGTCTCTCCCTGGCCCTCAGGCCTTTCTTTCCGTTTACCTTGCCCAGGACGATGGGCGTTCAGCAGTTCCCGTATCGAGTCCTCTGTCGTTTCAAAGCTTAGGTTTCCGAAGAAAAGGGTAGGTGCAGAGGGTTGCTTCTGGTCCTTCAATATTTTCTGAGCCGCTTTTGAGAGCGTTTTCTTGACCCCGTCAGCGGTAGTAATAGTCCCCGCATCTGCTTGGTTTGGTCGTCCGGTAAAGTCGTCACCTAGTAGCAGAATTATTTTACGCGCATTCCGTGAGACACACTAGAAACCCACCGTCTTTGATGAGCAGTTTTCTTCCAAGCAGGGGCTTTTCAGACAGTGCAATGGCCGCTTTTTTCCCTTCAGGCGTGTCGAAATCCACATACGCAAATCTATCCCACAAAAAAGAATCATCAAGATCAGAAATTCAAARCTAGTAATAGTGTATATAGGGACGAACCCACGGTTTTCCGGTTTCAGACCTGGCCCTCCTGCAGCTTTCATCGGCATATTCACTCTCGTAACCTCTCCAACATCCCGGTCCTTGAAGAATCCACGCAAATTCTCTTCCGTTGTTTTGAAAGACATATTCCCAACCCAGATTGAGTTCTGCTTCTTGACATCCTTGCCATTGCTAGTATCTCTCGATACAGAGGCCGCACTCCCGTCCTTCAGCTTTCTCTTTTTCTTCGGCACTTCTGAGCTAGCTTCCGCACTCTGCTGCAGTTTTCTCTGTTCTTCTTTCTTTTGTTTCCTTCGAGCTGCATGGGATAGTACGGGGGGTTCTGTTCCCTCGCTATGTGCTCCCGAGTTTGAGACGGACTCGGAATCATCAGAGGAGTCTGCATCAGAGTCAATAGGCTCAGTTGTCCGTTTTCGCTTGTGGCTCTTCGGGGATGGGGTGCTTGAAGCGGATGAGGATGAGGTGCTCATTTTTGTAGAGACACTTGTTGGGTTGTTTGATGCAGAATCATAAAAATCATTTTCTGTGTCTATATAAGGCTATTGATGCCAAGTATTTCAACTGTTAAGCCGTATCGTCCTTGGATATTTTCCGTTACAAATTTACGACTCGCGGCTCATTGATGGATCGAGGAACTTGTGAGGCATTGCAGGCCTACGGGGCTTCAGTTGCTGTGAACGAATTTGAACCTGATTTGATATGCCAGTCGCCATCGTACCAAGCAAGGGTCCGGGGGTGAAGTTGGCATTTCTAGTGATAGACCCAAATATATGTGGTCTGTACTATACATTAGCCATGGTGTACACACACCAGTCAAAGAGTGAGTATCATAAAAGTTGAAATGTGTTAGATGCGAAATGGAGTGGAAAATGAGCGTGTGCACGTCCGACGAGGACCAAAAAATGAACAATAGATCAGAAGTTAAGATAGGAGCAGTAAAAAGGAGTGCAAAGAAACGGGAAGTATTGCACAAGTCCAAGTAAGGGTATGATGAAATTCATTGAAGGTTACATCCCCAGTGAATCAAATATCAAGCTCGCGATTTCATGGACACCGTTCTCTTCCTCTCTGCATTCATCAGCACCGACTTCGGTCCTCTCCTCGCCACGGCCCACAAAAACACCAGGATGATGATGAAGAACTGTAGCCACAGCCAGACCTCCACCATAGCGCTGCCAAATCTCGATTGTGTTACCTCTTTCTTGGAACGGACGGTCAGCGGACTCTCCTCACGGCTCTCCTCTTCTTCATCATCGTCCTCCTCACGGCTCTTTTGTYCAATTTCGGGTGAAGGGGAGCGCGAGACATCTTGATTAAGCCCATTCCGTTCATCAAACTCCTCCATCATTACCTCGAAAGCGCCAACAAGTAGCCCACCACCTGGCGGGACTTTGGAGGGAGTAGGTGAGGATTCATCCGCATATTGCTTCCGGTACATGACACCCCGTCCAAGCGATCCTGGATTGCGACCGTCACCCCGGTGTATGTTCCGAGACCGCATGGTCTGTGCAACGCGGAAGCGCGGAGACATATTTCCGATGAGGATATGCTCTTGCTGCGCGACTGGGAGCATTTTCTGAGGCGTTGGGGGTTCGATAGTGAGCTGCAACGAGTTTGTGGGGATGGACTGCGTGTTGGGTAGAAGTCCAGTATCTTGATTTGGACCAGTGGTCGCTTGGGTGGGTTGCCGTGAAATAGGGGAGGGTGATGGAGGGGCACAGTTAATGCCAAAACTGTCGTCCCAATTATCACCTAGCTCGTTTGCCAGGCTTGGTCCTGCTGCAATGTTTGGGGATAGATCCTCCAGGAGTCGCGCGGGCGGCGAATAAAAGCTGAGTGACGAAAGTGCAGGGGACGCCAATCCGCCACTGCCTATCGAGTAGGATGGCTGGTGGCGGGGCAAATCAGAGAATGGCACAGGTAATGGGCCAGTTTGGCTGAGATTAGACAAATCGATATTCGTGTGCAAGTCGTCGAATAAGCCCATGATGGAAGGTCGGGCTGGCTGCTGGGCGTCGCGTCTATGGAAGCTCCTCTGTCGTTGTACTTTGGCAGCAAGCAGGCGAGAATGCGTTGCACGCTGTGATTTAACAAATTCGTCGGCCAGTCCGGCTGGAACTCTATCTCTGGCTTCAGCTTCTTCAGCATCAGACGTCATGCCAGCATCGTTCGGACTTGAGAACTGTTCGTACACCTTGGTCATAAATTCAGTTTCTTGCTGAACTGCTTGTAAGCGCGAAGTGGTCTCTGTCTGCTGCTCGAGGATCCTAGTGTTCGTTGCCTCAAGTTCTTGCATCTTCTCCAGTAGCTTTGCTATCAGCTGCTGATCCTGTTGGAGGGGTTTCTCGTCCTGGATGACAGTTGACTCCTTCTGGGGGATTACTTCTTCCTCTACCAGTGGGGAGTCCAAGTAAGGCCGCGAACGTGGTGTCGGGACTCCAAAGAGCGAACCCTCAGGCGCGAAATTCTTAACAGTCGTGCCTTCCCGCGTTCCTTTCCTAGCTGCATGAATCCTCGCCTCTCTCTCCTTCTTTCTCTTCAACGCCTCCTCAACAATCTTTTCCGCCCCCAAACCAAAGCCCGTCTTGGCCTTCTCTTCTAGCTCATCGCTTTTCGCCTGTGTCTTTTCCAACACTTCCTTCAGAACCAACATCTCCTTTTCCAGCCTCCTCAATTCCCTCCGACCTGCCAAATCCGCACTTGCGGACTCTGTCTGCAATTTCTCAAGCTTTGAATGCAATTCTGCATTTTGGTCCGCGAGAAAGGAGAAATCCATAGGAGACACTCTACGGTGGTGGTGTTGAGGATGGTTCTGGGGGCTGAAGAGAGTATGTTCTGGAGAGGGAGACGTTCCGGCGAAGAACTCCGACGTGGACCTGCTGAGGGAGTGTGAGTGTTGTCGCGGTGAACAAGGCCGCAGAGGACTGAGATCCGGGGACAAGATGGAAACTGAGTCAGGGTTAGGGGATGGTGATAGAGGTAGACGAGCTAGCAACACTTCATGCTTGGACTTGAGTGTCGCGTTGTTTTCGCACAAGGTCTTGCATGCTGCAGACGTGAGTCTCAGGTCTAGAGAACAGTGAAACCGCAGTATGAAGAAACGACATGGAAAATCAACAAGTCAGTCAGGCAATCTCAATCCAATAGGAAGAGCAGCATAGAAATGCCGACGGACCAGTTTCCCTCTCCTTGATTAGAGCATCGGCTTTCACCAACAGGTCCTTCAGTTCACCCCTTGACTTGTCATCCAACCACGCGAGGTCATCCGTCGGTAAGGGGCTCGCAGGTGAAAGGGCCGCATCCCAACGAGAATATGTGTTCGTTGGGGACACGGTTACCCCATCCCCTGGCGCGTCAGTAGGGAAGGGAAACGTGGGGGCATAGGCTGGGGGAGGCGTGGAGGGACCCTTGACAAGTGAACGTCGCACTTTTGCAGGAGGACGTGGTCTTGGAGTTTCGGTGGTACGTGTTTGCATTTACAGAGATGGTCGTTGGTAGAGACTGAGAGGTGGTTTAAGGAGAGTGTGAGGTTTGAGTCCCGTCGGGTGTGATGTCAACGTTTCAACTTCTAGCCCCGGTTGTCTTGGCTTGGTCCAGGTAAGGTAGACGCCCCACTGCACACCCACAACTCAGGCAAGCGCGCGCAACGAACTCTGATTGAGGATATCGTACATGTCCTTCTTGACAGAACTACTAAATTAAACGGATGCAATGTGTACAGGCGGAACCTCCCAATATAGGAGAAGTGCAACAAAAAACAAATGATAAATAGTAACTTCCCCCACTTTACCCAAACGAAAAACACGCAAATCATATTTACTTTTGTTGTGTCGCATTGGATGCTGCCCCAAAGCCACCGAAAACCTGTCCGCCAATCGCCGTGCTCGCTGTAGCAGGTGCCCCGAATGTAAAGGTGCCCGGCCTGACGGCAAAGGGTGATGTTTGAGGTGTAGTGGAGGCTGTCGTATCTTTGGTGGGAGCACCAAAGTTAAACGAGAAGCTCGAGCCCGTGTTGGGTCCCGATGAGGAAGTCGCCACGGCCTCATTGGTAGCTGTAGGCCCACTGAAATTAAACAGGGGCTTTGGTGCGTCCGCCGGTTTCGCTGTCACGTTCCCGTTCGGGGCTGAAGGAGATGCAAATGAGAAAGGAGTCTTGGAGGCTTCTGTAGGTTGGTTGGTTGGCGCTCCAAATGGATTGGTTGAGCCTCCCATACTGGCGCTTCCAGGTGGACCGGTAGTGCTGGAGGTAGGCTGGCTGGAGGGTGTTGCCGTGGTTGTGCCAAAGCCGCCAGTCGACCCCCCAGTGCCATTAGAGGCGACGAGTGAACCCGAGTTGTTCGTGGAGGTTGAGGCGCCGAATATAGTGGAAGGCTGAGGATCTAGGGCACCAAAGAGACTCGAGCTACTTGGGGGAGGTTTGGGACCAGTATTTCCCGTGCCGAAAAGACCGCTACTAGGAGCAGCATTTGACGACTGCCCTGGATTCATACCAAAGCTGAACAAAGGTTTGGCCGGCGCGGTGTTACTCGACTCTGCTGATTTATTTTCAGCGGGCTTGCCAAAGCTACCTACTCCGAACGCAGAGGCTGTGCTGGGCGTCCCAAAAGGATTGAAAGAAGTGATGTTCGATGTTCCATTTGGGGCAGCAAACGAAAACTGAGGCGCGCTTGATGAGGTACCTGATGCTGTGACGTTTGATTGCCCCGTTGTCATGTTTGTCGTAGTCGCGGAAGGAGTGGGTATTTTAAAATTGAAGAAGGGCTGAGTAGAAGCGGCATTGTTCGCGGTAGATTCGCTGCTATCCTTTGCTCCAGCTGCAGTCAATGGAACGAAGTTGACCAATGGTTGTGGAGCAGGCTTGCTCGTCGGCTGTGTCTGAGGTGGTGTGGTGTTGGTGGTGGTAGAAGCTGTGTGGGTAGGATTGGTAAACCCGAAGCTGAACTTAGGGGCCGCCGCGGTAGTTGTACTTGTGGATGCAGCAGTCGACGAGGGGCCTTGTGCTGTTTTATTCTGATTGGTGGGTATACTAAACGGATTGGACTGGGTAGCAGGCTTAGACGTAGGGAAGGTTGCCACAGATTGGGAGGCAGCTGAATTTGAAGCAGGATTCGTAGCGGGGGCTGAAGTACTATTGAGAGGCGGTCCAAGGCGAGTGAGCAGCGGGTTGTTGGTACTTTGCGAGGCTGGTGGTAGTGACGATTCGAGTGCCTTCTGCTCTGTCAATGGTTTGGGAGCCGTAGCTCCAAAAGAGAAGACGGGTTTAGCAGTGTTGGGTTGAGCTGCAACAGTTGGTGGTGGGTTCGTGCTAGTACCGATGAGTGAAGGAGAACTAAAGAGAGCTGGCGACTTTGTGGATGATTCGGCCTTGGTACCAGCGGTGGTAGGCGCTGCCATTTGGGGTGAAATACCAAGGAAATGGTTGGTTGAACTGTTGCCTTGCCTCGCTGATGATGCAGCAGTAGGTGGGTTCGCAAAGAAGGATGTTGTTGGACCACTGGCATTAACAGGCTTTTCACTAGGTTTGGGTGCGGTGAATGCGGGTGTCGTGGAGGCGAAAAGTGGTGGTGCCTGAGGTGCCTCTGCAGGCTTTGGAGGGCCTGAGGCCTGCTGAGGCTTCGGAGCTTCAGGAGGGGCGGTGACAGTAATGGTCGGTACCATAGGCGGAGGAGTCGCTGCCATCTTTGCTTTGTCAAGGTTCTCCTTCTCAACTCGTTCCTTCTCGGCCCTTTCTTTCTCAGCCCTCTCCTGGTCTTCCCTTGCCCGATTCGCTTCACTCTCCTTCTTGCTTTTGAGTTCTCGTAGCTTGAGGATAGCTTGTGCTTCTAATTCCTGTTTCTCAAACTTGGAGTAGGTTTTGAACCGCGCATGAGGGCTGGAGTTGGTACTGTCTGTCAAGCTGGGAGACGCCGTGCTCCCCGTAGATGTACTTCGAGTGATTGAAGAGATACGTCTACCGCTCTGAATCGATGGTTGATCAAAGGGATTGATCCGGAGACCGACCGCCGAAGTTGTGGATGAACGGAAGGGATCTCGTGCACGATGTGTTGACGAGAGGGTATAATCTGAGGCGGGCGAATAAGTGGCCGGGGAACCCACGGGCGTGGACGTTGAAGACCAGAGAAGATTTTTTCCGACGGCTGGTGACTATGGGAATTGTCAGCAAGTACTAAAAGAGGTGTCCAGAAAACGTACTCGAACATCGACCGCCAGTTTCTCAGGCTCACCAAAACGCTGAGGAGAGTCTTGCCACGCAAGAGCATGCTGGGCTTTGGCATCGCGGTACTCCTCTTCAGTAAGCCAGGTTTCCACAAACACCTCAAAGTCTATGTCACGGTCGGGATGCTGGGAATCTTCAGGCTAGGGGCACAATTGAGTTGTAGACACACCCAACCCCAACGGAAGACTCACCATAGGAAATTTCTGACGAGATTTCTTGACCAGTGCTTGACGTAATCGCTGACCATTAGGTCCCACTTTCCACCTAATACCATTGGATGACCATTCTTCGCCAATCTTGCGACCGCGGCTCGCAGACGAGGCTCGCGAGTTGCTGGTGGTTTGTTCACTGGATGCTTCATCGGGCAATAAGACCTTCTTTCCGCGCTTCTTGCGGGACATGTAGGGAATGTCGTCAATGCCCTCAACCTCGCTCTCATCCTCTTCCGAGTCACGATCTCGTTTCTGACCACGAACCAGAATGGCGACATCCGATTTCCGCTTTGATACGGTCCGTCGTATGCGAGTGCGTCTCTTAGAAATGGGATCAGGATTGTCAGGATCGAGATCATCTCCGCCAAAGGTCGAACCAGCCTCAGCACGATCACGTTTCTTCCCACGTCTGAAAGAGGGTAGGTCGTCAATGTCGTCATCTTCCTCCTCTTCGTCGACGTCCATTCCCGAGTCGTCCTCCTGGACTTGAATGGCTTTCTCCAAGGAAACCTTGCGGGCACGCTTGTCTCTGGGCTGGCGTTCGAAAAGATTATCATCTATTTCATCTTCATGACCGAGGTACCGCTTGGCACCCCGCTGGGGTTGTACTATAACACCATCAGCTTCATCTTCGATGTGTCCGTTCTCCCATTTAGATTTCTTTGCGACTTCCTGCTCATCTGACGGATCTTCGACAAAACCACGTTTATGGCTGCTAGCCATGTCGCCTATAGCCAACTCTTTTCTGCTTGGGCGACGATAGGTGTTTTGAAGCGAGTTGATGTCATTTCCAGGCTGTTGAGGAGCGACGCGTTGCGGATGGGTATGATCACGAGTAGGGATGGCCATCGAAACAGGGGAGACAGACAAGCTAAAGAAGGGATGAGGATATACTCAGCACCGAGTGGACACCGCACTTACCCAGTATACTGAAGACTGGATCTCGCGGGGGTGCCTTCCAAACCATAGTATGCACCAGGGACCCGAGCACTGTAGCTTGATGCACGAGGAAGTTCTGTCGTAGTTTGGAAACCTACATGAGGTTTAGTTAAGCGATAAGATAAAAGAATAATCAAATCATACCAAAACGTTGCCGGACGTTTTGTTCAGACTGAGCGTTATGCCGATCATGTGGAGGTAATGGCTGTGTAACCTTTGCTTTTACCCTTTGAGCAGCGTCCTTTTCTTGACGAGTGCGAACCACGGCGGCGTAGGCCACGTTGAAAGGTCGGTGGTCGTTGTCAGGTATACCATGCCTTCGTCGCATCGCACTAGGTATCAGGGGTGAGTGGAAACTGGTGTCGATACATAGAGGGGCGACGCACAGTTTGTAAGAACGCTCCTTCCAGACCAAGATACGAATCCAGGTGCGCATTGCCACAACATACAACACAAGAAGAATCGCAAGACCAAATGCCAGCTTGACCGTCAGCGAAGCTCCAAGCCAGTGTTGTCGATTGTTGTGGGTGCGGAGAACAGGTTTTGTTTGTTGGCCAAGGATGTCGGATATTTCGTCGTCCATGGCTGATGGGGGCGAGGGACAGGAGACTGCCCGTTGGCCGCGAGATGATGGAGGGAGGTGAAGTGAGGAGACGCAGCGGCTCCGTCCAATCACTGGCTTTGCCATGTTTGGCTGTGCTTCCATCGGAGTTTCAAAAAAAAAGAATAAACAATGCCTGCCGCGCATTTCTCGTTCCCTGCTACTTACGTGCAACAAACAACCTTGCAGACGAACAATGACCATTTGCATTGACCAGAGCATCTCTTTTTACTCGCTTGGACCTTTTATTGTCCCCACCCGTATGTTGCCTGGGAACATGGCACACAATGCCTTCGTTCCCCTACTTGCGGGTGGAAGAATGTCGTTGCTCAATCCACGCTTGAATGTCTGGCCAACCGCCCAATGGCCATTCGAGTACTATATTCAGCTTACATATGATCCTGTCTTATCTCGTTGCTAAAACACATTTGCGTCGCCACAGGCGGAGCACACTCCTAGATCTGCTCGGGGTTGGACACTGAGTGTCGCGCCATTAGCTCTGATCCTTTCGGGAAAAAAAAAACTGCAGGTCCGTGAGCACGTGAGAAAATACCCGTGTTAAAAATCCCAACTCTGCATACCAACTTCTGTCTTCTGTCCCTCACCCCCCTCCACCGCGAATTCTTCACCCACACCCTCCCATCTCTCCTAATGGCCGTCGTTACCCTCGAAGAGCTTCGCGCAAACAATACCCGCAACAAGTTCTATATCCTCCTACACGGGAAAGGTGTGTGGACGCGCGAGCCAATCAAACACCCCCCTTTTGTCTGACTGGCTTCCTGCTGCAGTTTACAATGTCACAAAATTCCTTGACGAGGTACATGTCTCCTCATACCCCAGCTATGGCAGCCCACCGACGATGTTTCTGTAGCACCCAGGAGGCGACGAGGTTATTCTAGCTGAGGCTGGTACGTGGCAACATCTCAACATCCAGGACAGCCGGAAATCAATCTTTCATCAGGTCAGGATGCCTCAGAAGCATTCGAGGATGTCGGCCACTCTGACGAAGCGCGCGCTCTGCTCCCCGGCATGTTGGTTGGCGACTTCGAGCAAGGGAGTGTAAGTCGAGGGCTCAGCCCCAATCCCTACGCATGTGATAACAGACGCTTGACCTCTCTCTCCTGATAGACCCTCAAGCTTAAATCTGGTGCCGCCGAAGCTCAGGCTAAGCGAGTTGCTGGTGCCGTTCAGCAGGGTTCCAAGTACGCCCCTTTCTCTCGTTGGCTTGTCAGCACACAATCTTACGGATTTTCTTTTCTAGCCTCATGTACTTTGTCCCTCTCGGACTCTTGGGCGCATATTTTGCATGGCGTTTCTACTCGTCGGGTTCTGTATAAGCGATTACTGCCTTTGTAGTCCTATTCCCACAAGCATTAGACCCCGTTTGCGTTGCACTTAATGCTTGATACCGCAACCGATTCCCTATCATCCTTTGCTTATTTACATCCTTATTCCCATCCCACCTTGAATATGCTTTTTGGATAACCGGATGGCTATCTTGTTTTATCACGCTTCTCTTGCACATTATTAATAAGCTGAATTCCGGTCCCAAGAGAAGACTGGCGGCCGCAGGCACAAGAACCTGGCAAAGGACGTGACGTGTCATTGTGTCCGTGAGGCCGCAACCGGGTTAAAAGGGTTGCTTACACATTTGTCATGACCGGACCAGTTGATCATTGACCCTGGTCTTTTCCCATAGACGCACCCTCTCTTTGCCAAGAATGGAGCATCTGAACATATAAGTAGTCAAAATTCACAGGATCACGTATATATCAAGTACATTGAAAGCAGCCAACATTTTCCATTCCACCATGAACTCTGCACACCTGAGCTGATTGTGGTGGACAGGTCTGCATGCTTGAACACTCGGCCATCCAGCACGGGTCTGGAGAGATCATGGTCCATCCTGCATCAGCTCTGAGAAACCCAAAATCCGTTTAGCTCCAGAAACCACTTGGTCCAATCCCAAGATAAGCACCTACATTCATTGAATTACAACCCCCATTCTCTCCAAACCTTGCTTGGCCGCCTCGTTCCTGGCCGCTTTCTTCGTGCTCCCCTTCCCCCGCCCATAGCGTTCACCATTCACCATCACCTTTACATACCAGATAGGGGTAGACTTCACCCCTTGCATTATTAATTCCTTTGGCAACCCCATGTCTGTGTACTCATTCTTGGCTTGGTCGCGGCCATCAGAGTAGATCCATTCAACCTGACATTTTGCTTTCTGGAGATACTGGTTGAATAGCCCAAGGTGACCGATGCTAGGAGACATCGCGTTCTCGTCATTCCCACCCCCGTAGTAAGCCTCGTCAGGGCCCGGGTGACGGAATGGTCCTAGCGTGGGGGGCGCCAGAATGCCGTGCTGTTGGCGGACGAGTTGATAGGCCGCTTTGGTGTACGGACAGAAAAGTTTGTCAAGCCACTTTTTGACCACCTCTAAACCCTGATCAAGGTACAGCCCACCTACGAAAGACTGCAAAGATGCGAGAGCAAGCGAGTTAGTCTCTGCGATCAACGCGCAGTAGGGTGGGAAGTTAATGACCTCGAAAGCATCAGCTGGAAGAAGCAACGAGTCAGCAAAAAAAAAAAGAACCAGATCAAGCGAGGGAACTTACCCTGGATATTGGGCGAGGCACGAAGGGTGATGGCTTGTGCTTGGTGTACCCGCAAGCGAGCCGGTAACTTGTACTTCAAGGAGCTAATGAGACCTAAGTTTCGTGATGCAYAAAGGAGATAAACGATGCATGAGCCTTACATTTCGGCCAAAGTGGAATTGCCTACAACCAAAGCGCGGATTTTCTGGATACGGGAAATTTTTAATGAAGATGTGATATGATAACACAGAGCAGGAGACGTACGGTCGAAGGTCCGACACGAAGGCCAGGATACAAATCCATCATAAGTTTGGTCACTGACAGCCCCAGGACGGTGTCCCCAAGATGCTCGTACCTGCCAGGTGCCGAAGATGAATAATAATAAAAAACCAAAACTCCCAATTAAACCCCGCGCAATGAATGGGTCAAATATGATGTTTCTGGCCCGTTCATGACAACAAAAGTTTTCAGGACCACCACCACAACTTACTTCTCATTGTCCGGGCTAAGATCATCAAGGCGATCTTCAAAGACGTGTGTGGGCCGCGCGTAGAGACTTCGGTGAGTGAACACCTGCTTCCTGATGTCTGGGTTCTTAATTTCAGGAAGCGGAGGGAACAAAATATCGTTAGGGCCAAAGTCGGGACTTCGTGTGACGACAGGTCAGCGTCTCCCAAGAAAAGAGACACCCCAACGGGGAAGCCCCACTGACGGGACGGGGGGGACTTACCGCAAGGCCATTGGGGACAGTGAGTCTGCAGGTAGCTGCCCGGAGTCGCTAGAGAACGGACGGTGTGAGACGCCGATTGTAGAAGGACAGATCCTCCTGAGCAAGGAGGTTGTCATTTGCTCAAACGCCAGGAGACGCCGCAATCCTCAATGAGTCTCCGCGCCAATGTTATAATTGACAAACCAATGCTTTTTGTCAATCACATGATGGCCATTGCAGCTCCGAATCAATTGGCCACCTTCTAGAAGGTCTGGTTCGGAGACAAGTTTGGCGACAGAGGCGACCGATCTTGTGGCTCAGGTGGATGCCATGCAACACCCTGTGTATTCCTTCCTAGAAAGTGTTAAATTACTGAACGAAGGTTATGAACATGTCAAAGAAGTCCTGGCCCTCGCAGAGGTCAGTGACAAAATGCCCAATCTCGGAGCAGAATAACGCCACACCCATATTACGCGTCTTGCCCAGCTACCTTCTCAGCTGCCAAACGTCAGTCTACACGGAGTTGGCAGCAGGACCGACGATGTCCTCACCAACAAGTTTTGCTTGCGCCTTCATTGTAAAGTAATCTTTATGAAGTCCACACTCTGTCTTGTCTCTCCCTGCCCATCGACCTGCCCTTTCGTCCTGTCCCTCACTGACCCTGACGGTGCTGTGCCAGTCCCCCACGCTTCGATATCCTTGGTCAAGCAGCTTGTTACGAGGAACGTTATTTTCCTTGATGTACCATTCTACCAAGTGGAAATTCCAAGCAAAGAACGGGTTCAGTTTTAAGAGTCCCGTCGAGTCCACCTCCAGGGGCTTCAAATTTGCGCGGTCGCCGCCCTGCGATGCTCGACGTCCTGTTATCACGGACTTTACACCCAGGGTTTCGTACGCTCGTTGGGCAGGTTCAACCTGATAAGTCCAGATCAGGACCGACGATCATAATTGATCTGTAATTTGGATCTTGTTTACTGACCTTTACGACAAAATCATAGGTTTCCTCGTCCTTCTTCCAGAGCTCTGGGCCATATTTCGCCTCGAAATCGTGCACATTCTCGCACCCTTCCGGCTTGTAGACATGGATTGGACATCCGTAACGTTTGCCAACCTCGTCCACAAGCTCGTAAGTCTCAGGGAAGTGATACAGGGTGTCAAGAAAGATCAGCGGCGGAGGAGACGAGGTGATTTTCGACAGCATGTCAATGGCCACGAGGCCAGTAAGTCCAAAGGCAGTAGTCTGGTATAATCCAGGAAGGTATTCTATCGCCCAGTGTAAGATTTCCTCTGGTGTCAACAACGAGAGTTGAGTGTTGACAGCATCGAGGTCTGACTGAGACAGTGGCAGTTTAAGAGGTTTGGATAGGTTCAGGGCTGCTGTGTGGGACATCGTTAGGATCAATACCTATAAGATTCGAGGCGACTGCGCCGCAACGATATTTGTAGTGTCATGGGCCTGCTCACCGAGACGGCAATTCGACATGATGATGTGCTTAGTGGTCTTATTCCACGTGATCGAGAACATGCATTTTGTGGGAGAGTCTACATGTGCAATTAATTACAAGATGGATAATTCGATACGAAAGGGTTAGTGGAGGTCCGCTTCAGACGCGGGCGTCAACTTGAGCTTCTCCAGGCCGTAGTACACGGAGACCAAGACGTTCGGCATCCTTGCGGTCACGTTCCTGTTGTTCAAGCTAGATAGCTTGTAAATATGCAATGTTCTCGGAAGCAATGTATAAACACTCACAATGTCTGCCCAGGAGTGATCTTGTGCTCGCTGAAAAGAGATGAGTCATAGGAACCAAGTCATAAATTCCATCCACTTACCGCCTTGGCGTGCTCACTTCGCCTCCCTTGCGTCAGAGCACCAGCGACGATCAACAACCCAATAGTGAGACCCTGGGCCCACATACGGGCTTGCACAATCTGGGAAAATCGCTTAGTTGTACCCCTCTCATGTTACCAAAATATCGTACCTTCTGAGCATAGGTCTGATATCTATCCAGAGTATCTGTTAGTTTATTATGAAACACAATCTTATCTGAGTGTACCTATTCCGAGAGATGATGGCACCGGATAGGCCTAGACTACCGGCCCATCCACCAAGAATGATAGTATACTGATGACGGTCGGCCCAATCCGCGACCTTGTCCTTGAAGGGCATCGCTTGCCACCTCTTCTCCTCTTGAAGCTGTCGCTCATCGAGGACACGGAGTGTCTCACCCTCCCTATTGTATCAAGCAATAAGTGGATTGTAGCAGAGTGCTACACCGGACTCACCATTGTGATCGGTCGTACTCCAAACCTCGGCGCTCAGCCTGGATGGCTAAACACGGGGCAACCACAATCACAACACCCAAAGCCTTCAGGGAGGGGGGAAGTCGACGGTAGGCAGGCCAGTTTCGGTTCATATACCATGACCCTGCGAGAGCAGCGGCTCCACTGACAGCTATTCCTTCCAGGGCGCCCTTTCTTGAGGCAGCATCATGTTCAGCAATCTGCTGGTCTGTCAATAACTGAGGAAAGGAAAGATTAGCCACTGTGCTCAGCAAGTCATGCATCGTTCTCGCCTTCATTTTGTTTTACAGAGGGAGTAGAAAGAGGGGGATCCAAGACTGTCCGGTTACATCATGGGTGACTGCATCCTTAAAACAGAAGTGTAGTGGCTTACATAACCAGTCGATTTCGCGGAACAGTTACAGCGCTCCGGGCCAGCAACACCCCGATCCTGCCCGCCATGTCGGGGAGACTCGTTGAAAGGACCTGGCCGGCTGCACATATCCAGAGAATGATTCAATGTACTATTAAAAAAGAATAACTACCAAGACATATGACAAGAGACGAGGGCACAACATGGGAAACGATCACAACGCGATAATCATGAAGCTCAGTGATATAATACCATCCCTTTTCAAATATACCAGCTAGAAATGATCCACCGTAAAGGTCCATTTTCCGCTGTCCATCTCGAAGTTCTCGAAGTGAGTGTCCTTCATACTCTTCAGACGCTTCAAATGTTTGGCTGCCGTGGGATGCGATGCATCCTTGATTGGCTCTCGGGTCGCTTTGTCAGTGGCCCAGCACCGTTCTAGAATCAGCCTCGCCTTCACATTCAACCCGGATCCTGGAGGTGGTTTGTCCATATCTTCACTATCTGGGTAAACACTACACTCCTTATCATCAAACCTGATAACGTCTCCTAGGAGTGCCCCGAGTTTAGACAATCCGGTCAGGTCAACTGGCTCGAGGAAATGGATCTCCCCATAGCCGACCCGTCCGACAACCAGCCCTTCGTAGGAGGAAAGCTGGTCATAACTTGCCTTCTTCAGAGTGGCAAGATCGGGCTTGACATAGTAGTCACCTTCCCGTAGTGTGGTGTCCGCTGTAGCCTCCGTTGTCGAGTTCTGGGCAGTGTCGGCCATGTTGTTGGCAGTGAATCGATTGGGACTGCGGGAGGGGTTTTTCGAAACCGATGTCGGAGAATCTAGCTGAGGAACAGAGGAAGATGATGCCACTGCTGCGTCTTTTTCCCGAGCAGCTACGCTGAGGGCAGGGCTGAATGTAATTTTGCCCCCGCGTAACGACCCCGGACTTCCTGATTTTACAAATAGTTCTGAAGGTTCAATCTTCTTATCGAGAATTACTTTTTTTACGCTTTGGCGAGGTCCACTTCCGAGCGCGGGGCTAGCGCTACGGACTACAACCCCATCTGATCCAATGGAGCCGCGCCCGTCCGTTGATTTTGTCAGGGACAGAGCATTCGGCTTTCCGGAAGTGAGGCTGAGACTGGTAAAGGGGTTACCGCCATTTACTGAAGCGGTGGTCGATGTACCAAAGCCTCGAAGTTTGGAGTTCGCAGGGGTGTACCCTAACTGAACACGAGGCACTGGAGAACGAGTGGGAATATCAACGAAGAAACCCGCTTTTTTCTTCGGCTGAGACTGCTCAAGATTAACTGAACGAGGGCCCGGGGGTAGCATCGAGAAAATAGGAAGGTTGGCACCGATGGGTTCGGCGATGGAGGCGGTAAGGGATGGCTGAGATCCAAGAGGAGCGGTAGATGTATTCAGCATGTTGTTGGGCATTCCCAATGTTGACCCAAACAGCCCTCCAGTTTGACCAGAATTCGAAATTCCCAAAGCGGGAGCTGCAGGTTTGGGCCCGAATAACCCTCCTCCGAGAGTCAACTGTTGATTAGCACCTTGGGTATTGCCGAAAATACTGTTTTGTGGTTGAGCAGCGGCATTGTTCGAATTTCCCTGTTGGCCAATACCCGAAAACAATGATGGCGTGGTACTCGCAGGTTTTGGACCAAATATACTACCAAAAGTGTTGGCCTGCCCTGGTTGTTGTACGCCACCCTGTTGTTGTTGCTGATTGTTGGTGTTCCCAAACAGTCCGCCTGGGTTTCCAAACAAACCAGTGCCGGTGTTGGCTTGCGCGCCTCCAAAGACTGAGCAAGTGAGTAAAGGAAAGAATATCACAAGTGAGTGGAATCTGCTCACGCGAGGTTGGTTGAGTTGCATTCTGCTGAGGTTGTTGACCAGTATTAGTATTGCCGAAAAGGCTACCACCAGAAGTTCCGAATAACGAGGTCTGCTGAGCCGGCTGTTGCTGCTGCTGCTGCTGCTGTTGTTGCTGCCCTTGCTGATTCGGTTGATTCTGATTACCAAACAGACCAAAACCAGGAGTAGTCGTGGCAGGTTGAGTGGTAGTCCCAGAACCAAATATAGATTTGTTCTGGTTGTTAGTGTTGCCTGGGGTTGATGAATAAACAGGAATTAATGATAAATACCAAAACACGTACCAAAAGTCCCAAACCCAGGGTTGGCTGCTGGTTGAGTATTGCCGAATAGGGTATTATTAGTTTGTTGCTGGGGTTGGGGGTTTTGACCAAAACCACCCGTACCACCAAAGGTACCAGCGGTAGTTCCCGCTGTTTGTAATCAGTAAACGATCTTTATTATAGCAAGCAAAGACACAAACTATTTCCGAATGTACTGCCAAACGCTGGCTTGTTTGTATTACTCCCAAATGCTGGGTTACCGCCGAAAATGGAACCAGGTTGTTGGGGTTGTTGTTGTTGGTTTTGCTGACCGAAGGCTCCGAATGTATTGGGCTGTTGTTGCTGCTGGGTTTGTTGGCCGAATGTTGAGCCGCCGAAAAGACCAGTGCTGGGTTGGGTAGCATTTGGTTGACTACTCTGTCCGAATGCACCAAAACCCCCCGAGGGATTTGTGTTGGTTGTTCCGCCACCAAAGATGGAAGTCTGCGCGGGTTGATTTGGTTGTGATCCAAAGATTCCGGTCGTGGTGGGCTGTGCACTGCCAAAGGTAGATCCACCAAATCCAGTCGTGGAGGCTGTTTTCCGATTCTGTGTGTAATCTTGCATGCGCAATTCCTGTCGTGGTTGATAGTGTTGTGAAGGAAACTGCTTCGAAAGAGGAAGTTGATCACTCACCTCCAGAGAATAATTGCGATACGCTGGCATACACGTTATCGTCTGGTATTGCAACGTAACAGCCGCGTTTGGGTCTTTTTCATGATGGACGGCATAAGGTGTTCCCGCAGTACCGTTGCTGACTGTTGGCGCTGGAAATGATAATGCTTGAGATGGAGAAAGGGTATTCAGATATACGCTCACCATTCGTGGTACCGAACGCTGTCGCTGCAGGCTTGGTCCCCCCAAATAAGTTTGAGCTTCCGAAAGTTGTATTGCTGGTTGATGGCTGGCCGAATACGTTCGTGCTCGTGTTTGTAGGGTTGCTGGCTTGGCCAAAGGTACCACCCCCACTGCCAAACGCGCCAGCGCCAGCACCACCGGAAAACGCGCCAAAACCTGTCGTTGGTTTGGGCGCACCGAATGCGCTGGTTGTTCCTGTATTGGAAGAGCCGAATGCACCTTTATATGACTGATCAGTAAGATTGAAACAGCAACAGCACGCAAGACGCGCACCAAAACCTCCGGGAGGTGCAGTAGTTGAGGTTCCTGCGACATTTCCAAACATGGGGTTCGCTTGCGGCTGCTGGGGTTGGCCAAAAGCAGTAGAACCAAAGGCTGTGGATCTATTAAGAGCATGGTTTAAAGCGCAGGGCCTGGCACTCACCCGAGGGGGTTGTGTTGCTCCCAAATGTGTTGGGTTGTCCAAAGGCATTCGGCTGCTGTTGTTGATTCTGGTTTCCCCAAGTTGAGCCAAACATTCTGGAACCAGTGGGAGCAGGCTGAGCGAGTAGCTGTTCTGCCAGTCGACTCAGATTTGCCCACCTCCCACTGCCGGACTGCGATGCTGGGGTCACACGGTCACCTGACTAGATGCGGGCACGTGCGATTTTTTTTCTGGTAATGAATCGCATCTTCCAAAACTGCAGCAATGCCCGATGGCACCGTCTACTCGCGTAGCAAGCCCACCTTCAACACTCTAGAGCGAGAGCAGTCTTTCAGAAACCCGCCAAAAGATGGCTCCGTGTACAATATCTTGAACGAGTTTGTCACTCCCCATATCGAGTCCTTCAACGCATTGTTTGACGACTCTGGCTTGCCCGCCGGAGATACTGATGGGCGAGGASTGATCTCCCTCGCAATCAAAGACGTAGGAGAGCGTGTGGTGTTTGATGGGAAAAGCCGTGGCTCGGATTCTCGAGGCAACCGCATACGGTGTGCGTCGTTCTTGAGCTCGATTGCAAGCCCCAGCCACTGAATGTACCCGCGCCCGTTTAGTTTGGATTGAACAAGTCACTGTTGCTAGACCACAAGTTCCTGATCGAGCGCAAGTGATGGAACGTAGAGTATTCCCCTCGGAGGTCAGTCTATGGGCGCAGGTGTGGCTTGTTGTGTCTCATTCATTAAACCTGCACAGGCCCGGGAACGTTTGACGTCATACCGCGGGCGAATGACTATAAGGCTCTGTTGGACAGACCCTCACGGTCAGAAGAATGAGATGGTCAAAGATTGTGGTCTCCTACCTATCATGGTTCGCGTAAGTTAAAATGGATCCTACCCTCGCCCGTTCTGGCAACGACTATATACAGTCTGCCAGATGCAATCTTAAGGGACTATCATCAGCATCCCTAGTGGGCAAACATGAAGAGCCCGAAGAATTTGGTGGTTATTTCATAATCAATGGTAACGAACGGCTCATCCGATACCTCATCCTTCCCCGACGGCACCATGTGATATCCCTCATCCGGCCCTCATTCGCTAACCGTGGACCATCGTATACTCAATATGCCGTACAAATACGTTGCGTTCGCCCCGACCAAACGAGTGCAACCAATACGCTCCATTATCTCTCGAATGGAAGTGCAATGTTACGGTTTAGCTGGCGGAAGCAAGAATATGTCATCCCCATCATGTTGGTCCTAAAGGCATTGGTTGGTGCATCTGACAAGGAAGTGTTTGAAGGTGTTATGATGCAGGACTATGGGAATACCTTCTTAACCGACCGCGTTGAGCTGCTACTCCGAAGTTTCAAAGTCTTTACCATGAAAACAGGAGAACAGTGTTTGGATTACATTGGTGACAAGTTCAGGGTTGTGTTAAACCTACCGGAAGATTGGAATAACAGTGCTGTTGGAGCTTGGCTTCTGCAAAAGATGATCTTGGTGCATTTGGAATCGCCTAGGGACAAATTCCGGATGCTTCTGTAAGTCAATTGCTTTGCCTCACTATTGTCTTTCCTATCTGGGTTTACAGGTTTATGCTTCGCAAGCTCTATGCTTTAGTCTCGGGCTCTTGCTGCGCTGACAACCCTGATTCGCCACAGCATCAGGAAGTTTTATTACCTGGCACATTATATGGCATGATCATTAAGGAGCGTATGGAGGAGATCTTGAATAATATACGCAACGTAGCAGCTCTTGACATCGGGAACGGTGCTGCAGTTGACTTCAGTGACAGTGAGTGATATTTTGATGTTCGAGTATCAAACCCCATCTCATTCACTACAAGAACGCTATGTTGCCAAAGTTGTGTCAAGAGTCAATTTTGATATCGGTGCAAAGATGTCCAATTTCTTGGCAACAGGAAATCTCGTGTCGCCAACTGGCCTTGATCTACAACAAGCCTCCGGATTCACCATCGTGGCCGAGAAACTCAACTGGCAAAGATATATCAGCCACTTCAGATGTATACACCGTGGCGCCTTCTTTGCCGAATTGAAGACTACGACTGTTCGCAAATTGCTTCCCGAAGCTTGGGGCAAGTACGTTGTTCCAGTCCCCATGTCATATACTAATTAATTTTCGATAGGCTTCCTTTGCCCCGTCCACACACCCGACGGCTCCCCTTGTGGCCTGCTGAATCACCTATCTAGAACCTGCAGAATCGTTACAACGCCGCTGGCTGTTGCACATATACCTGCACTGCTATCTGCCTATGGGATGACGCAAGCTTTTGTTCCTTCGATTGATGGCAGAAGGAACATATGTGTACAACTAGACGGGCGGATAATTGGCTGGGCCCAACCATCCGTCGCCGTGCAACTAGCGCGGAGTCTTCGAATATGGAAAACGGGAAGTAAGAACAACATTCCTATGGACCTGGAGATTGGCCTCGTGCCAGAATCGGAGGGTGGCCAATATCCAGGACTATTCCTCTTTTCGAATCGCTCGCGTATGATGCGACCAGTCAAGTACTTGGCAAATAAACAAGATGACCAGGTTGGGTCGTTTGAGCAGGTCTATATGAACATCGCGTGCACACCCGAGGAGATCGACGACGATTCGACCCATGTTGAACATGACCCTACTAACTTCCTCTCAATTCTTGCTAACATGACGCCATTTTCGGACTTCAACCAGGTGCCTTCACTTTAGCTATTATGAATGTGAATATTGACGTTTCTCCTCAGAGTCCCCGGAATATTTATCAGTGTCAGGTAATTATCCATCCTCTTGACTTTGGCGGGGACTTAAATATTTTTCAGATGGGCAAACAAAGCATGGGTACCCCCTCCACTGCCTTGAAACATCGTACAGATAACAAACTATATCGGTTGCAAACTGGTCAGAGTCCGGTAGTTCGCCCCGCGCTGCACAACACCTACGCCATGGATTCGTATCCAAATGGCACGAATGCTATCGTTGCCGTCATCTCTTATACTGGCTATGACATGGAGGACGCTATGATCTTGAACAAATCAGCTCACGAACGAGGTTTCGCGTACGGAACCGTGTATAAGTCACAGATTATCGATCTCAAAGATATGAGAGGCGCCAACAAATCTGTGACCGCACCATCATTGCATTTTGGGCTCGGTCCTGATATTCGTTTGGAGAAGGAAAGGGCTCATTCATGTGTCGAGTATCTTGACCTCGATGGCCTACCTTTAATTGGCACTCGACTGAAATCGGGAGACCCAATTGCTGCTTATATCGACGACACGGCTGGTCGGACGAAATTCGTCAAGTTTAAGGGGGACGAAATGGCCTATGTGGACGAGGTTCGGTTGTTGGGTGAGTCAGATTCTTGACAGTTCAAGTTCGAGAAAATGATACGGGAATAGGCGGTGACGCCGGAGATACAGAACTACAGAAGGTCCATGTTACCCTTCGAATCACCCGTGCCCCCGTCATAGGTGACAAGTTCTCCTCCCGGCATGGACAAAAAGGTGTCTGCTCGCAGAAGTGGCCTGCCATCGACATGCCATTCACTGAAAGCGGCATGCAACCCGATGTTATCATCAATCCCCATGCCTTCCCAAGTCGCATGACGATTGGCATGTTAGTGGAGAGCATGGCAGGTAAGGCTGGTGCCATGCATGGCCTTGCGCAAGATGCCACACCCTTCAAGTAGGTCGCTTGCCCAGCTATCTATCCATCAGTCTATCGAACACCGATCATTGTCAACAGGTTCTCGGAGAAGGACACCGCAATTGACTACTTTGGAGAACAGCTGCTAGCCGCAGGTTACAACTATTATGGCAACGAACCCATGTACTCAGGCATAACAGGACAAGAATTCGCAGCCGACATATACATTGGTGTAGTCTACTATCAGCGGCTGCGTCACATGGTACTCGACAAGTTCCAAGTTCGCACGACAGGACCAGTAGACCCAATCACCCGTCAACCTGTCAAGGTAAGAATAGGACTTTTCCCAACTGTCTCCGAAATCTTACGGTTGTTTTTTCTTCAACTCACTCACAGGGTCGCAAACGAGCTGGTGGTATCCGGTTTGGAGAGATGGAGCGTGACGCTCTCATCGCACACGGAACATCTTTCCTCCTCCAAGACAGATTGATGAATTGTTCTGATTACTCTACCGCCTGGGTTTGTCGCACGTGTGGCAGTCTTATCTCGCTCGGCTATGAGGATGTCAGTCTAGGTGAAATTTCACTAGGGCCCTCGGGATCAATTAAACCGACTGGGCCCAGTGGTGAGTACTGTCGCGTCTGCCGTGCGGCTGCGGAAGAAGAAGAAGAAAAAGAACGGCAGGCGTTGGCCACTGGTCAACATCTCCAACGACCGCCACAGCCACAGACTGACGTGCGTGTCACTATATCATCTCAAAACGTGCTCGGGAGAGCATTCAACAAGGGTGGGGACCTTGATGTCGTGGCCGTTCCTTATGTGTTCAGATATCTTTGTGCGGAACTTGCGTCGATGGGGATTGCCGTTTCTCTTGAAGTTCAATGATAGTTTCCAGTTGTTCGTAGGTTGCTTGTCCCTCCCCCGTATATGTAATTTAGCTTGTTACGGATCTGGTGGTACCTTTGTTATGCTGGGCTTGGGAGTCTCGTTAGACGGGATGTAGTGTATGCACTCTCGGGTTCAGGTTCAAACTCGGGAGCCACAAACAATGATGATAGGTAATGTTGGAAAAGGCGAGGCCCAAAAACAACGAATGGCTATTCAAGGCGAAAAAAAGACTAAATCAAAAAATTTCCTTGGCCCTTGGCGCTTGAACGGTTATACCAGGCGGTCCAAGTGTATTACTACCTCCGTTCTCCGCATGCCACACACCCCACCCACTCCAATACCGGTAACGTCCCGATGTTGAGTTTGTTCATACCAACACTACGAAAACATCGATCCCTTTCACTGGTCCCCCCAATTCAAAAGACAAAAAGCTATCCATTCGGGGGTACAGAGTAAGCTACAGATAAAGCTATCCTGTCGCCTGGTCGATCTGTCGGACCTATCAGGTGTCACCAGCTCATGATCGCAACTTGGAGCTCATCACACTTCTATCAAAGAGGAAAAAAATATGTCAGGGTTCATCCCTGAAGACCTGAACGCGAAGCCCGCCAAACGTTCGGTTCTAAATATATATTATAATAGACCGTCCACTTTCCACGGCAGAACGCAAGAGGGAAATTGAGGGAAAACTTTTGGAATGTACATGTTGCCACCTATAGACAAGGTCACTCCCCGATGAATTAGAAAGACGAAAGATCCTATCACCCACATAGGCTAGAGGGCTCGCAATGCGCGAGCTGTCAAGACTATCGTGAGAGAAACTGAGCTAATGCACGAGCAAGAAAAAAATAAACTTTGGTATCACAATAAAAGGACAAGAGTCTTGAGAGAAAATACAAAGTGACCCTCGATTGAACAGTGCGTGTTATGTAGGTCTCGGCGCGACGGTCAGAGAGAGGAAAATAATAGGTACTACCAAGAGTATACCAAGGGAATAATCAAAGCCAACACAAGACAAAGATCCTATAAAGAGAGAGTCGAAAATGGCAGCATAAGTGGGGGTTTATACCAGAATTCCGGCAGGTATTACGCTTTTGTTTCGCCGACTAGGGTACTGTTATTGTTGTCCGTAGATGGTGTCAAGATGGGCGCCGGTGGATTAATACTAGTGCCACTGACATTAGTAGGGGGTAATGGTTCATCTGCAGTGACACGTGGGATGCCTTCTAGTGAGCTTTCGCCGCCCAAGAACAATTCAACGAGGGACTGTTCTAGCGCAGAGTCTTCGGAAGACGTGAGCTGTCCATGACCAGCAATGGAGGTGGACGGTGAAGGATAGGAGACCGCTACGTCGTGAGACTCATGGGAAGCCGTGAACCTGGCGACGAACATATCCATAATGACCCGGCACTCGTCTGCGTTCGTAGCTCTCGAGATCAGGCGGTGTAGGTCTCGTACCTCAACGGAAGATAAACCAATGGGTGGATCGGAGGGGATAGGTGGATTTGTGACAACACTCGGGTGTGCCCTGCGGTTCTGAAGTGAAGGACGGGATGGATTAATATCGGTTTCATTAGTAGTGCGCTTGGAGGGTTCGATTGGAGCTGGCTTAGAAGCGGCCGTGTCCGCAATGTATTGAGTTTGTCCAGGTATGTGTGTGACGGCACTTCCGTTCACACTACCATTAAGGCTCGTATGTGCGCTTCCGTTGACATTAGTCTGACGAGACGGCGTTCTATCGCGGCTGTCTTTGCGCGGTGGTACGAGAGCCGGGGAAGGAGGGCGATTTGAACTTCTGGCGCTCTGCGTTGGTGAATGAGGGACGTTTGTTGGACCAACTACCTTGACGGGGGAGGGCGGGGGAGATATTTGTTCAGGAGATGGCGGGGGTGAAGGTGGACGGTGCAGGCGAGGGGGTATGGGCCGATTGGCAAGCGAAGCTAAACCAGTCGGGGAGTGATGTGCGGCCAGAGTATGAGGGCGGGGAGGAGTTGGATGTACGGCAACAGGGATAGGTGGCTGTTTTGGAGTAGCGGGTGTCCTGGCGGGTACATAGGAAGGACCGTTCTTGGATTTTTCTCCATTGCTTAGACTTATTTTAGAAATGATTCGTCGAAGCCGATCCCCCTTTGGCTTAGCATCAAGAGATGGAGAGCTGGGGTTGTGATGAAGAGTGGGACCATCAAATGCAGCAAAGTCGGCGCCGGGTCTAGATGGCTCGCCTGGGGGGCCTTGGGCCAAAAAATCCATCAGTTCTCGCGTTGCCGCGGACACACCGCCTGGGGTGTTCTTCTTGGAAGAGGTAGTAGGTGTGCGAGAGGGCGCGGGCGGGGTCAGCTGTGGCTCGGTGTCAGACCCAGCCATGACATCGTCCAAGTCCAACGATTCGCGGTTGTGCTGCCGCTTGCGGGTGCGAGGTGGGAAGCCATTGGGCTGCTCGGCTGTGGGTCGAGTCATGCGATCTACGGAGGTAGTCACCGAGGGGGGCTGCTTGCGGGGAATGTTTCTGGAGGGCTTTCCACGGAGGCCAATGCTGGAGGCAGAGATGGAACGAGTGCGGTTTGCGGCTGGGGGTACAGCAGAGACAGGGGCGGCAGATGTGGGCTGGCGGAGACGGGGGAGGGAGGCTGTGGGGGGCTGTGGGAAGGCGAGCTCCTCCTCGTCCTCGACGATGGAGTCGACGTGGCGGAGAGAGGGTCGTTTGGAGGAGGAGAGCGAGTCCGAGTCTGCCTTGTAGGAGAGCGGAGCCACGGGACGTCTTGACGCCCGTTCTTGTTTGTACACCTGATTGGGTGTCCCCTGTTTAGCCTGCTGACTAAGCAGAGGGGGCTCTCTTACCTCCATCGTCTTCAGCCGGTCGGGGGTCAGCGACACCTTCATCGTCGACGACGACCGCATCAGGTCGTCGAATTCCTGCTGAAGCACCGTGTCCTGCAGCACCGTCAGCCACACACCGTGTGTGCTTTTGTTGGCGGGATAACCCACCTCATACAACAGTCGCTGGCTCTCTTCTCGCAGATGATGCTTCTCACTGATCCCAGATTCCGACTTCTTGTGGTGCCCGTTCTGGCTGTCACCCTCCATTGAGCTTTTGCTGTTCGCAGCAAACATTTTCATCGCCCGTGCTTTCTCGAGCGACGTGCGGGAGCCAGAGGTCGTTGCTCCCAACATGGCGGCAGTGGTCGTAGATGAAACCTCCGAGGACAGGCGTGAACGTGAGATAGATGCGGAATCCTTCCCTGACGACAAATCCTGATGGGGAGAACCGGTATGTGGGCTTGTGGTGCTGCTGCCCAGATCGTGTCGTGAGAACGATTTGCTTCTGCGTGATTTCGCTGGACTTTTTGATAGCAGCTCAATCTGCTCATATACTGCAACCCCCCGCATTCAGTGGGAAAAAAATTCGCTAAAAGTGCTGATATGAAACGTACCTCGCATGGACCTGAACAATCCATAGATCGAATCATCTTCGCAGAGCGCCGTGAATAGATCATTCACCGTCGCGCTCACCCGGCTACTGTCTCGCGCTGCGACTCGCCCCACATTTGTGAGGACATGCCTAAAAACGTAATTTTAATCACCCTGACCGTGTCAACAGTTTGAATATTACGCACTCGCACGTAGCCCTGGATGAGTTGGAATGAATTGGGAAAAATTCAACAAACGGGGGAACCATAAAAAGGGAAAGGAAAAAAAAAATAACATACTCCAGAATCGCCGTTAAGTATAGTGCAGCAGGGGCCAGCAAGGCGCCACTCGGGGGAACAGTCACTGCTTGGTTGAATCTTGTCTGAATGCGATCCTCGACAGTCGGGTCCTCGTCAGATTCATTAAGAGTTGAATACGCCTCACACTTGAGACGTAACAGCTAAACAGATGGCCCAAGCTCAGCATCCACCCCATTACATCCGCAAAAATAAAATAAAAAATCAATAAAAAATCAACGCACCTCGAACGACCACTGCAGATGAAACGTATTTGAATCATCCTCGGGCATCGACAATACACCTCCCTCGACGTTGGTTCTATCCCAATACGCCCTGAGTTCCACCTCTGCCTCTAGCAGTGCCTCCTTCCCCAGACTAGTCGGAAGCAAGCTAAGCAGACTCGTTCTCAGCTTATCTGTAGACAACGACCCGGCGGCATTGAGAATGTTGTAGAGGAATTCGTCCAGGAGAACATTGATAGCATGGAGCGCCTCTGCTTTGAGTTTAAACGGCCGGACATCAGAGAGTATCACGTCTGCGGACTGCGAAGAAATGTATGAAGGTGCTGATGAAGACAAATAAGCTGTCACAAGACCCGACATGAAGAAAATGGAGGTTTTACTGACTGCTCGCCTCGACGGGTGCTGGCATGGTTCGGAGGACACACAGAGAGGTGCGCAGGGAGGCGGCAATTTAGAGGACTTTCCGGATGTGGTGATATTTCTCACCACTCAAGGATCTCAGGGGTCCAACATGTCACCACAATATCAACATACACACGCCGCATTTCCACACAATCACAACACAGCCGCTAGCTCCCGGGATACTTTATTATCATCATCCAAGACCCTAGCCATATGAGTGAAACAGGTCCAATTTTATGACTCGTGACTCAAAATCCAAGAAATGCGTGTTCAAAACAAAAGCTGATGGATGGTCATCATCGTTATCACTCCGTTGGCACCTGCATTAGCATCAACTCCACGGCCTCCTCATCACTCGGGTCCCTTATCATCGCCCCGTCTCCACTACTGGTAGTTGCAATAGTCGGCCCAAACACGTCACGACCCTCCCCCTCCAACTCCCCCTCTCCTTCTTTCACCCCATCCAGCTCTCGTATCATCGCCTCTGACACCGCTTCACCGCTCTCTTTGTCCGGCCACAACACTAACCCCTTTTCTACCAAACTCGTCACGTATCCCGAATCTAGATCGCTGCCTATTTTTGACTTGGCCGGCGAGGACAGATATGATGAGTACCGCGTCGAACGATGTTCGAGGAACGAATACGGAGTGTTCACTGATGGTGCCGTCAGGGTCCCGGAGGGAGTTGCTGGCATCGGTCTTGCAGCATTGTATCCCTGTAGCTGCGCCGGTACATTCCCTGATATTCGTCGACGAACCTTTTCAAGTTGAACATCAGTGGTCTGAACTGCTCTGATGTTAACAAGACTCACCGCAGGCATAATGATTTCATGTCGCGACTGGCTGATTGATGCCGGTCGCACCACTCTATACTCGGTCATATACGACGGAAGTATTTTGGGTATATGAGGTATCAACTTTGAAGGCTGGCCGGAAAGTGCCTTTGGTTGAGCAGTCGACCTTAACACAGCACCGCTGTTATGGTCATTACGTTTATGTCTGATCAGCTGTCGCGGTGTTCGGAAGCTCTCAGTGCAATCTTGGATACAAAAACAACATTAAGTCCGCCTATGATAAAACCAAAAAGTAATCAAATGCTCACCTGTGTAAGGACACCAGAGTGGGAAGATCGCGTGTTTTTGGATATGTTGCCGAAACTCCTCCACTGAGATCACGGTGTACCCGCAACCTGCCCATTGACACGTCCATGGCGACTAAATCACATCCATCAGCCACATGGAAACAAAGGGGCTAGAGGGGGAGGAAGAAGCACTTGCCTCAATACTTGTCTTCCTTGGCCGATGCRCAATATCCATATGTTGGAGCAGTGCTCCTGGAGTATTCAACACAACATCACAGTCCTGCCACCTGCAAAAGCTCTCTCGCAACCTCGTGCAATACTCATGCAATACGTCACGCTCAGCTGGATCTACACTCCCGTTCGCCAATCACGCAGAGAGAAGAATTTAGAACACGCCCATCAATTCCCAYTGCRAAAGGGACAAACATACCATAACTAGAAAAACCCATATCGATCGCACTCGGTTCTGAAAAGATAGAAAACCCGCGAGATAACATAAAGTGAGATATAATGTCCGAAAAATCGAAAGCTCAGATTATCTATGCACACCTTCCATTGCCCCACCCTCACCCTCATCTTCTACCAGATCTATTACGCCCACAGGTACAGCAGGCACAGAGGGTGACCGTGAACTCGAACCAACGCGGAACTGCGAAAGTGATGGTGACAGGGAGCGAGATTCCGGCGGCAGATCGCTTTCAGCTGCATCAAATCCTCCCCTGCGCCCCAAGTTCTGCTGCTGCGCTTTCCACCTCTTAACATACGCAGGCAGAGGCGGGGCTAGTACATGCGCAAATACCAAGTTCGAAGAGGGCTTTTCTGTCGTTTGTGAAAGCGATGGTGAAACCCTCCTCTTGCCCTTGCCCTTGCCCTTATTCCCAGTACCAATCGAGAGTTGAGATATGCTTTCCAAAGGGGTTATGTGTTCAGAGGTGTGTGACGAGGTCGGAGATGGCAGGAACAAAGGCATCTTTCGAGACATAACCACATTTGGTTCATCTACCCTGCTTGGTTCTGGGTGTTTGGCGACTGAGGTGACTACAGTTGCAGGGGTGCTTGAAGAGGCAGTAGCTTGATTCGTAACATTGGGGCTCGGTCCTGAGGTGCTTGAAGAAGCAGTAGCTTGACTCGTAATGTTAGAGCTCAGTCCCGAGGTGCTTGAAGAAGCGTTAGCTTGACTCGTAATGTTAGAGCTCAATCCCGAGGTGCTTAAAGAAGCAGCAGCTTGATTCGTAATGTTAGAGCTCAGTCTCGGGGTGCTTGAAGAGGCAGTAGCTTGACTCGTATCCTTAGCACTCAATTCAACGGAGTCGACGATAGGCTTGGTGGCTCCCGCTGCAGCAGCAGTAACAATGGTTGGTGTAATCACCGAGGGAGGGGCTGGCGGCGCAATGGGCACAACTAGGGTAGTGGGTGCAGAAGCTCCAACGGCATCTGGTGAAGTCGTTTTCGCAGTGAGTTCCTGAGCCACAGACGAGTGGCCATCGGGGACCCCGGCAAAACGAGACTGTTGTGCTGACCCCAACGCCAATCCATATGGCACTGGTGTTGTAGTGTTAGGTTGATATCGGAACTTGGTCGCAAGGGATTGATTTTGCGGTACGGATGTGGGGGTGGAGATTGAATTCCATTTAAATGGTGCATTGTGGTTAATCGTCGTGGTCAATGGTTGAACGGCACTGGAAACATCCGTACGTGGTCTTATTGACTGTATAACAGGAGCGGGGGGTCTGTAGACAGCCTGTTGCGCTTGCCATGGCTGCGTAGGCAGGGCAGACGGCGTAACTGGGTTGGAGGTAGTAGCTGATGAGGTCTGTGTGGACAGTGCAACCGACGTGGGCTTTGGCACTCCTTTAACAACAGATTCCGGCGCATGGCGCTTAGGCTCAGGTTCGAAAGGGGAGGGAGGCGAGTTTTCAAGTCTTGGTCGCTTCAGGGCACGGAGAAGGTCACGAGCGAGATGCTTTTTATCCGCCTGACTCGGTGTTCGCAGAGGTGGTGAAGGTGTTGAATGGGGCACAATGATCGGAGAATGTTTTGATCGTCCCGAGGCCGTTACTGGGGTAGTTGTTTGTGACGTAGCACCGTTGGATATTGGCACAGCGGAGGGAACTTGAGGTTGAGATGTGGATAACTGGCTTTTCTCCGCGGGTGCAATTGTAATCGTTTCTGGCGCCTCCGTACATACAAACAAATTAGTAAAACCAACGATAGTTCTGATTGAAACTTACAGAAGGAGTGACAGTGGGTTGGGCGACCGGTGTAGCAGCGGAACCTGAACCAGACGCAACGGGTCCAGACTAAGGTTGTAAACAGGCGCTCATTAACTGCTTTACTTGGGACTCACAGATTGTGCAACTGCTGAAGGACCTAGCGCACCGTCTAGACTAGATGTCCGCGCTTGACCGAAATCGTTAGGAGCATGCGCTACATTTGAGCCTAGAGTCATACCTTGGTTAACCACGCCCACTCTCTGGACCGCGTCGGGACGAGGAGCAGGTTGGGTCGGTACTGCCTGTTTTTGGGCTCCCATCGGGTCTCTTCCTGAATGCATCTGGCCAGGGGCCCGAAATCCACCTGTGGCCTGCCGGGATACATCCAGCTGTGGTTGACCGCCTGACTGCGCTTGAGAAATGTTCACTTYCGATYGCYGATTTGACGGTTGCACTTGATTTGGCGGTGGCCGATTGTATTGACCCTGATATGAGGTGCTATGAGAGGACTGGTACCCGAGCGCAGCCAGTCTCAACTGCTCCTGTCGCACAATGTCAAGGTAACGCTGATATTCAGCTTGGGCCTGCTGAGTTGGAGAGTGTGAAAATGATTGTYTTGTCTGCGCAGATGAAGRAGGTTGGGCTTGTAGTGGATGAGTCACGTAAGGCGATGGCTGATATGTCGTTGGTCGATAGTACGAGGTGTGTTGAGTGGAGTTGTTGTACTGCGTGGATGGYTGCTGGGATTGAGGTGCTGAGGAAGTAGTTATTGTRGATCCGTTCCTCTCCATATGAGGGTTGCGTTGAGCCCCTGCATGAGGTGTGAAATTACGGTTGAATTGCTGCTGCTGGGTACTATAGTACGAGGGCTGGGGTACGCTCTGAGTTTGTGATAAACTTGATCGGTTTGTCGCATAAGGTGTGTACACAGCGGGCGTAACGGGCGAGGACTTCTATCCAATTATCAAATTAAGTGCACTGTGGCAGATTTGCAAGAACATACTGCGGGCTCTTGGTTCGGCGACACCTCTTCAATATACGCAGAATTTGAGGACGACTGGGCCGTAGGTATGACGAGAGGTGCTACAGGGACAAGAGGTACCATGTCCAACGGCTGGGATCGCCCATCAGTCAGTCTTGGTGCCCTAGGCACTCCCTTAGTCAACATGACAATGTAAGGATGCAGTCCAGCTTACGTTCGGGTACTCTGCAACATGTCCAAGGCACGTCTACAACCGGTAAATGAAAAGATAGCTCATGGTAGCAGCTGCACGTACTTGGCTTCTTCGCCCGCCCGTATTTTATCTCTTAACGCCTTTTCCAGTCGTTCTACCTCCTCGTGGTTCTTCAACCCTTGCTCGTTCATCCGCTCATACATGTCAAGATAGGCGCGGTAATTTGCAATGGTGTCCTTGTTGTGCTCATACTCACCCGGTTGTACTAAAGGGTGCGAAGACTTGTCGCTCATGTATTCCGGCGCCGACTACGACGCGTGAAGTGAAGACGATGTGCAGAGCCGGGCAAAACCCGCGAGTGCAGGCAGGAGAGATGTAAAGGAGCAAACTCGGCCACTCCAAAACGCGTGACCAGCCGTGGGAATTTCCTGTGATGTCTCTTCGCCGGATCACATCTCTACTGCCCCAGACGCGCCGCCTTGCATCTCATTCAGCGAGCACCCCGCCCCCGAGCTTCAACACGGTAGGCCCATACCAGGTATTCGACAGGAATGCGAAACGAATACAGAGGGACCAAGCTGCTCTACGCAATAGTGGTGAACGCAGTCGCCTCGTGGACTATGTACGAGACGAGGTTGCAGACCGCATGATGGAGAGGTTTCTGGTACGCTGTCCCGCCAGAGTAATGGTCTACCTTCCCGGTACAATATTTGTGCTCAATAGGATATTAAACGCAACTTCAATACCATCGTCGACTTGGGCTCCGGACCTGGCCACTTTTCAAAGCTACTCGAACCTGAAAAGGTCAAGAAATCCATCATGATCGACAGCAGTGGTATGCACCAGGCTCTTGCATTTCACGCATCTAATTGTGTGATCAGTCGCAACTCTGGGACGCGACCCTGACGATGAGTTCGATGGTTCGTCGTATCTTTACAGGCTCTATCAGCAAAGTTCATACATGCTTTATAGTCGAAATTGAGCGCATACAGGGTGATGAAGAGAACCTTCTCTCCAGCGTGCCTCCAAATTCCCAAGAAGCCGTCGTCTCTTGTTTAAGTCTACACTGGGTGAACGACCTACCAGGTTCGCACCTCGTGTTTCACGATTATGCCCCAAGCTCACATCAAACAGGTGYTCTTGTTCAAATCAAAGAGGCCCTGCAACCAGACGGACTCTTTCTAGGAGCCATGTTCGGAGGAGATACGCTATTCGAGCTGAGGTAATTTGCCCCTATCGTACGAACGATGCAACGCCACTCATCCAACCAAGAACTGCTCTCCAGCTCGCAGAAGTAGAACGGGAGGGCGGAATCTCGCCTCATGTATCGCCTATGACCGGTCAGTGATAGGCTGGCTCACACTGATTCTCATACCCAAGCCCAGCGCTTTAGATACGCGGGATATTTCCAATTTGCTTGGCCGAGCAGGATTTACTTTGCTTACCGTTGATGTTGACGAAGTCAAAGTCGGCTACCCCAGCATGTGGGAGCTTGTAGAAGATCTTGGCGATATGGGTGAGCGGAACGCCATCATTGGAAGGTTTGCGCGCTCCATAATGTCCCCCTACCCTCTCTGATCTTCTTATGTAGACGTGGTTATATACACCGAGATACCCTGGCCGCCGCTGCTGCGATATACAAAGGTCGAAACTGAGTGTGGCTTTCCGAATCCGTTCTATGAGCTGACAAGTCCGTACAGAAATGCATAGTGAAAAAGACGGAACCATTCCCGCTACTTTTCAAATTATATACATGGTACGCTACTACTTAAGAACGATCTGATCAGAGTACTCATTGACCACGCACAGATTGGATGGAAGCCGGCACCCTCCCAGCCCAAACCGCTCGATAGAGGTTCTGGAAAGGTTAACCTTAAAGAAGTGTTGTAATGCTCCTTGACTCCATTTGTTTAAGTCGCGTTTTCGGGCACAGCTATCACTATCTCAGAATGCTTAGTCTTATCAAGCAGGGCAACAGTATCTGGCAGCCTAAAAACGGATGTTGAGTTGCCAAATGCGGGTTTGCGCGATTTTGAAAAAGAATAAATGACAAAAGTGGCGTTTATCTGTATTCGTTCTGGCGGATTTGAGTACCGAGGAACGAGATTCGTACCATCAAATGTCGGAAGCGTGCCAAGACCGCACGGCGGTCTTCTGACAAACCATTCCCTTCGTCTTATCTAGAGGACGATATGTACACATCCTATCCCTCGCCTACTTGGCACTCTTCTACCAGGATCTCCTTATCGTCGCCCCAACGTCCGTCGTCACACCCTTCATCCTCTTCTTTGGACTTCTCATCATCTTCATGGTCTTCTTCCACACTGTCTTCCAGGCCATCATCATCCTCACCCTTGCTATCCTTGCCATCCACTGCATGACTCCCTTTTGACTTGCTCCTTTTTCCTTCGGCTTGGAACTTACGCTTAGGCATCACATGGTTCAGGGCAGCCTCCCAATCTTTCGTCTCAACCCACTTGATGAGAATTTCCAGCACCTGGTTGACAGTCAAGACTTTGCGCGTGGGCAGGTTTGCGAGATACCGTCCTATTGGAAGCCGGGCAGTTCTGATGTTAGATTCCTTTGCTTTGTTTTGACATAGATTCTATTGTGGAGTGGGTGAGGTTATGGTATGTGGAGACAAGAAATGATGTACCTTGTATCTGTTGTGGTCAACGATACCACCAATGATGTAGGTTTCGTCAGGCTTTAGTTCCCATAGTTCCTCCTCGGAGTCGGCGGTAAGGTAGATGACGTTTTCCTTGCTACATATAGGCGATGTGCTGGGTTGATCAATTGGTTTCCCCTCCTCGCCTGCTTCTCCCTCCCAAAGGCGTTCGTAACCTCCCGCCCACCACTCTGTTTTCGACCAGCGCTTGTATCCTGCCTGGTTTAAGCTCTCGAGCCGCTGGAGCGTGCGGCCATTAAGGGAGGTGTAAATGAGAGAGAACGGATATGAGGCCGCACGATTTGCGCTGTAAGTATATGCCAGCTGAGAACATAGCGATTTGATTTCCTAGATGAGTAGGCTTGATAGAACAAAGGGGATGAGAGGAGAACAGAGGACAGCGCGGTACCTTTTCACTCATGAGATCGTCGAATCCAAGATCGACAGCGACCCTCCCACCAAACTGGATCCTGGGCCTTTTTTTCTGTCGTGCCTGTTCTGCCTCGTCTGCTTCATCGAGTTGACCTGCGGCGCGCTTTTCGGCGCGGATGCGCTGCTTCTCCTTCCTGGCCCCCCTCTCCCGGGCCCGGCGCTGGATCTTGTGCTCTGCGTAGCGGGCAGCTCGAGCGGCCTTTTTCTGGGCACTCTTTGAGAGAGGCGGGTCCGCAGGGGCCAGCGTGCCGGTGACGAGTGACAGATGGGGATCAATTGGGCCGTCCATTCCCGGAGAGAGAGACTGTTGCAACGACAGTCTGACCTGGGCAGCCTGTTCTGCAGTCGGCGGTCAAGTGGACCGGTAGATGCCGAGATTGATTATTTCCAGAAGCCATATCCTCTTGTCCTCCCTCGTCGCTGCCCTCCTTGCCTGCTTCTTCTATTCGACCTCGCCAGGACTCCCCTCGTTTTCTCCTCTCGCACCGACTCAGATGGCCGCCTCTGCACCTCTCAAGGCTCTTGTTCTTCCCTCCATCACGAAACACACCGCAACCGTCATCTTTATCCATGTGAGTCTCCCCACCCCCGCTTCCCAAGCAATCCAATACTTATACACACCAACTTTTCCAGGGGTTGGGTGATACGGGCCATGGCTGGAAGCCCGTTGCAGACATGTTCCTTGAGGATGAGGGCCTTCATCATGTAAAATGGGTTCTCCCGCATTCGTAAGTCTTTTCGAAATCCCGACAGGGGCCTTTGGCTGATCCACCCTCACTTCTTGTTTCTACACACAACCCACAGGCCTACTCGATCTGTCAAGGCCAACATGGGCATCAGAATGCCATCGTGGTAGGTCTTGTTTCCCACTTGGTCACCTCGCAGTGCTGCCACAACGCATTGCATCACCGCAACCAGGTTTGACATTTACTCTTTCGGCTTTAATACCGAAGAAGACGAAATGGGCATGCTCGATTCCAGGAGGCTTATCAGCCAGTTGATAACCGACGAAGTGAACTCTGGCATAGACCCAGGCCGCATTTTCCTCGGTGGCTTCAGCCAGGGGGGTGCTATGTCACTCCTAGTTGGTCTCACTGGCGAACGGAAACTCGCGGCACTCGCCGTCCTGAGCGGTTGGCTTCCGCTAAGGCAAAAGTTCAAATCGGTTAGTTGCACTTTGCGGCTATTATAGACTGATGATCTGATCATTGTTTTGACAATAGATGACCTCACCATTTGCTTCTTCGATGCCTATTTTTTGGGGACACGGTTCAGCTGATCCTCTGGTTAGGCTGCAGCTTAGCAAGGACTCGGTAGAATTCCTCGAGAAATCCGTTGGAATCCCCCGTGCTAGGGAACGAGCCGAGCCGAGCGGCTTGACATACAACGTTTATGAAGGCATAGGTCACACGACGAGCATGAGCGAACTCGACGACCTCAGGCAGTTTATCAAGAAATCCATCCCGAAAGTTTGAGGAATATTCCTCCTTTTCGCCCCCTTGAACCATTAGATGGGTTTTCTTTCTCAAATCGAATGATTCCCTAATGCCCTTGTCCGAGTCATTCCTCCTGATCAATTATGTCTTGTGACGGAAACGGCCTCACGGGGCTGCGGCCGTATATTAAATCAGTATTCCATCACTCTCTAGATTTATTTTTTTTTCGCTTGATTCTTACATTTTGGGGTTTTTTGGGGTCAAATTATGGGTAAACGTGTTTTCCACTTTCTCCTTTCAGCGGTATACATGTGGCGCATATTCACTTGATACAGTGTATAATAGAATCTGCCCATCCGCGTTACAAGTACCTTCCCGCCTTTTAGGCTCTTAACTGCTATAACTAGAGGGGTTCTGAGGGTTCTCTGATGCTTACAGAAAAAGTTCATATCTGGTGCGGGGTATTTTTGGTGCAGGGCCGTTCCCTGGACAAATTTAGTGCCCCTAAGTAAGTCAGTAGCAACACGCCAAATATATTGCTATCAGACCTGCAATGTCCAAATGGCGAATTGGCGGGATATGTGCCCCTGTCCGTCCCCAGCGAACGAGTTTGTGTACACCTCTTGGGAGTCCTATTTCTCGGGGACCGCACTCACTCGTTGGAGCTCTTCATCACAACTCGGTGATCACCATTGTGTGCCCTTAAGAGGGCCGATGTGCTTGATAGAGAATTGTAACAATGTGGGTGGTGACAGGAATAGTGTCATGTAGCATGTGGTCGCTCAACTATTTCGAGCGGGTTAGAGGTATTATTATGCAGGCCTGACACACCATCGGCACCGGTGTTTCCGACGCTAGTACAGGAATCGTCGAGTTGTAGATTAGGTGGCGTTTTTGGGAGCCACGATGTCGGACCTCGAATGTGATTCTCATGCCCATCTATCCCGAAGGGCCAACAGCTACAACGGACCTGGAGGGGTAGGTAGGGCACGAGGCTGAGGGTTAGTTGGTGATGTGGATTCCCAGATGCCGGTGATGAGTTTCACAGTGGGGCACATGGGCATATATCTAACTTTGTTGTCGTTCTAGTCGCCTCGTGCTTCGGCAGGTCAAATATAAAACGTATGTACTATTGTGTGTAGGTATCATTTTCGTGAGATGGCGGGGATCTCTTATACTTGGTATTGAACAATTATTGGAGCTGGAGTTCGCGATGGGCATCGATGGGTTCATGGGGCTAAAATAAGTGGCTGCCAGTTGGATGTATGATGAGGTTCCTCGGATATTTAGAGGTGCAGTGCAGAGAGCATGTAGGATTGAGATATTCTGGACAAAGCGCGGAGTTATCACCGATGTGTGTAATCTTGCTGCTATCCTCACCACTCCCTTCTCACATCAAGTCCAGGTCCATGTTGAGGTGGTGCTTGGTACCCCTACAAACCCAACTAATAGGGGGACTCCTGAGGAGCCTGTCACTCAAAGGACCATGCCTGTCACATGCGCAGGATCCTGATCACATGAGGAGAGGGGCATCCTTGCCGCTGCGCCGCCATCGTTGTGCTTAGTGAGGACACAACGTTCTGTTGTTGCATTTGGTCTCTCTTGTCTCCTCACTGCCTATCATTCGCGACGTCGGAGCATTTCGACCGCCTTGGCACGTTTGGGCGCGTCATTCGGTGTCTTCGTCCTTTTGAAGCTTCTGCCGCTTCACCGCGTAGGAAGGTCGGCTCGCTATCTTCCCCGGCGCTCAGGCTTTAGGCAATTTCAGGACCTAGAAACCTCTTCCTCGGACTCCGGTTTAACACATCCAGCAATTGGGCTTCCAAAGTTTCGTCTTATCACCGTAGTCATTTCCTTTGTTCTCTTCAGCAAGGCTCCTTAGTTGGGGTCTGGATTTCTGGTTGACCTCAGGAAAACCTCGCTATCTACTTAACCATGTCGCAAAATAACGAGAATACCTCTGCTCAGGTGAAACCTCCTTCGGCATCTCCACCTCCGTATACCGAATTTCCAGCGACCACTATGGGCCCCTCATCTTCGCCATCGGGACACATACCRTCTTCCTCGCTCTCCCCTTCTGACCCCGCTGTGTCGTTCCCTGTCCCTATGCCCATGCCGAATCCCAACTCACATCCGGGGTACGGGCCGACACCGCTCGCCGCGAGTCAGCCATTGCTACCATATGCATACTATGCGCCGAGGGGGTCAGCAGACTCGCGTGCGAAGTGGAGGTTTTTTRTTGCGTTGTCCTGCGCGGCTATGTTGTGGRCCTTGTGTGTGTTTCTCATTGGGCTAGGGTTGTGGGATGAGGACGATTGGGTATGGAATAAGTTGGGCTGGGTTGGTGGTTTCGATTGGGCCGTTAGGTATTGGTTGAGGTTGAAGATGTCGGATGGGGCCGTTGCAGTTGCTTGACAGATCGTAACGACTTTGCTATGGATTCATGATGGTGAGATTTTTTTTGGAGCGCTATTGGTTTGGCAGGGGCACTGAGTGGGTGCACAAGGGACAGACCTAATCTACTCTGCTACATATAGYACTGGTYTATTTTCCAGTTGGGTGAGTGGCTTTTGCTACRAGARTCCTATCGRCTACCATRCTGAGCTGGTCTGTGTAGACCAATTTCGATAATTTCAAATGCTTTATTTTTTCTTGTTGCATCTAATAGAGACGCGGGAATCTATTTCGACGTCATCTGCTGCGCATTTCGGAAATATATTTTACCTGTCGTTTCTGATAAGTATCGAGAAGTGCTTGGATCAGATAATATCCTGGCGGCGATAAAAAAGCTGACCCTAAGTTGATTGAGGGGGGTCACAAATACTTAACCCTAAGGTGTTATGGGTGAAATGGGAACGCCAAGCCACATTAACTAACTTAACTGTCACGGAAAGTTTTATTTTATTTTATTTTTACGCCCAGATCGCGTGCGCTGAGGTTGCTAATTTTCCAGCTGGGCGGGCGGCACTACTCAGGACCTCAGGTCACGCTTCTCGTTCCTACCCCATGCCTGTCGTGAGTGCCTTTCTTTCTCACCTTCACGATGGATCACTGCACTGCTTCTCCATCCCACTATACTGCAAGTATGCGGACATCACGCGTCTGGATCCTTGAATGGCTCAATCGGTCTCGTTGAACTCTCATCACTTGTCTCGAGCCAATGCAGTTGGGGGGCTATGTGGAAGCGCTCTTACCATTATTGGGCGTTGGCATTCCGCGGTCGGATAAGGCATGTGAAGAATATGGGTGGGGGACAATGGGTTTTGGATCGTATTTGGATGGCTGCAAGTGGCAGCAGGGGATGCCTTGTGAGTATGCCTTTGTGATTTTGCGGGAGGGGGAGGGTTCATGGAGCCAATCGGGAGGCTGCCGAGATGCCGAACACGTGACTGTGGGACTGATGTGTTGTTGAGTGGCTCGTGCGTGTGAAAGTTGACATGGGGGTTGGTTGGTGCGAAAGTGTGATGAGATTTAGATGTGACACTCCAAACTCGGGACCGTCCGACTTCCTTCATCACATACCCTCTCGATCGTGCATCCCCCGACCACCACACCCCTCCCCCCCGCCGCATACACCGACAGCGCCCATCGCACGTTTCCCGCCATCCCCTCCCTCATCGTCATAGACACCTTCCAGCCCCTTCTCCGGTGCCCATTCCACTAATCCCGCCCCTCCACGCGTCGTCAGATCCCCCGCTTCCGCGCATACACACACCCCCGCCCGTTCCTCCGTTCCTCACGCACATCATCCCCTCCGGCTGCCGTCCTCCAATCCCCGCCACTCCTTCCACCACTCGGTTCATGACTTGCATCCCCTTCTGTTCCTCGACCACCATCTAAATCCTGTAACCCTYACGTTTTGCCCACACTGGCTACCTCCACGAGCTCTCAGCTTTCCTCCCTCCAACCCGACGAGGACTTCATCAACAAGTCTCTCCTCGACTCTCTCAACGCCCAGGCTGATTTCGAGCCCCCGCAGTCGTCTGAGTCAGAACGTCCCGTCGCCACATCGTACGGATCATCATCCAATTCTTCATCTGGCTCTCCCTCCGTTCCCTTCCATATCTCTCAGCAGTCTTCTCACCCACATCTCACTCGTCCCGACTCCCCCAACGACAAGTCCAACCATCATCTAATTCATCATATGCCCACTCAGGACAACGGGTACAATATGCATGGCCCCCAGGTATCTGGCCTGTTTGGCAACAATGCTAATGCCAACATGCACCTTTCCGACTTTCCTGGAGAGTTTGAGCAGCAGAAACATGCTCAGGCCCAGACAGGAAAACTCAACGGACTTGGCAACAGCTACTCCAGAGCGTCTTTCAGTGCTTTCCCCAACACCAATCGCCCACGTCATCAAAACACTCAGTCTGTCCTCAACTCCTCTGCTGCCCCCTTCCGCGAGCCTGCATCATTCTATCCTTCGTCGGGCAATGACTTGTACTCTAACTCTCTGATGTCGCCGACTTCAGCGCATATGCAACCTTATGACCCGAGGATGAATATCGAGTTGAGTGGGCCTCAAGGACTCGGTGGAGGACACAAAAACTTTTCCGATCCCTATAGTAATTCCGTTGGAGTGATGCCATCTCACCAAGGTGCTGGCAAGCCGGGTTTCTCCCAGCCGCATCAACAAGCCCATTCGGCGTATGGTGCTACTGGTGCTTATATGAATGGGATGCATTCACAAACCCCGTATGGCCCGCATGTGCCAACCACCGTTCAACAGTCAGGAAACGCACCGGCCACCAGTTCGGCTTCTGGCAGTTATGGGATGAACAAAGACAATAACAATCAGGAGGAGATCTCGACGATCTTTGTCGTTGGATTTCCTGAGGATATGCAGGTTAGTGTTGATCATTAAGATATTACATGGATCATGATGCTGATGTTGATGTCAGGAGCGCGAGTTTCAAAACATGTTTACTTTCTCTCCTGGCTTCGAGGCCGCTACTCTTAAGATTCCAAACAAGGAATACACCGCCTATAGTGGGATTGGCCCAGGCCGCGGTTATCAGGGATACAATGGCTCAAGTGATCCATACAATATTATGACCATCAATCAAGGTGGTGTCCTTGTTGATAGTGGCCGTGAAGGAACGATGGCTACCTGGCCATCCTCGATGCCTGGAGATGATGGTCCTCATTTTCTGCCTGGCGCTGCGCCGCCGAGAAAACAGATTATTGGTTTCGCCAAATTCAGGTCTCGTGAGGCCGCCCTCGAAGCCCGAGATGTTTTACAAGGCCGTCGGATCGACATTGAAAAGGGGGCTGTATTAAAGGCGGAGATGGCCAAGAAGAACTTGCATACAAAGCGAGGTGTCGGTCCACTTCCTAGCGCCACCTCCGCTGTCAACGGCAACATTCCAGTCAATAATCCGTCGGTTAACCATGCTGCTAATATGACCAACACCRCGAACCTTGGTTTAAGCTATGGACTCAATGGCGTTCTGGCTCCCCATCCTGCGCCGCTCGGCGGGGACAACTTCGGCGTTCCTCCGAGCGAACATTTTGTTCGCAGTGAACGGGAACCACTTCCTACTGTTGGTCGTTTAGCGCAATGGAGGGAGCCAGTTCAGCCGGGAGGTCAAGTTGTCGGTGACGTTGGTTTAGCCCACCTTACGAGCAATGCCTCCGCCCGGGAGCGGGATGAGGAAGAGCGGCGTCGTGAGGGGACCCTAACCGCCATGGGTTTCGGGGTTACACGTGGTCCGCGTGAGCGTGCAGCCGACGAAGAGAAGCGCAAGGAGCTGCGTCTGCGAGGGTGTAATTCAGCCGCATACGAAGCATTCCACTCTGTTCCCTTGACGGCACCGCCTGGGCTTTCCCGCCAATCGTCCACAATTGGTAGCCTTAACGGCAGCTCCCTCATACCGCCCGAAGTAGAGATAGGACCTGCTTCCAGCTTGGGGTCCAGCCCAGCTTTAAGTCACGGTTTTGCTGTTCCTTTCGCTACCGTGCCGCAATCCAACAGCCTCCCATCACAACCTTCCAATCTAGATGAAGTTGTCGGCCCTTGGGATAAGATCAACCAAGCAACGAAGCCTAATCCACCTGCCCGACCGGCATCAGGCTCCCAACGATCTTCCTCCCCTTCTCTCCCTTCTGCAGCGCCACAGGCGGAAGCACAACATTCTCTATCCCCGAAGGGGCAGACCCCTAATAAGGGCGACGATGGTCAAGGGTCATTACGTCCATCTGCCTCGGAAAATTTGAGCATGTCCAAAAACCCTGAAGGGGTCGAGGCCGAGTTGGCGGAGAAGATCGACAACCTGGCTTTGAATACCAATAATGGTAATACGTCCCCCCAGCTGCCATCTCCTGCTTCTGGTGCCAGTAATGGTAGTGCGAGAAACACAGTTGATCAGAACCCTCCTGTATGTTTTTTTTTTTCAATGTATTTCAAATTTACCTTCGAAGATCTGACTATCGTGATCACTTCCAGATCAATACTTTGTATGTTGGGAATCTACCGACATCACCGCCGCCTATCGGCATGCCCCAAGATTATCTGGAGGAGTCGCTTAGGGAACTTTTCCGTAACCAGCCCGGCTATCGTCGCTTGTGCTTCCGACAGAAGAGCAACGGGCCGATGTGCTTCGTCGAGGTATGTAACGTTCTTATGCAGTCTCATTCAGCTTGGTACTAACCTTGTCCCTAGTTTGAGGATGTCCCACATGCCACTCGGGCCATGACTGAATTACATGGGCACACGCTCAAAGGTCTAGTCAAAGGCGGCGGCATTAGATTATCATACAGCAAGAATCCTCTTGGTGTGCGAACGCCAACCAGTGCGAATGGCTCTGGCCCCTCCCTGCAGCAACAGCAGCTTCAGAACCTGCAAGCCGCTCTTGTTCACGACGATCCATCTCATCAACAGCACCGCACGATTTTGCGTAGAGATGACAGTAATCAAGCAGTAAACAATGGAACCTACAACAATTTCCTAGCGTCACCTCCCCCTCGCTTCCTTCCCTCCCATCTCGGAGCTACTGGTTTCTTCGGGCCTTCAAGCCCTCCCGCTAATATCGGCAGCACCAACATGCGACCCAGTGGTGGTGGCTTGAATGCATACAGCTATGGCTTGGCGGCAATTAATGGCGCTTCCATCTCTCCTGTGCCATTTTCGCCTTTCGGGCTAAAGGACCAGCAACACGATACATCGATACCCGACCAGAGTTCAGGCTCTGAAGAAGCATTGCATCCGCAACAATAAATTTATTCTTGTCCCCCATCGTCAGCTCCTCTTCTCCCTGTCACCGTAGAGGCTGCTAGGGCCAACAGGGCGAAGTTAGTTGCTCTTCCCACTCATGCCAATCGATCCATACATGCAAGACCAGCAATCATATCGCACGCCGCATAAATCATAATTGCACTTCGCCCAACCCACGCATTCCCATCCACAAGCTTCCCTTTCGCAATAAATATATCTATGTACCACTCGGCTTTCATTGACTCTCACTTGTCCCGACCTTGTCCACCATTCTCAAGTTCTGCTTTCCCGTCATCTCTTGTTTCTCTTTCCCCATTTCAATATCATACCTACTCGTATCTACCTGCACGGACTGGTCTACTGATAGTCCTCCCTGCATTCATGCTTATATCTACATCTTCGTCCTTTTCCTCATTATCATCGTTGCTATTTGTACATTTACTGTTTGTCTCACCCTTCTCTCATATGCCACCATTAATCGKCACGTACAAGATATTCGTATTCATTCCTCCCCCCCCCCTCGGTATTGCATTCTTCCTACAACTATCACCATTTTTTGACCAACTTTTAACATCGATATCTAGCCAATTCTGGTGGATTCTCTCATCGGGCCTTTTTGTTTCCTATATATCCATCCATCCACACAGCTCATGTATAGTATAGTCCGATCATGCACTATTCATAGCGTTGCGTCGCTCAGTATCCGTTCGCGAGACTTTCAAGTGCTAAGTGAGTAGTGCACCGTTATTATTGCGACGTCTACGAAAACATTGCGAAGTCATAAAAGATGTGCGACAATGGAAAGATAGAGCAGGGGGAAAATGAATAATTCTAGCCGTAAGGACAAAAAATGGAGTTGGTGATGGTGAAGAAAGTACGAGAGACACTAACAGACACAAAAAATACATACGACAGTTATCCAAGCAAGAAAACTTTTGCGGGGAGAACACCAGTGGATCGTATACACACAACAACTTGAGCCTAGCCTGTGTCCCCGTCCTTAGTGCCACTATCTGAGGGTGCTGGAGATGGTGAGGCAGAGGGTGCAGGGGAATGCGATGGGGATGGAGTAGACGCTGTTGATGGCGGTGTGCTAGTCGTTTCGCCCTTCGTGGTCAGGGTATTGGACAGCCCAGCGGCTACTGGGGGGTTGATCACCGCTGCGCTGGCCAGTGTATTACCAAAACCACCAATCTTCAACTTGATCTTCTTTGGTGGATCGTCCCCATTTTTCTGCCGGTTACCGATACCAGTCAACGGATTAGAAGGGGGTTCGCCGATCAGTTTTGCCTGCTGATCCCGAAGTTGGACCTGGGGTTGGTGGTGCTGTTGGGGATGCTGGTGCTGTTGGACCTGTTGTTGTTGTTGTTGTTGTTGTGGGTGACCTCCGACCTGCTGCTTTTTGAATTTTGTCAGCCTGGAAAGCAGCTCATCATCGTCATCGTCATCATCCCCTCTCCGCCTCTTCTCTCCTAATCTCGTGGCTAGTTGTGGCGGAGATAATGAGGGCATCGGAGATTCGGGTCGTGGAGTAGGAGTTTTACCGCGCACGAGGGCTTCGAGTAGACTGTCCTCCTCGTCCTCTTCCTCCTTTACCATTCGTTTCGGTGGCGGACCAATCCCTGCACCACTAGGTGCCGGTATCAGACCACCCAGCGTGAGTTTGGGACTTGAGGTTTTGTCAGATGTCAGTTTTTGCCCTGTTGCGCTGCTGCTCTCTTCGTCCTCGTCCTCACCATAGTCCACCAGTGATTTTAACGAGGGCGTCCGCAGTGGTGGTCGGTGCCCCCTCCCCGTGACTTCGCCTCTCCGTTTCCGCTTCAGTGAGTTGATGTTGGGGTTCACATTGATGATTTTTCCCGGAGACAACACCCCCACGGTAACACCRGCACGGGCCCACTGACTCTGCTGGCTGATCGAAGGTAGCACGCCATCGTCCTCGTCGTCGTCAGCATTGAAGTAGTCTTCCTCCTCTGCGTCGAGGAACCGGCCCTGGCCTGGTCGGAGGCGGGTATCAACGGGTCTAAAAAAAGGGATTTGAACATGAAGGGAAATATGAAAAGCATRGATACAAATGGACGCGGGCATACCTCTCGGGTTCCGACTCCTTAGGTAATGGTTCGTTGTTCATTTCATACCGGCGTATCAGCAACTCGAATCTCTGTCCACCCAAGGGAGTCTCCGCGAGCTTGCGAATATCTTCCTCGTGTTTMGTCATACAGAATTTAATGAGTTCCTTCATGTTGTCCTTTATTCGAATACAAAAAAAAAAAGTCAAAAATCGTACTTTGTTTTTAGAGAGATTTATCACATACCCGGCGCATGCTCTCGAAATACTCTTGACATGAACAACTGAGCAGATTGTCCCGTCTTGACTCTTGGAGTGTCAAGTCGAGAATCGGTTTTAGCACGTCGTGCTTCATGACTAGGCCATGAATATGTGCGTTATTCTGCCTAAGCAATAACCGAAAAATACGGAAAGAAGCTAATTTTCAAATACGAGAGAAATTAATGGGTTTTTGTCCTGGAGCTGRAAGCTTGTAAAACTGAATGAATTTTAAATTAACGCACCATGACGCAGGTGTTTATCCTTCGCCCTMAGAAGCGTCGCAACTCGTGACAGGATGTTGTTCGCCGACAACACGTAAAAATTACTTCGGAAGTGATGCTGCTGAATGAAATTATATAGGAGGTCGCATAGATAAACGTAGCGGTTTGATTGTTCCCTTGTTGACGTTAGTACTGTTTCTGAGGCAGCATGTTGAAAATCCAGACTTTTGATCACTCGAGCGAACGATATTTAAAGCATACCTGTACAGCTTTTCCACTCCTGGAGCTCTAGTAACGGCTTGAACAGTATGTGCACGCATTCTTTATAAAAATATTCCAAGAATCGCTCAGTCCCCGCGTCGTCCTTCCGCGCAGGAATCTTGGGTGCAGCAACAGCCTAGAACAGTAACCAGGCTTGTCAATATAGAAGCCCCAATTAATGACAGTACGGAAACCCACATGAGAAGCCTCCCCCAGCCCTCCGGGAGTATCCCCACTCGGTGTATCCATCCACACCTTCAACGCATCTCCARTCAAACACTGCACTGCCAAGTCCCGACTTCTCGCCATCATCCGACACGCCATCTCYAATAAAGTCTCAGCTTTATCCGCACCYGTCTTCCCCACCGCCCTCTCCTTCTCAATTGCCATAACCTGCTTCAGCACATGCCCCCTCACGCCATTCAAGTCATGGTCCAACAACGCTGCAAGTACTTCCCCAGCAGCAGATATCATCTGCCGATTGATCTCGACACTCTCGGGAAGACCTATGGCCCATTGCACAGCAAAAAGAATTCCGCGGTCAACAAGGATACGGAAGAGTGTCATGCGTGCAGGGAGCTGTACGTTTTTGCCCATAATGCAGAGCTGTTGAATGAGGAGAACAACTTCGCGGCGGTGGTTGATTTCTTCTTCAGAGAGATCATCGGGCGGGGCGAAGCTGTATGCGCCTGGCCTTGAGTTGGTTGTTGTGTTTGGTGTTCCTGTTCGCCCATTTATCATGCCATTCATGGGTCGCGTTAGATTGGCTGGCGTGGAAAGGGTAAGTACGGTCGACCTGGCGGCACCATCTACCTCCATACCCTCCTCCTCCTTCACACTCTCCCCTTCAACCCCAGCTCTACCCCCGCCCCCACCCACCGGTCCTTCCTCCTGGTCTGCCGAGGGTAAACTGATGACCACAGGCCCCTGCAACCGCTGTTGCATCTGCTGTTGCTGTATTATCTGCATCTGCATCTGATATCTCTGCGCGCCACCCGTCAACACCTCTTCGTCCACAAATAGCCGTACAATCTCTTTTAAGAACATCTGGTCCTGTTGTATATGCGATATAATGTCAATTTGGTTGAAGATAATACATGAGTTGAGGACATTGAAGGTGGAGTCGTCGAGCGCGCGGGCGAGGACCACGTCTTTGAGGAATTGAAGGCGGTAAGTATGATGTATTTTGCGTTGGACGACGGGGTCTTGGATTGGAATGGGTTGGTGGAAGTGAGTGGCTTGTTGGAGAAAGTCACGATAGTTGGCTTTATGCGAGGGGAAGTCGGGATCGTCTAAGGGCAGGTTGATTGGGTGGATGATAGTTACTGCAACAAGTAACCTACATTCAAGCATGCCAACAACGCCGTAAAACAGGTCGTCTTCCAGGATGTGTTCGTACAGGGTGTGATCGTTTAGCATGACTGGGAAAGGGGTRCGTTAGCGCTCTGCACAAGCAAAAAACAAACATAGTGGTTTGGCGTACGAATTGTCTGCATAAGGCTGCAAAGGGCATGGAGATTCTCCAGGCTCTCGAGATCCTCGGCCGTATTTAGGACCTCAATCAGAGACTTGATGTATTCCTGGAATATCCAAGCGCAGCACAGGGATAAGAAAAAAAAAAGAAGCACGCATATTCGCATCAGTCATCCGTCCGATAATACACAAACGAGGACATGAAACGAATGTATTGAGGGCAGTGATACATGAGCAATAGACATGTGTGCAGATATCACAGGGGGAAGGAGTGAGCAGGGCGTCAASACTCACCTCGTGTTGGATGTATTCACATATTCGTTCTTTGATGGCCTGAGTCCGTGACAGCGCTTTGATAGCTCGTTCCACTTCACCGATGATCCCAAGTTGTGGCGCGGGCAGGTGCCCAGAGCGGATGATGCTAGCGGTGGTGATGGAAGTATCGGAGCCGAGGATGGGAGATGAAGACAGGCCGTTAGAGTCCTCTGCAGACAAGAGTTCATGCTTTTGAATGCGCACATATTTTGACTTTGATACACACCAATGTTGTTCATGTGTTGCTGAACCTCGGTAATGAAATTCCATACTTCCGAGCAACCTTCCGGATCCTGGAAACTCAGTGCATAGTCAACGCCGTCCGGCTCAGTCCACACGATAAGCGTATCTGGATGTGAGGGTGTGTGAGCATTGTCGAAAGTGGAGAGTGGGGGAGCCAGAGAAAGCAAGGGCCGGGGGTCGTACGACGTCGTACAAAAGGGGATTCGGGGGTCAGCAAAAGCATACCTTGTTGGCGCTGATAGACATCATTCGAACGTATAACTGTTCGAAGAATGACATCGTTGAAATCTCTTTCCGCTCGTGCGATAAGCAGCGCCTCGCCCGTCTCTTCCTGGAATTGTCCAAAACAAAATGCGGTCCCTTGATCGACCCACCGAGAGCCAATGAGTTCATATACCTATAGAGTGGAGAGGATCGTTTGAACATGAACTGTCACGGTGGGGCTGGGGGTGGGGGTACTTGAGAGATGAAAGAGCATACGAACCTTGACGCGCTTCATTTGGTCGCCTTCCTGCACCCACTCGCCTGCCTCCTCACAAGCGACACCAACTGCTTCCTCGATGGCGATGGTATCCGGTGTGTGTTCCACAAGCTGGATGGTGCCATTGACGTGATCAAGCGTGGGCTCTACCCCCTCGGTCTTGACCTGCTGCAGCTGCACCTGATCCATGCCGTCGGCTTCGGATTGTTTTGGGAGGGGTGCTGCTTCTGGGTGGGTGGATGTGTCTGGGGCTATGTTTGCATCTCGAGAAGGCTGTTGCGGGCTGGAGGGTTTGGAGGGCTCGTGCGGGGCGGTATTTGTGGCTGAGGGCGATGGTKGTGAGTCAGAGGGTGGGTGGGGCGGCGGGGGAGGATCTGGGGGCGAGGCGTCTGAGGGAGACTGGTGGTCTGGTCGCTGCCCAGCAGCAGGAGCAGACATGGTTCGGTGGAGGCTGGAGAGGGAGGAGGAGGAGGAGGGGATGGGCTGTCTGTGGGAGCGCTCCGCGTAGCCGCGATCAACGAAAAATGAACGTAAACGTCCACAACCCACACCGTCCGCTGGTCACACTCCCCGCCCGTCACGCTTCCTCCACCATGCTCGAGTCTACCCCGCGTTCACTCAATGCCTGACTCCTCCCACCTCGCACTCGCAGTCTTTTGCTTTGCTACCGGTGCACTCGCTACTGCTGCCTATCTTGACTACAAACGCGCAAACGAGGCACACATTCATCCCCGAGGCCGCCGGCACCGTAAGCGCCAAGCCTTGTTTCCCCARCCGATCAACTCTCATTGTCTCCGTAGGTAAAAGTGGTGCCATCCCACAGGCCGGCTTCTCCTCGGGCATCCTATCTACCAAGCTACTGCGCGATGCCCTGCTGCAGGTCAAGGGGGAGCAACTGCCAAAGACGCCAGAGCACAGAGAGGCGTACTTTGTCACCCAGGTCAGTGTAGGCGAATTGCTCGCCACGCAAGGTTAGCGTCCCATTCACATTACCGCTGATCGTTTCATTGACAACCAACAGGTCCCGAATTTCACCTGTCCGCGGCTACTGCCTTTTTCAAGGCACTGCGAATGCATCCCATGCCCATGGACCTCGTTATGATCTACCAAGACCACGTTCCGGAACCCATCTTCAAGGCAAACTCTCATGTCATCAATGATACTGTGTCTAGCTAATTATCGCCATAGCTTGTCATGGATCTCATGTATCTCGATGGGCATCCCCCATCAATACCCAACACACGAGTGGTCCCGTGGAACCGATTGCATAGATGGCACCGAAGCTCCCAGCCCTCCACTGCCATGCAGCCCCGATTCTTCCCCTCCCCCGCCCCCGTCCGCTCTCCTGTGAGCAGTGTGCGGCCCCTGCCGATGGCTGGAAACCCGGGCTGCAGACGCCCGCTTGCGATTGCTCCCAGCCAGCAGATACTGCACCGGGCCTTGCGCGACTGCAAGCGACGGATATCGTTTGTGTAATTTAGTACATAAACACGTCATTTCCATAAATAGCTGTCACGTCACGCGAGACCGACTGTGATGATGTAAGCGTGTGGAAAAAGAAAGGTTGAGTTTTTGACATTGAGACCCATGTCGGACCAACAGTCGAGGAGCGTCTTCACCCTCGCAGCCGCCACCGTCGCCACCGGTCTCCTCGCCTACGTCGCCTACTTTGACTACAAGCGCAGGAACGATGCTCAGTTCCGCAAAAACCTCCGTTTGTCCCTCTCCCCCTTCTTCGCTACGCTCCCCACTCACAAACCCCCCAAACAGGCAAGGAGAAAAAGCGTGTCGACAAGACTGTAGCCAAGGAGAAAGCCTCCGAGGACCCTATAGTTGCCGACTCTCCCAGCATCACTCCTCAAATCCTGCGGGATGCCTTGGAACAGGTCAAGAATGAGGAGCTCCCCAAGGGCTCTGAAGATCAGGAAGCCTACTTTATGAGCCAGGTTAGCACAGGTGAACGCCTGGCTGCCCAAGGTACGCAAATTTCAGCACCGTTCAAGGATTAGCATGTCAATCTCCTTCTGCGTGTGCAGGACCCGCGTTCTACCTCCCGGCCGCCATTTCGTTCTACAAAGCTCTTCGCGTGTACCCCTCACCCGTGGAGCTCATTGTCATATACCAAAAAACCGTTCCCGAACCTCTCTTCAAGGTTTGCCCTTTTTCTTCTTTGCATCACCCACACTTGCTAAAATTCATCCAAAGATCATTATAGAGTTGACCAACTTGGATGTAAGTCTGCCTTCTTCGTCTGCAGAACACCCGGTCGAGGATCCACCGGAGGAGTCTCGTGAGACCAGTCCAACACGAAGTGGACCACCATCAGAGACTTCCTCACAGGAATGGGACAAGCTCACAGACGCTGACCCTGGATCATGAGCGCAAACGACTGTAGAAGTGGGGGAAGGACCTTGTTTACAACTACGAACACTTGGACCTAACCTTACCCTATACGTCGCTTCGCTCTATTCCCTTCATGTTCCGTATTTTTTTTTCTGGCTGCATCATCTTTCTTGCATATACCTTGTCTCTAATATACTCTCTTCCATGTCCTTTTCGTTCTTTAGGTTGCTGCTCGAGCTTCCGGTGAGTATATTAGAAACTCCCCCACTCTATGTCTTTCGCTAAGTCGGGCGCTGGTGTTCAGGATATTAYGAACATTTCCCTCCCAAGTCTATGAACGTCGAGATCAAGCCCGCAGAAAATGGACGGAAGGCCGTTCATGTCACAAAAGACATCGCAGCCGGAGAAACTATCTACAAGGTATCACCGACCTACCTCCATCAAGCATTCTGAGCTGATATTTTTAATTGGACAGGAATTCCCCGTGGTAGCAAGCCTCGATGCTGACCTCGAGTCGGTCGGTAAATACTGCTCTCACTGCTTCCGTGCAATTCAGCAACCCATCTCTCCGTTATCTCAACTCCCCGAGGACTCTAACCCCTTCGGGAGCACCTATTGCTCCGAGAGCTGCCTCAAAACGAGCAAAGCCCAATCTACCTCTCTTCTCTTCACTCTAGAGCCCCCCCTTCCACCTGAACTTGCCCCCGACGGCACCTCTGTGCTTAATTCTGAAGCGCGCAAGGAGGCCCAAGACAAATTTATCGCGTACCTCAAAAAAGAGAAGCGCGCTGCGCCTCTCCTCGTYGCGCGGTTTATCGCCAGRCAGGTRGCRCTRGAGACRGCCAAGTTGACTAGAAAGGCTCAGAAGAAGGATGAACACCAGGATGAYTTTACCGATGCGGACGGAGGTGACTACYTGCTCGCYGACCATATGGAGAGATTGAGGTATCTGGAGGTTGCGTCCAACCCAGAGGAGCTGCCCYTRCTCTCCCGGGTGCTGGAGATGACGTTGCCCGGCCTGGAACAGTTTGTGACAGACGAAAGGCATGCGACGTTGCTCGGTAAGATGTTGTACAATGCCATTGGAGTTGCGTTTGGCGAGGGCAGGGATGACAAGGTCAGCTGCCCACCACCTCTTTTTTTTTTTTTTTTCCAGCCCACGATATTGAACTTTGATGTAGCCTGAACCCGGAGCCCGACCTGAGGATTTGGAGAAAACTCGAACACCGTTCGGGACACAGAAACAGATTGGGTCGGCATTCTATACCCTTTCTTCACATGTCAATCACTCTTGTGCACCCAGYGCGCGGTTGGCGTTCCCCAAGGGAACAACTGAACTCCATCTCGTTGCCACTAAGGACCTCAAGGCAGGTGACGAAGTGACRGTTGCGTATGTAGACGTGACGCAACATGAGGATGAGAGTGTTGCGGATGCTAGGAGRAGGCGGAGGACCGAGTTGGCGAGGGGGTGGAGGTTTGCCTGTCCGTGCCAGAAGTGTGAGGAGGAGGGGAAAGCGATGAGCAATGAGGAAAAAGGGGATGAACAGGTTGGGGGGGATGAGAGTAAAGTTGARGATAGTGCGAAGAGGTTTGAGGAGAGGCAGCGAGAGTTGGAAGTAGCGTAAATTGAATGAGTATGCGGGATAGGATGTGCGGTTAGATGTTGCTCTTCCCTCTTTTTCTTTTTCTTTTTTGTTTTTTTTGCATAGACATGCTCCTGAATTCTGGACTATCTCACTAATCGTAATGAAAATAATTCGCTTTTCTTGACACACTCTCTCATCCCAAACAACCTTGGCCGTTTTGGTTTTGTTATGTGATTCACTTCGCCGGGAAGGTTACCCCACTTGACAAGCCCGCGGCAGTTTTGATCCCCCCACAACGAACTAGCTCGAAGTGGGGGGGTTTTGAAATTTTTTAACAGTTTCGGAGCCATCACCCTCCGCGGGCCCTCACTACGCGTGGAAAAGGAGGGAAAAAGGTTCCTGCGACGTCATGTGCATCACTTATGATTTCATATTTTCGTTTTCTCTCTCCAAAGGCGCTCCCGTTGCACACGAGGGATTGTTGGGTTTTGGGGTTTGCGCCCTGGGTTGTCTAGACTACCCTTGGGGGGGGGGTCCCATTCAAAGGCCACTCACGATCTCCGGTGACGTATGAGCCACGTTTACCCGATCAACCAACCCCCCCGCTGCGTCCTGTTGTATGTGAAAAAATGGAAGTTTGGAGGGAGAAGGGGGCTTCCCTGATGCTCCGTGTTTTCCCCCTCTGGTTCCCGAGTCCGCTCGGACCATACTGCATTCTTAGGATCAGCGGAATCGCTCCAGTTGTGGGTGTATATACGCCATTCCTCCCCCACCCAGGCGCGTGATACGCAAATCAAAAATACAGTAGATAGCAGATGATTGAGTAAAAAAAATTGGTATAGAGTGCTGGCTACATTGCATATCGATTAATGAGTATTATTCTACGCACAACTTTGTGGTGGCAAAAAGACTGACAGATAACGCAAATAAAAAAAAAGGAGCAGTACATAAATGCAACAAAGTTACATAGTGGATATGGCCTCACGACGCTTGCGAGCTCGTTGGACGGTGTCGGATGATGAGTGTATGCCGATGAAGAAGCGTGAAAAAAACTGCACATAAAGGAAAAGAACTGGTATCATCGCAACGTGCATGCCCTCGTTCGATTGTTTCCGACCGGAGCCTTTACGACGCAAGGCTTCTCCACATGCCCTCTTCAGGCATTTCTGCTCTCACTTGGAGGATTCTCAGCGCATTGGTCCTCCCCCTCACCCCAGATTCGACAGACTGCGACATGATCCTGTCCTCTTCACTTCCTTCTTCTTCTTCATCTTCCTCCACAACAAAATCCAAATTACCAGGATCCAAGGACCGTGACCTATCCCGCTCCGCATATGTCGCCTTTCGGATGGCAGCTGAAGATAGTTTCTTGGATCTCGACGAAGGGGCCGTCGCTCCCGGTCGGTTCGTGTGGGGGGCCTTGGGTTGATATGACGCAAGCGAAAGGACTTCGCGGGGGCGGCTCAATGGGGCGATATTGATAGGTAGGGATGCAGGAATCCCATATCGGCTGAGGTGGTCGTAATCTTGCCCTTGGTAGTCTATTTTATGTACCAATGAGATATGGCACCCTGAGAAGAACGGGCACAGCTCACCTTCTGAATCGCTACCCGAGCTCGGAGTTCGACGGGGGCTAGAATCCGTTGTATCTTCGCCTGTGTCTTGATCTGTTGTGTCATCCTTGTTCTCTCCATAGCTCGCCCTACGTAATGGCATCGATGCCTGAGGGAGCGAGAGCATAATGCTATTTGACGATGAATCAACGCCAGGGGGGCCGCGAACAGGTCGTATATGGGAAGGACGTGGAAGTGATGCTGGTCGTAAATTCGAGAAAGATGCAGGTAAGCCCACAGTATGTTGGGGCCTTGCCCTCCGTGCTCTGGGTAGGACAATAGGCTGTTCCAGCAAAGGTAAAGTATGCTGGGTGTTGGATGAGCGCATGTCATCGTTACCCAAGTCATCATCAAGAGGAAATATCATTTCTGGTAAATAAAATTAGTACTTTGCATGTGGCTGAACAGCAAAAAGGCTTACCCCTTGAGTCTAGACTACTTGGTTTCTCAGGTGTGTTGGAGGATTCCTGAGTAGCTTTGGCAGGAGGCTGAACATTGAAGTGGACATGCTTGCGTTTGCCCTTGGAGTCTTTGTCGTTGGAAGAAATTTCCTTCGCCTCTTGCTTCTCTGCCTTCATCCTTGCGTCATCTGCGGCAAGCCGCGGTTCCAGATGCTGTTTTTTGCTATCGCCGGCTTGAGGCTTTGATGGCCCTGCGACACCCATTGTCTCATCATTGTCAGACACCCTCCCATTCTGCCCTTGATTGTGCCGCGCGATTTCTTCCTCGATGTTCACAAAATATCGATAGCTCACAGCCGTATTGACGGATTCATCAGCATTCCGGCCGAAGCGGAGAATGGTACCAGCTTCATGTTCATTGGCCGAGCTCGGAACGAGGGTGGGTGAGGCAGACTGGATAGAAGATGTACGGCCAGAGCCAATAGATGCATTGTCGCTATTGCGGTCCCCTCGATTCGCCATGGCCGAATGAATATTGTTGTGAACCAGAGAAGCAGAAAGCGCCGACCTCTTAGGTACGGGGGACATGGCCGATCTCACAGGAAGCGTTACAGACACCGGCACAAAGTCACGTATGGCAACTGGCGTTCCATACGATTGGTTACCGTTTCGGTGATCATTAGATCTTGACGAGCTGGCATGAGGTTTATCTCGTTGAACCTTGTCTAGCCCTTGCTTGAACTTGAGCCAGAGTTGCTCAACGTGTAGTTTCAGTTCAGCCTCGTGTGCTTGAACTTGAGCAGTTTTTTCTCTCACGATCGTCGCAATTTCCCCTTCGGCGGTTGCACGGAGAGATTGTGATTCCTTTTCGGCCAGAGAGAGAAGATGCAGGAAAGCAGGATGTGATGGTGTGAAGGGTGGGGGTGGGAAAAGGGGAGAGAGATTGCTGAGATATGAGGCAGGGGCGGCAGGGGTTGGAGTCGACGATGCCGTTGATTCGGGCGATATCCGTGTTTTGGGCGACAGAGGGGAAGGGAGTTCTAGATGGGATGGTAGAACGAGCGAATAGAGCCAAGAGTAATTGTCAGAGGATTCCGCTCGTGCGATGGCGTCGCCGCTCTGTAACACACGTCAAAGGTTAGCGTTATAGCCACCGACGAACAAAGGGGTTTGTATTCCATCGCAAAAAAGAAAAAAACATGCTCATGGGGTATCACCGAGCGGCGAGCAAGTTCTTTGATGCATGCTGGATAGCCCAGAACATTAGAAGAACCTGTGACTCACCAAACAATCCTCGTGTACCTCGACCCAGCCGCTGGAGCTCTTCATGATCTCCTGTTCGGCCCAATCATCGCTGGGAAGCAACGGAAGATCCTTTGCCTCCACCTCGGCAGATATGACCTGATATATGCGGTAGGCGGGGAGATCGCAAACGAGACAGGTCAAGGTGGTAAATCGCGAGCATCTGGATGTACCAGGTATAGTTACACCTCGCGATTTGACTCGGGCAGTTAATTGTGTGTGTATCTTGGGGCAATAGTCGATCACTGTGTACGTCGATAAGAGCGGGGACGTGAGACTCACCACATGGACGCCCTCGTCTCCGACATGAATTTTTGTATATGCGGCATCGCGAGGAGAGTCCAGTGGCGCCGAGTGGGTTGGGACGGTCCTGAGACGGACGTTGAGGCACTTGCAGGCGAACTGCAGCGGGGGATGGTCGGCAGCAGCGGCGGCCATCGGGGTGGGGAAGTGGTTGTGGTTGGGAGAGAGAAGGTATTGTGTTCAGGTTCGAGGCTACTTGAGGTGGGGTGGACGGGACAGTTCCGATTCGGATAGCCGGACCTAAAAAAACGCATTCATCCGCATTGCCCGCTCGTTGGTCAAATTTTTCTGTCAGGCCACGCATGCTCAAGTCACGTACTCGATATTTGAAATTGCGATGGAGTGTAGACACAGAACGGAATGGGCGGCGAGAGTGTGATGGCGACGTGTCTATTGTACAGCTCCTTCCCCCCGGACTACGTAAACGCTCAACACCCAGTTCCGATTCCCACAATACACATCTATGTACCTATCAATCCCCGTGGAGCCTTATTACTCCCTGCATACTTCACCTGTCTTTTTTCGACTCCACCTCCTGCGTCGCACCAATGTCCGTGGCCATCACCTGTCCATATTCGTTTACCCGCTTGGGATCAATCCGGTATATCCATCGCTATGAAACCATGATTCAGATGCATTACATACAGAAATGAGCGCGATGCCAACTTGCCTGATACAAGAAGATGAGGAACACTACGTCATCCCTTTGTCGACTATTGTCAGTACACAGTCTCGTGCTCCGCTGCATGAAACATCTCACCGGAAGCAAGCCAGCCGGTGTAAGAATGGCATTTTTATGCAAAACCTGTTGAGCAGGTCAATCATCAAAGTCTCAGCTACAATGTGCAATCCACCCTACGCAAAAAAGTCATCGACGACGGTTGATAGTGTCTTGTATATCATTGCCTTCATGGGCATGTGAGCCACACTCTGCCGAATCGTCAGTATCCGCTGCCATGTGAAAGGAAAACCGGCGATGAACCTTGAGTTTGTAATTGATGATCAGCTGAGGAACAAGTTGCGCCTTTGCGGAAAGATGCGTTAGCCATGTGCTCCCTTATCGGAGCCTAAGAGAACGCACGAAGCCGAACATATAGACAAAGGAAGTCAACGTCGAAATCACGAAGCTATACCACCCCTTGTGGGACTCATACACCAAAGAATATCCGGTGTATGCCATCAAGGTTGGGATGGCCACATATGACACGTAGCGGAAGGCCAGCTTATCGTACCTGTGGATCTTGAAATATTAGCGAGCGGCCTCGGTCCCCGAAGCAGTGACAGGCACGCACTCTTGGGTCTTCTTCTCATCTTCGCTCAGGACATGCTTATCTGAAGTTGGCTCAGACGCTGATAGACATCATTTTAATCATCAAACTCACCTCTTATGTCAATTTTATATGGTAAAAGTGACCCTGGGGGTGCGGGGATCACTCTAATGTCGACAGCCTTGGTGATCTTATTCCCTTCCTTTAGCTTCGCATCTGGCAGCAAGACTGACTAGCAACCAACCTTCCAAGCCTCGATGAGAACACCAATACCAGAGCCCATGAGAATCATCCAGCTGGTGTTCTCATTGTTGTCGATCAGGTAGAGCAGTATAATGATTTGAACAAAAACATTGGTAACAATCTGACCGGAATAATTAAGTGGCCGGTCTTAGACTGCTGATAAACATACACACCGTCCTGTGATGAAAATAGGCCGACAAGTCCGAACACCGAGGAAAGTTTGATTGCTTGAGGTACATACCTGACTGAAACACCGGTCATCTCCTTTTTCGCTCGCCAATGGGAAACATCCGACTTGAATGCCAACATCTCGAAACTATTGATAGGAATAACTCAAATCAAACAACTGCCGTATGCAGATGAATGTTGAGTGACTTACACTACGTGCAGCATACTGACTAGGCCAGTAAGTCCAAGGAACCAAGGATTAGTCTCAAGCAACATCCGCTTAATCTCGTCGAGTTCGGAAGCTGCCCCTGCGCCTTGTTGTTTGGCAGCTTCATTGAAGCCGTGAGTCATAGTCGCGAAAGCCTGGAACTTGAAGAAGGACATAGGTTGGTATGCAATCTCAATCGGCAGACTAGGAGTTGTTTGATTGATTTCGACATAGTGAGACCGCAAGTGCCAGAATTCGTTTGGAAAGACGATAGGTTTGTAAAATCCCTTGGTTCCCGTCTCGTCGCGCTCGTCGGGTACCAAGTGGATATCTAATATAGCGGCGATGAATATCAAATATATCACCCTCCTGTATGTACTTACGGTCTCTCAACGGCGCTGCTACATTGGCATACGGAATCTTGGGTATGTCGGAAATTAGAGCCAAAGTAACATTCTATTGCCAACATCAACGTCAGTTTCTCCTTTCCTGGGTGTATGTTCAATGGTTTTTACCCTGTGCCAATGCGGGATAATCACGTCGGCCTGGAGGAGGCTTCAGATAATGCCTTCGGAGCTTAGAATCACGATGCTGACCTCTGCTTGTTCCTCCTCATTTCCCTCTACTTCTTTATTCGCAGTAAGCAAGTTCTTCTCTTTTCTAATCCTGATCCTCGCCATATAAGGTGTTAGCACTAAAGTAATCAAGCCTCAGCAGAATATCCCAACGTCAACAAAGCTAAAGAAGCATACACTTTCGAACATGGTGAATATCGGCTGGGTTATATTCAGGGCTGTGAGGATTCGGGCTCGCTCCGTTTTGGGTCAGAAAGATATCCGCCCACAAAGAGCCATTTTTCAACACATGCTGTGCAATATATCAGTGCCCAGCATTATCGAAAAAAGATCCCAACAATTACCTCCGGAAACTTGATATCGTAGCGCACCACACGAGAGTCACTGTAATCACCATAGGTGATGTTCTCCCAAACAAAATGCGGCAATTCTGCTTCATGGTCCATTCGATACCACAGAGTTCCTTTCGAAAATACATCTCCACGAGGTGACGTGGTCAAGTAAACATGCATGTCGAGAGCTTGCCCAATTGACCATGCTGGGAAGGCTTCGACAGGAGGATGGAGCCATGGATTGATCTCTGCTGTACTCCCGTCGACATTGGCACTGGGCGATTGCTTGCTCGGAACGACGCTAGTTGGGCTTGAACTCGGTTGGAAGAACTTGCCAACTGTGTGGTGATCAATGGCTTGAATCTAGTTAATGCCAACTAAAACGCACTCAATTGCGACACGGTATATGCAATTACAATTTGCTGTAAACAAAAGTTAAGTGTCGAGATCGTTTCATCAAAGGAATGCCCCTCCAATGCCATGGTCTGGAGCGGACAATAGCGATGAAATATGGTGCCCACCTGCACAATCTTCACAACGCTTTGGAACGTGGAGGGCTGCTCTGTTCCAGGCCCGGGTCCCTGCTGAGCCTGCTGTTCAGGCATGGTGAGAATACGCAAGTCGAGGATGGGGTTGACCAAATATGCTGCTGGCGTTACCCCGAAAGCCAGCAAATATTTCAATTGGCTGATGGCATCACTTTGACGGACACGGAAAATCGGTCTCACGGTCTCGCAAGACATTGAACAGCGACGCGGTGTTCATGGCACTCTTATTGGATTTTCATCAAACGAGCGCGTTCAAGCTTGTTCCAACCTCTGAGTCCTGTTTCAAAGCTCAATCGGCAAGTAGACACAATTATTACACTCAGGGTCGCACCCGGCAAGGTTCACGCGGGGGTTGCGCCTTGCACAAGTTGCAAAGTATTTCTTCTTGGTCAATTTACTTACCGTAGTAACAGGTGTACATCGCACCTCTACACAGTTGTCACTTCCAACTGGTGCAAAATAGCCGTTCACATGTCAAAATAATCAATATGAAAAACCCCTGAGTTCGTGGGCACGAATTTACGTATCTGACAAGAAGAATACGCGCGGACGATAAACACCCAATAGCAAAGCTGGTTTCCTTGTTCCGTTTTATGTAGCGCAGATACCCCATTCACAATTTGTTCAGCGTGTGCACATGTAACCTGAATTTCAAGTGCGGAAGTGCTTGTTCAGTCGTGCGACGGTATAACATAGATAACATATTTAAACATGCCGGAAATCTTCTATAGCCATGGACAAAATAAGAAACAAAAAGGGTGGATCCTCTTGGGGGGCGTTCTCGTTCCGCAGTGGGAATCGGGTGATACATTTTTTCCCGGTTTCGGTGACTCGGAATACACCTGACTTCTTGAGAAATGCAAATGCCGTGATGGCTTTGTTCGTGCCGAGGAGGAATGCAACCCATCTTCAACAGCTTCTGGGCTACTATCCCTGATCACCTGTTTGAAACGGGTTGAGTGTTTGAAATTTGAAGTATCATTAACGGGGCAGAGGAAAATCCACTAAGGAGTGTTAGTGATTGCTTGCGCTCACGAAACTAGGTCCCCTGAGAATGTGAGGGGGTCGCGAATCAATTGAGCCAGTGCGTTCCAAACAGCAGTGATAAAGGGTCTCTCAAAACACAAGCACAAACCAACTTGGTTCACCGAGCAGTGACCAGAAGCTCAGCTGAGGGGAGGCGGAAATCACTGGGTCGTCTAAGCGAGTGCGAGGGGCTATGTGATCATAGATAGCTCTATTGTGAGACTACATGAATCATAAGCGTTGTGCAGACCAAAAATAGGTCCACACTTTGCGAGGGTGCGTAATACAACCACAAATATCGGCTCCGCATTGGAGGGGGAAATTCCGCACCCTCGAATTGACTACATACGACGCAAGCTATCTTTATGTACAGGGGGCACAGCTATCGTGGGACGGGGGAGCTGATCAACTCCATCAGAAGCAAGGGTAGTGGGTAGTGGGTAACCTGTGTTCGAACGTGATAGGTCTGTTGTGTTGGAAGAGGTGCTTGGCAGCTGTATAGTGTATAAGTGGAGACGCAAGCTAGACGGTGACAAGGCGCTAAATGAATAGGAGCCCGCTGTCAGTAGCTACCAGGAATAGTGTGATTTCTTCAAGCGCCGTGACGTTTTCGAGCCGAACAATGGGTTGTCCATAAACTGGGTTTGGCGTCGAGAGGCATTGTTTGCTACAGTAGGACCACTTTTGCGATGGCATTAAGCTATACGGTAGGTATGTTGGTTGCCTCAGCCCATTGTTGTCAAGATAGCATCGGCGTCAAAACGGGAAGGGGTGGTTACCGGAAACGCAATTGGACTGATGATGGAAGGTTCTGTAGAACACCCACGTGACGGAGGACCAACCCTTTGCCCTAGCTCGACATATCCACGTGACCTCAACCCTCTGCCCAAGTTCCTTTAATTTAGGTTGCTTTTACAACAGGTTTCCGCCCCCATCACTCCTCGCTTTCTGTCTATCACCCTTATCATCCGTTCCCCTGCGTAAGTCCCACTGCTCGCTGTCCAGTCACCCCGCTCATACCTGCCATAGCACAAACTCTTATCATACATCGTACGTCCTCGGCGCGTTTGCATACGCGTCGTGCCGTATGTCTCACCTACTCAACAGATGCCCGAACTCCGTGAAGACTGTGTCTACCTCGCCAAGCTCGCTGAACAGGCCGAGCGCTATGAGGGTACGCATTCTCTTCTCTGTCTTGACACGCACCCCAGGCTCATGAGTACTCCTAGAAATGGTCGACAACATGAAGCGCGTCGCTTCTACCGACCAGGAGCTAACTGTAGAGGAACGTAACCTCCTTTCTGTCGCGTACAAGAACGTCATTGGTGCCCGCCGCGCATCGTGGCGCATCGTCTCCTCCATCGAGCAGAAGGAGGAATCCAAGGGTAACGAAGCTCAAGTGCAAATGATCAAGGGCTACCGCGAGAAGATTGAGGCTGAACTCGCAGATATCTGCGAGGATATTCTTGACGTTCTCGACAAGCACCTTATTCCTTCCGCAGCTACTGGCGAATCTAAAGTGTTCTACCATAAGATGTCAGTCCTTTTCCACTGTTATATCTGGAATTCGTGTTGATGGCTGTGAAATATTGCAGGATGGGTGACTATCATCGTTACCTTGCCGAGTTTGCGGTTGGCGACAAGCGTAAAATCAGTGCCGACAAGTCTCTCGAGGCTTACAAGGCAGCTTCCGAGGTGGCTGTCACCGAACTTCCCCCCACCCACCCCATCCGTCTCGGTCTTGCCCTCAACTTCTCCGTCTTCTACTACGAAATTCTCAACAGCCCAGACCGTGCCTGCCATCTTGCCAAGCAGGCTTTCGATGATGCGATTGCAGAGCTCGATACTCTATCAGAAGAGAGCTACAAGGATTCGACGTTGATCATGCAACTTCTCCGCGATAACCTTACATTATGGACTTCAGATATGCAGGAGTCCGGTGAGTGTCCACCCTTCCTTCCAGTTGATCGGTGTAACTGAATGTACCACAGAAACTAAGGATGAACCCGCCGCCGACAATGCCGACGAGTAAAGGTTGAGCGTTACACGAACGTTACCCCCTCTTTACACGTCCTTGTGACTAGTAGTCGCACTGCTTACCTCGCATCGCATGACGTCCCTCCACCGCTACTACGTAAATCATTTTATTATCACTAGTCACTTTCGTTGTCTTGGTCATTGTCATTTTTTTCTTTGAATTGGATGGGTGAACGCTCTTAACCCAGTTTAAGTTGTGAGATCGACCGTGCAAGCTTCGAGCTTCAAGCAGCGTTGACAGTATAGTCTCGTCAGGCGTTCCCGTGAGAACATTGATCATCCCTCACTTGGACACCGACATGCTGTGACCACAGGCAAGATGCTATCTACAACAACCCTATTGGCATTTTTCGCTGTATCGGCCGTGCTAGTTTCCTTTCTTGCAAGTAGGGATCTTGTCGATACCCTTTCCCCCCAAGGATGCCGGATGTCCTACATGTCACCGTCCTACGTGTTGCAAGCTGGTTTCAACACGTCTTGGACACCGTTGGCCCAAAGATATAGTCTCTGGTTATATCGAGAAGTAGGCTGGGACCCTCAGGTAAACAGTTTCCCGTTGCGGTACATCTTGAGTATTTTCGACCATGATGTAGGTAGCGAGTGGTTTGCCCGTGCTGTTCATTCCAGGCAATGCAGGCTCCTCTCACCAGGCGCGCTCTATTGCATCATCAGCAAGCAGGCAATATTTTTCGTCCCCCGGACAAGTCTCACCAGTGTTCATGGCCGGAGGAATTCAACCTCTGGATGTTTATGCAGGTACGTGGATATTGTGCACCTAATGTGTCACCGACGGGTTTCCCCACGAACCTGTTTATAGGCTTATACGAACTCTGTTCTAGTTGAATTTAATGAAGATCTTTCGGCATTTCACGGCTCAACTCTGCAATCTCAAATTCAATATACCTCAAAAGCAGTTGACTACATCTTGTCACAGTATCCACCAAACACATCATTGATCATTCTGGGACATTCTATGGGTGGTATTGTCGGGACTGCTCTGCTACCATCCAAGCACATCTCCGCCGTTATCACCATGTCGACACCGCATTCTCTTCCTCCAGCTCGGTTTGACCCTCGAATAGACGACGTTTACGCAAAAATTGGACGCATTCTCAGTAACGATACTATTCCGATACTGTCTATATGCGGTGGTGCAACTGACATGATGATACCTTCTGAGTCCTGTATTCTCCCCTCCGGGAGTAGTGACGCCTATCGGCGGACAATTTTCACGTCCTGCCTCGAGGGTGCATGGACAGGCGTGGGTCACCGGGAGATGGTATGGTGCCACCAAATCCGCTGGCGTATAGCTAGGGCTGTTCTAGAATTGGGCTCATCGGTACCTGGGACGGCGACCGGGGCGACCCTAGACAAATGGCTTCGCGATGGCCACATATTACCTCCCTCGGGAAGCCCAGACCTTGAGCAAAACCTTGTCCTTTCTGATCGTGACTCGTACGATACCCTCTCCCCCGGCTCGCTACTGGTTCGAAAACCCGTGGGTTCCCGTGTCTATCTACTTCCCGTTCCACCTGCCGTGGATGGAACGAACTCTGCTAAATTGAGTGTCTTGGTCGGGAAAGGTTCTATTGCTGCCATTTCTCCCCAAACCAGACACGGTCTGCGGATATCTATTTACGTTTGCGGGTTGACTGGAGAAGGTGATGATTTTCCTCGATGTAGCTCCCTCCAGCCTACCACCCTCAAACTCCTACCCCAACCCATACCAGGGGAACCGTTTCCACGCCCCCGGATCGACTCCGACAGCACTTCTGGGGGTGTTGACGAATCTGAGGGGGTTGTTTTATATGAAGTGGAAGTTACAAGATCACGAGGCCAATGGATTGGTGTCAGGGCCGATGATGGTCAAGGTGACGGCTGGGTGGTTGCAGGATTTAGCTACGGGGAAACCATCACGCGTGAAATCTCAACTCCATGTACGTCAATCAAGTTAGATTTAGCACAGCAATGTTTAATTATGTTCCGTGTCGCTTTAGCTCTGTTTTTTCAGAAAGCGTTTGTGGATCTTAAGGTAAAGGACTTGTTAAAGCTCGATATTCGTTTTCCGCGCCTGTTATCGAATGCTATTATCGTCTACCGTCTTACCCCACGACTTGCAGAGGCTAGCGTGTGCTCTGGTGGGTGGGAAGTTCACCGGTGTTCAATCCCATACCTGTGGTGACCTGACGACATTTAGACCCCCTTTTGGCACCGCTCGTTGTTCACACCTCGCATTCGGTTGAAACACATTATTATCCCTTAGCGACAGCAGGGGATCGGCGTATTTTGCTACATACACACCACCCTGCCCCGTACCAAAGCACACTGGAACAAGACACACAGGGTCTCCAGCTCATCATATATTCATCCGGGAGTTCAGGTTGTATCGACCAACTTGTAGGACTGGAGATATCTCTAGATTTGTCCGCAACACTAGGGCGAGCTGCCTCGCGATACCTCATAACCCTCATCAGCTGGGCTGCTGGTTTATCGACTCTCCTCTTGTTCTTGGGGTTGGGTACCTACGACAGGAGTGGTATGTGTTAACTCACTCTAGTTCCAAGAAATAGAAGCTGATTTGAGTCTTAACTGGTATCCAGCATTTATGCCATCCGTTACCCAATCACTAAAGAATTACGAAAGAGTGCTGCTGCGTTTCATGCTACCTGCATCAGTCTTAGCTTCTTTTCTGCCGTGGCCCAAAGAACTCTATTTGGGGCTTCGGAATCCCTGGCTATCCGCGACCCTGGCTCCGTTCATTTTGCTAATCGCTTCCGGATTAGTCATTGTGAGTTGGTGGGTCTTGCAAATGTTGCTGTCAATATTGAGACCGTTGGGTAGAGTGTTTTCGACGAGGTAAGCAAGGTATTGAACAAGCAGTCCAAAAACTTCTCATTAACGCCCTCGACCCCTGCAGGAGACGTGAAGGGTCAGGTGTCGGCCGATCCACGGTTGTCTCAATGTGCATTATTTTTACATTGATTTTCTTATTTGTGCCGTGGCAAGTCGCCTTTTTAGGCTGTTGGTTGTACCAATTCTTCGTCTGTGCTGCTGCTGAACCCGTGGCGTTTGCTGATCGTGGCGCGGAGAGTTATCCCCTGTCTAGCCATTCCAACCACGAGAATGGACCTGATCAGTACCAACGAACGAGGGACCTGGCTGTTGTCCGTCAGAACAACCATTATCTCAACTTGCATATTTTGTTGTTCATGACATGGCTTTTGCCCCTTGTGGCCCCGGTACTAGCGGTTTGGGTGCGAACGTTGATCACGGCCGGACTGACGACGCCATTTGATGGTGATCACTTTTTCTTGAATGTGGCACCGTTTTTGGTGTTGGTGGACTTTGCTTCATGGACGCCGACGCCGACGTTGATACGCCAAAGGTGTGACATCTGGCATTCGTATGATTTTGCAAGCCCTGACTATTTGAGATTCATAGCTTTGAGAACAAAATGTCTACACGGTGGCTGTTCGCCTTTGTGGCCATCACTTCCTTCTTAGTCGGAGGGACACGGCCATACAGGATCTTTGATGTAGGAAATTTTGCAGTCGGTCTCTTGGTGGCCGTACGAATTGGCCGGCGATACTGGGGTGGTGCCCCATGGACCGCTCCTGGACCTCGAAGATGGGGCCCATGAAAGTCATTGGTTCCGCCCGCCTGTTATTGCACCTTCACAGCAGATCGGTGCGGCTATTTATATGTTTCTGACAGATGCTGTGTACTTCCCGTGCCTTCTGTGATCTAGATTAGAAATAACATTGATCATCTTGGAATAGCCTGGGATATATACCTTTCCCACTGTTTTTGATGTTGCGGAGAACAAGCACACACATGTAGAGTCCCTCCGGATAGCCTGTGCCATAGTCTGCTTAGAGATACTTTTTTTTCTTGTTGAAAAACTTTGACCCTCCTAGCGCCTCCCGAGATTGATCGTGACATAACGTTTCGGGCCTAGTCCTAGGCTTAATTAGGCATACATCAGGGTCGTTTGACAATTCACAATCAACCCGCAAGGTGTCAGGTTGGGAGCTCCCGGAAAACGGAAACTTCCAATCGATGGGCGGTCTCACTCCACTCGAAGCACATCGACATCGTGAGGGAAGAGGGTGCCCTTGGCGCGCTTACGGATCATTCTCGACATGATGAATTGCTCGGTGTCCAAGCCATGAAGTGCATGAGAGATGGGGAGGCATCAGTCTCTGTAGTGATTCATAACAGCAATGGCCCATCATTTCGCCGTGGGCACCTCGTGTGTTTTATAAAGATGCCCCAGGATGCGGGAGAAGTTTTGAGGAACCCCCTTTAGGCTCAGTGGCGGCCGCACTCTGGCACGTTTCGGCGTTTGGCGGGTCGTCCCAGCCGTGTGGGGTATTAGTTCCCATATGCCTTAAGCTCAAAGTCGACTATCCATGCTGATTCCAGCCGTTCAAGCACAAGCCGCGAGCTGATATAACATGGGAAGCGGTGGCACCTAATTACGGTTGCCATCCGCATGGCGATGTTGGCAAGATTAAAGTGTGACTTGTTCTCCTAAAATATCCACGGGGTTGTAGGGGTCAACATGGACTCCTTGCGGGCGATTGCGGAAAAATCATCTCTTGCATTCTACGAAAAGCCGCGTTTCTGATACAGAGGATATCACATGTTGTTTTGTTTGTGAGTCGAGTTTGAACCTCCTTCATGGCTTTTCCGTTAGTGGGGAGGTGACTGCCAAGGAACAGCGGATCCTTGTGATCTATATAAATGGCAATTACCCACGCCGAACCGCGCAAGTAACATAACCAGGCCTAGTTTAAACTCCGCCACTTACTCTCTTAACACTCTCTACCTCAGAACGGCTGGAACTGGTGCTCGTTTCACTCAGAAAAACCGGCTTTCGCACTCATTGACATGCAAGGCGGTGCCTCTGCCACTACCCCACGAGGAACCCCCTCTCGGAGAGGGAGGTCACCTCGTTTTTCTTCCGACAGCTCGTTGCATGTGGGCTCGAGCCATCTAGGCAACAAATATCCTACCGACTCTTCCACTGCTTTCGCATCTTCTCTCGATATTCGTGTCGAAGGGGCATTCCCGATTAAAGATGACTCCGCTGAAGAGCCAAGTTCTAGAGCGCCCCGGTCGACCACTCCATCCGACGCCGAAAAGCGTGCCCCACGGAAGTCAAAGACGGACGCTTTGGTCGCCTTGAATAATCAGGCCCGGGCCTCATCCGCAGCACCAGATGAAGAAGATTCTGGTATTAATCTCACTGCCAAGTATCGTGATACCCCCCCCATCCCCGTTTCCCCTGCTTTGGACTTATCGTCAGTGAAAACCACCGCTCCTCGCAATGAGAGCGACACCCCGCTGGCGCCCCGCCCTTTTGGGCTCGAGGATTGCCCGGCGTACTATCCCACAGTGGAACAATTTAAGGATCCCATGGAATATATAAGGTCGGTGGCTGGGGAGGCCAAGAACTTTGGTATTTGCAAAATCATTCCCCCGCCTGATTGGAAGATGCCCTTCGTCACAGACACCGAAGTACGTTGTAAAATGCCTTAAAAATGGGCTTTCCTACTCCATCTCTTTTTTTTTCAACCCCTCTTACCTGGCCTTTCAGGTCTTCCGTTTCAAGACCAGGCTCCAAAGGCTCAACTCAATCGAGGCGTCATCGAGAGCCAAGTTGAATTTTTTGGAACAGTTGTATCAGTATCACCAGCAACAAGGAAATCCTCGCGTTTCCGTCCCTACCATCAATCACAAACCCCTCGATCTGTGGCTTCTTCGCAAAGAGGTCAACAAGTTGGGTGGCTATGAGGCAGTATGTGGTGGTGCTCATGTGTGATGCTCCGTTATTCGGGAACTAATTGTCACACGATCTAGGTCACCGCTAGCCGGAAATGGTCAGACCTGGGAAGAATCCTGGGGTACCGGGGAATACCAGGCCTTTCCACGCAGATCAAGAATTCATATGCTCGTGTCATCCTCCCCTATGAACAGTTTTGTGAGAGGACCAAGGTCTCACCAACAATGTCGCCCGTGGCCGCACGTGACTCCAGCGTCAAAGTCGAGAGTCACTCTCCGGTCAAATCTGCTCGATCGAGCATAATTTCCAATGGCGTTTCGGGCGACGGGAGCGTGCCATCGAGCCCGCTAACTGCAACATCAAGCCCCCTCTCTGAGCCGCCTGACGAGTCTGAAACAAAGGATGCGAATAAGCAAACGAGACCCCGTCGAAGTACCAGAATGGGCTCAATAGAGCAACCCAGTTGTAGGTCCACCACCACATATTTGTCATCAACGGTGATTTAATGATCATGTTAGCTAAGAAACCGATTTCCTTATCTCAGCCGGTGGTGTCACCCCCTGTCTTCTATGACAAGCGGGAAATCACAAAGGCGACTTCCGAGGTAAGCGAGGAAGCCTCCCAGACCATAACCACAGCAATGACGCTGTCACAGCAAAGCTGCGAGATTTGTCACAAGACGAATCGGGGTGATAGGATGTTACTCTGTGATGAGTGTGATTGCGGTAGGTTTTATCTATTTCGACCTCTCCACTTTCTTAGGCCATCATGTAGGGTTTCATATGGATTGCTTGGACCCTCCCATTGCCACTATTCCCGCAGAAAACTGGTTCTGCTTCAATTGCCTTTCGTCTACGGGCGGTGACTTTGGTTTTGATGAGGGCGAAGAACACAGCCTTTCTAGTTTCCAGGCTCGTGATCTGGAGTTTAGGCGTTTGTGGTTCGAGACACATCCTCCGGAGCATGATAGAAGCGGAGACCTTCCAGAGCACATGTGCAGCGAGATAGGAGGGGTCAAGTACTCTGAATATGATGTTGAAGAAGAGTTCTGGCGATTAGTGCAGTCCCAACAGGAGACTGTCGAAATCGAATACGGGGCCGATGTCCATTCGACTACGCATGGAAGGTTTGTTCTCTTTTGCTCTTCAGTCCAATTTTATTTTCTTAGCTGAGCCCTCTTGCAGCGCGATGCCCACTCTTGAGACACACCCTCTGGATCCTTACTCTGAACACCCATGGAATCTCAACAACATTCCTATCCTGTCGGATTCATTACTTCGATATATCAAATCCGAGATTTCGGGCATGACGGTCCCCTGGACATACGTTGGGATGGCCTTCTCGACATTTTGTTGGCACAATGAGGTAACGGCTTCCGTTTCATCGGGAGCTGTCACGTCTTGATTCTTATTCATTTGCAGGATCATTACACATACAGCATTAATTACAGTAAGATTCATGATTCCATTACGAGGCACCAACTTACCCTATATGTAGTGCACTGGGGCGAAACCAAGACTTGGTACGGTATTCCCGGAGAGGACGCAGAGCTGTTTGAGGCAGCCATCAAGGGCGAAGCTCCTGACTTGTTCCAAGCTCAACCCGACTTGCTTTTCCAACTAGTCACACTTATGAACCCTCGCCGACTGACTGAGGCTGGCGTCCGGGTGTATGCTTGTAATCAGAGGGCTGGGGAATTTGTCATCACCTTTCCGAAAGCTTACCATGCCGGTTTCAACCACGGTGTATGTTGATTTCCCTGATATTCATCCAATTACCTCACATTTGACTTTTCGCCCAGCTAAATTTCAACGAGGCGGTTAATTTCGCATTACCGGATTGGCTTCCCTTCGGCCTTGCTTGCGTTGAACGCTATCGTGAACATCGGAAACTACCCGTCTTTTCTCACGATGAGCTCCTGATGACTATCGCTCATCATTCTACTGGAATCAAGACTGCTATGTGGTAGGTTATTTTGAAGATACAAACCTTTATTACTTGTTAAACCATGCCACAGGTTACTCGACAGTATCAAAGAGATGACCGACCGCGAGTTGGAGGAACGTCAAAAAGCCCGGTCACGCGGTCTATCTGAAATTCTTTCCGAGGAAGATCGTCCTGAGGAGCAGTACCAGTGCACAATATGCAAGGCCTTCTGCTATCTTTCGCACGTCATGTGTCGGTGCGATACAAAAGTTGTCTGTGTTGATCACGTGGACCTCTTGTGCGACAAGTCCTTCCAGCCAGGTCATCTCACCCTTCGGAAGCGCATCGATGATGAGGATCTCAAGAAGCTACTGGACAAGGTCGTACAGAGCGCTGGTATTCCTGATCAGTGGAATTCCAAGTTCAGTCGCATCCTCACAGAGAGTGCTCGACCTCAATTACGCCAGCTGCGAGCTGTCCTTGCTGAAGGGGACCGCATTAATTTCACACTCCCAGCAATGCCTAATCTCAGAAAATGTGTAACCAGGGCCAACGATTGGGTCGATTTCGCCAATTCCTTCCTCATACGAAAACAAAGTCGAAAACGCTCCCGTAAATCTCGCGTTCGTAACGATTCTGTCGCTACTAGCGATGATCCGGGTGATCGTCCTGACCGCAGCTTGGGCGAACTATATGTGCATCTGGGTGAAGTAAAAGAGCTTGGCTTTGACTGCCCCGAAATTGGAAATCTCCAGTCCCTCGCCCAGCAAGTGGAGAACATTAAAGAGAAGGCTGGAACCCTGTTGGCTAGGGGGGTCGGAGAAGATGACTGGGAGCAAGAGTCCTACTTGCAGGAGTGCAAGCGGCTGCTTTTGGATGGCTCGTCCTTGAATGTGATACTGGATGAGCTGAACGAGGTTGAAAAGATCGTCGAACGAGATGTTCTTGTGAAGGACCTGGGTGAGAAGCTGGACGACCACGACACGGTTTTAACCCTTGAAGAAGTTCGACAACTTCTTAACCGTGCACGCGCTTGTGGACTTTCCTCAGACAATAAATATTTGCAACTACTCGAGGCCAGGGAAATAGAGGGGGGTCGCTGGGAGAAGAAGGCCAAAAGTGTTCTCGAGAAGCACGTCAAAACGATCGCCGAGCTGGAACAATTTGGCGACATGGAATCCACTATCCCTACCAATCCAGACACACATAATAAGCTCGTTTCTGCTCTGGCGAAAGCGAAGGATTTTGAAAAACAAGCGAATGCTTGGTTGCACCCTGATGCCTCAGCGGTAAAGCCAAGGTTACCGGAGGTTACCAGGCTTGTCACTCGAGCCGAAAATCTCTTCAGTATAGAGGCAATCACGACACTCAAATCTACTGCTGAAATAGCCTCCGATTTCGAGAGCAGGTGCGAAAAGGTTCTCAGGAATCAATATGACGCAGCCAATGAGAACTTCATCGATACTATCAAACAATGGTGCGACTATGCGAGGGAGCACTTAACTATATTCTCGTTGCCTTTCTTTGACAAGGTCGAAGCCCAGCTAAAATTGCATTTCACATGGGCAAAGGATCTCCCTTGGTATTGCACCCGACATGCGACCGAACATGGCCTACAGGTTCTTAACGATGTTATCGAGTGCACCAAACCCGAAGAGGACCTTCCTCCCAACGACGAGTTCCTCACGTGTATTTGCAACAATCCAGTCACCCCTCCCCCTCCGGGCATCCCGTCCGATGCGGTACAGTGCGATCATTGTGGTGCCAGATTCCACGGTGATTGCGCCAAGAACGGTGGATCGTGCCCCTTTTGTGATCACCACCATTGGAACGGTGCGATCTCAAAAGACAGGAGCTGGCACTTCTGCTTCCTACCTGCCCTTCTCGCTAGGGCTCCCGAAATCACAAGAAACTACGCCAAAGAATACAAGGAATTAGAGATAATTGTTCATCGGGTGGATCGACTATCCGCGAGCATTGGGCACTTCCTTGCCTTCACTTCACAACCCGCGAATCAACGACCGGAGTACATCTCCCATGTTCGTCACTATATGCGCAAACTTTACAAAATCCAGTTCGCGGTTTCCCCTAACCCGGAAGTGTCATTTGGGCTCGACCTTGCGGGACTTCACCGTATCTTGGCTGGCCGTCCTTTGATCAATGGTAGTGTGACATCGACCAGTAGCAGAAGGAGCCGACGCCCCAAACTTACTTTCAGTTTGGATCTCGATCCTGACTGGGATGATGCGACTCGGTGCTTCTGCCGCGGTCATTCGCATTTCCTCGTGGGCTATCCTACTGTAACGTGTGGTCACTGCAAGAGGCGCTACCATATCAACTGCGTATTCTACCCGACCACACCCAGTCCTCAGTCGTATCTCTGCCCGCTGTGCTGTCTGCGGAAGGGTAAATCATATGTATATTCAGATGTTCGAGTCAAGCTAGCCGGTAAGTCTGGCTTGCATCTTTAACTCGTAGCCGGCTTATAAGCCATTTTTAGACCAAGCGCTTGAACCAGACGTTTATGTGAACACACGTGAAATGGTTGAGACGCTCAGCAGGGAGTTAATCCTCGTCAAATTACCCAAACCTACGACCTCGACTCTATTTGTTGATCTCGTCCATTTCCAGCCTAGTCAACAAGAGTCTCTTGTCGCGAGCGGCTCAATATCTCGCACGTTCAGTCATGCTCCGCTACACTCACATTCACGGACACCTCCCTTACCGTCAAATGGCTCCAGTCATCCAAATTCCATGCGTGGTCCCCCGCCCAGTCTTTATGTTCCTGCGTCTGCTCATCATATACAACCGCCGCCACCGCCTTGGTCATCACATAACTGGTCTAGGTGGGGAACTGTATCTACGCCTTCCCAGCCTCCTTCCACCCACCGTCGTCATCACCCTGACATCGGCCGTTCCATACCACCACCTCCACCGCCACCTCCACCGCAAGGCCACGTCTCAAGGAAGCGAAAGCATGACGATATGATTCTGCAACCACCGATTGATGATCTGCCTCGGCCTTCTTCCTCGTCTCTTCCTCCACACAAGCGACGTGTCCTGCCCCCGTCTGGACCTGCCACACCAGTTTCTCCCCCCTCTTCGCGTTCTCTTCCACCAGTTTCTCCCCCTCCTTCGCATGCCAACCAAAGCCTCTCGCCTTCATTGCGTAAACTTATGGCTGATCCCGCTCCTGATATGCCAATATCGTCTCCTAGGGCCCCTTACAATATACCCCCTATTCGACAAAACGGAAATGATAGGTCACCAACACTGCCTCCTGTTACATCACTTGTTTCGGGTATGCCCTCAAAGTAGTATGCTGTCTTTGTCTATCGTGTCCTTTTTTTTTTTTTTTCGTCTCGCGATGGATTCTACATTCGTGCTTTTTGACCGCTCGTGCTGCTTCTCGTTGCTTGCTTGTCGTTTGTTTTATTAGGGATAGATGTCATTAGCTAGGTAATCCATGATTTAATTTAATGGTGTTGTTTGAGGGCTTCTTAACGAGACTGTCCATGTAAATTACCGTGGGACCAAAAATCTATATGTGGAGTATCCCCCTATCACCGCAAAAGCCGCCAGACATGCTATAATAGAAATAAACCATGTATAATTCTATGGGAGTTGTATGTGAGAGGGAAACTTGGGTAGCATAAGGCAAATCACTCACTTCTTGAGTGTCCTGACCTGGAACATGAACATTCATTCCCCATAGACCTGAGAGGATTGCAATGTGTCAGATTCCAAAACAACAACAAACCAAAGGGGAGGAAGGAAACTGATCCGAGACTCACCTGTGACCAAATTCATAGGGATCAGAACTGTACCCAGCGCAGTGAGTTTGGAGAGAACATCGTTGATCTGATTGTTAGCGTCCGTCATTTCGATGGAAATCTGAGCAAGGTAGTTGGAATGCGACCGCGAAAGGATTTTTTCATAATGGTTCAAGTTTTGCGTCATAGTGATCAAATGGTCCTGCGATAAAATATAAAAGGTTATACCGAGAATTGGAATCATTTGTTGATGCGTGGCTGACCTGAATATCGGACAAATAGAGACCCTRTGATACAYATACATCAGYGAGGTTTTCGGCCTGCAGGATAAACAGGGGAGACTCACAATGTCTGACGTAGGTGCCACCCTCCAATTTTCATTGCAGCGTTTTGCCAAGCCTTTGACGACATCCGCCTTGTTGCCCATAAGCCTCAAYAARCCCATAACCTTTTTCCGACACGTTCCGATCCGCCTCAACATGTCGCTCTGYTCCGCCTCCTTCAGAATCAATACCARTTCGTCRATACTGTCGACTTCGTATTCAATRCTCTGGATGAGCGGACCGAAAGCGTCCGTAATGTCATCAATGAGCGCATATGAAATCCAGTCCGAGGTGACGTTGATGTAATCTTTCAGCTGTTTAATGCGCCGGCGAACGTTTTGTGGGTGTGGTGTTGGTCGAAAGTGGAACTATTATGAACGTTTTACCTCGGTTTTTACTTGGCAGGTATAGGAGAATCAAAAACAGCTTACCGATAAAATGCCCTCTCGGAAAACGATGATGTACATATTGAGAGGGTCGAGATGGGTGGGGCTATACGGATCTTGGTCGAAACTTCGGAAACACACGAGGTAGTAGTTGCGGAAAAGCTCTATCTTCTCTCGTGTTTCCTCCATGAGGATATCTTCTGTGGTTAGAGGGTGAATGGAGAACACCTAATGTGGGTGTGAATAAGACTTAACKAGTCAATGTGCGGAGYGCAGATGAAAAGGCTCACCTTGCTCAACATTTTCATTTCTTCGTCTGTTGGATTCTGGACATCAAGCCACCATGTGTTATAATCGGTGTCATTGTCGCCGGTCGGCTGGCCCATTTTCGCATCCGCGCCAAGTGACCGTCTATTGATATCACTGGTACGAGTAGTTTCAGCCAAGTTGGATARCCTGTCATGCCCTGCCATGACCRCGGGACCAGGACTAGCCCTACTTGATGGATCTGGGGGAGAAAAAGGSAAATTTGGGTTCGTTTGGTTCTTCATACGGTCAAAAGACGAGCCATTGGGCGGATTTTTTCCCGAGAAGAGGTCGTCAAAAGTCTGGCCCTCTGCCGGAAGCTCGCTAAGGCTGCGAGCATGAATAGTAGCGGAYAAAGCATTTGAATAGAAAGAAAAGCGGTATGGCCGGTCGTGACCAGTGCTGAGGATGCCGGTGGGGGCAAGGCCCGGTGAGTTGGGTATGCCAGTGATGTTGTCGTATGACGATTCAGGCTGGCCACTTAGCACCAAWCCCAGACGGGCYGAAAGAGAGGAAGGGGGCTCTCCAGARACRCTCTCGAAAAGCGCCATTTTACCACCAATGCCCTTTCTATGGAGGCGAGGGCTTGGATTGCTAACGCTGAACTTGCGATGGCGTACGGCACGCTGCGGGGTAGAGCCCGATGGCCCTTCCTCTGTCTGGCCCTCCTGCGAGGAGCTTGGGAAAGCACCAGCGGYAGAACCTCTATCAGGAATAGCACCAGGGGAGAATCGTGTCACTACAGGGGAGGCCAAGCCTAGCCTCTGCTTCTCCCCTGTTGCAAACTCTTCCATAGCCGAAAAGTCGAAACTAGAACGCAGAACGTTTTGCTGGTATGATGGCAAGCCAAAATTGGTAGAGGAAGGGTCATCRTGGATATTGAGAGGGCCCGARTGCGCCAGGGAGACGAGGAGGTTGGGATCGTGGGTTTGGTTGAGATGCGGAAGGTTATGGATAGAAGGTCGGCGATGTGGAGCTAGTGTATCCTCGTCCACACTGTCCTCAGCAATGATGTCTGGAATGGCATCCGTGTCATGTTCGACCTGTTGTGCGAGAACAGACAAATTGGAAAAGTCGTGCTCTGGAGATGCAGGCATGTGAAGGGTGTCCCTGCGTGCACGGGAGAGCTGCATGGCCATATCGACGTCCATGGTGCGCTGGCGTTCGCGGACCTGTGGATCATTTGGGTTGAAGGACCGGCCTCGCGTTGGGGAGTGCCTGGGCCGGGAGGTTACATCGCTGAGGTCGCTGGGAGATGCGCTGCGGCGGCGGGAGGGCGAGGTGCCGCGGACAGACACGGGCGAGCTCGAGAGGACCGAGCCATCGTTGTGCGCCGGAGACGCCATGCGCAACTTGCCAAATCCACAAAATCTCGCGTTTATCCCCGCCCCGCCCCTAGAGGCATACCCTTCTGTCCACCCAAACTTGCAGAGGCCCCTGTTGTCTAATGGTTATGACGTCAGACTTCTAACCCGTCCGTTGGCATCTGGAGGTTGTGGGTTCGAGTCCCGCCAGGGGTTTGCTTTTGCTCTTTTGCTCGCAGCAATTACCCTAACCACTAATATATATCCTAATACATAGAGGGGTATATAGAAGTCCAAAAAAAATAATACAACATAGATATGCAGGGTCCATTAAAGATATGAAGCTTAAAGCTCAGATGAGATCCCCTATTTCCTCGCCGCCCTCAGCTGGGCTCGCAGATTCCCATTCTCCGTCTGCATCGAATTAAGCTCATCGAGCAGAGCAATCCGCTGACTTTGCTCCGAAGTCTTCATCGCATCGATCTGGTCCTCAGCCCTCTCCAGCTTCTGCTTCAGCTCGTTAATCTGAATTTCCAGCTGCTTCCTAATCATCTCGGGTGCAGTAGCCGCCTCCTGCGCGAGGGTGAGAGCACGCGCGGAAAGGGTATCGTTAGCATCGGTGAGCTGCCGACAGGTTTCTGCTTGGTCCGCAGCRAGCGCCTCTATCTCGCGTTTCTCGGCAGTTAGACGCTCGATGGTTTCGTTCAAAACTTGCACCTCTTCTTGCCTGAGAAAAAAAAAAAGGTTCAGTATCAGATCCAAATCCCAGACACAAGACGCTTACGCAGCAGCTATCTTCGCGGCAAATCCGATATTCCTTTCCTCCAGACTCCTCACCTGCTTCTGATACGTCTCCATCGCCGCATTCCCCTCCTGCGCCAATTTTTGCGCTCTCTCCGCATTTTTCTTCAGCAGGTCATGCGCCTGTGCAAACCGCAACAGCCTCTCAATCAGCGCCTTGTCATCAGCAATCAATGCTTGCACTCGCTGCGCAAACGCATCGATGCTAAATGCTCCACTCGTYGGAGAATTTGGCGAACCCAGAGCATCTCGGCTACCCCCGTAGAGACTYTTCAGTGTACGCACGTCGAGTTCGGAGAGCGATGTAACTCCAGCCGGGGAATTGGCATTTGTGGGTGAACCCGTACGGTACCCCCTCAGGTTGCTGCCACTAAATTTGGCAGCCCGGGCTTCAGGAGAAGGAAGGATAGCCCAGATAGGCTGCAAGACGGCCATGATTTTTTGGACATCCGTGTCATTGCTGGCAGAGAAATCGGGGAAAAAGGCATTAGTCTGGACAACAGGTGATGAACGGGCTGAATCACGATCCTAAAAAAAAAAAAATTATTCGGGGAGGATGTTGGAAAAAAAATATCGTGCTCACTTTAAGCGACCGTCTCTCCCGCATCGTGGAATCACGCTGCCTTCTGGCATCCTCCAATTCCTTGACTAATGCCTCGCGCTTGTCCAGCCCAGCCCTGATATCCTCCTCCAACTTTCTCTTGGCAGCACTCCAATCAGTTTCAGCCTGACGGTATCCCTCAAGCCTGGAATGAACAGTCTCCAAATGAGACCCAACAGATCCCAGCAAACCCTTGAGCGATGATTCGCGAGAGAAGAGCACAATACCATGCTCCCTGATCATTTGTTGCAGACCTGCCAGTCCATCATCCAGCTCCTGGTTGACCTTTTGCAGCGCCATCCGATCCYCATTCCACATACTCTCCATCTCCTCCTGCTGCCGCCGGTCAGATTTCCGATCCCGCTCCCACTCTRCCTTAGTTGTCTCCCACTCTGCCCTAGTGTTTTCCCACTCAGCTCTAGTCGCCTCCCATTCCGACCTCTCCATTTCCCACTTGAACTGCAGCTCCTGTAGTTCACGGTCCCTTTGCTCCAGCTGACGTCGACTCTGTTCCCGTGCCTCGGACAGCAGCTTTTCTGCATCTACAGCCTCGCCGCTTTGTGCCTCCAAATCCGCTATTCGAGCCTGCAGGACTTCCACCTGCCTGCTTCGTTCCTCCAACCTGGACCGCTCCCTTTTCCACTCTTCCTTCTCCTGAAGAAGCTCCTGAACTTCAGCATCGAGGCCTTCCAAGCGCGGCAAATCCTTCTCCAAGGCCAAGATGGTCCCCTCTGCACTCTGGAGTTCAAGACTCATCAGGGTCTCGGCCTCTTGCTTCTCCAGCTGTGCGAGGGTTAGTTCACGTGCCAGCTCTGCCTGCTGTTTACTCTTCGCAGACAAGGACTTTGTAGCGGCTTTGAGTCTTGACTCCAGAACTGCAATCTCAGTAGCAGCCGCCTCGRGTGAAAGCTGTTTTCTGGGGACGATGGCATCGGCGTGTCCAGCGAAAAGGTGTGCACCATCGAACTTGGGCGCTGGGGAAACCACTGATGTCCCTGTGGCTGAGGTATTGGTAGGACTCATTATCGTGCTTCTGTTGGAACCGTAGCCAGAATCAGATGACGTCGAGACTGCCATCTGCTTTTCCATGCTCCGCACGGAATATGAAAGCACGCCTGCTCGGTGGTCCATAAGCCGTCGATGTATTTCATTTACCCGCTCTGACACGCTCCATAGCTCCTTTTGCGCGGCGTCCACCCGTCGATTTGCCGCTTCCAGCTGATCTTCCGTTTGTCTGGAGACTCTTTTGTGAGAAACGTTCACTTTTGAAAGCGAGATYGCCGCGTCACGAATTTTGGTCTCAAGGCCAAGCTTTTTCTTCGCAGCTACAAGGCGGGAATTGAGAACTTGCTCTTCCTACTTGTCGTTAGGGATAGGTAGTCGATGCAAGGWGTGAACAGCACCCACCTTCTTTAAATCCTCAGCCTCCTCCGAAGTGAGCACTTCAAGRTTCCGGCATTCAACAACTGCCTCACTAGCCAAGAGGCTCATCAGGAGTTCATCACGGATGTTGGAGGGTCCAGAGGGTTGTTCGTGATCCGCCAGTGATTTGTTGACTGACTTGCGGGTAATAATTCGGCTGGGTGTCATTGGGGACGATGGCCCTGATACGGAACCATTGCGAGGGAGATGGCCGGGCGAGGAGGAGGATGTCTGGTTGTTCGAAGTGCGAGAGGAGTGTTTCGGAGGGGAACCATTTAGAGGAAGGGTAGTAGAATAAGGACTGCCGACGGTTACTTCGTCGCCGGGTGGGATTGGGGGCTTGACCCTGTCCTTCTTTCCCAGAAAGAGAGCAGCTGTGTTCTGGAAACTCTCACTGAGTGTGGTTTGCTTTGGCGACGCGGCGGGTGACTGTGGTGGCCATGAGGGACCTGCCTTGGCGAAAGGGAGCGGAGTAGATTCTAGGGGCGGCGGATCCTGCGCAGGCGGGGGCGGCAAAGGGCTGGTCGTCGCTCCCAGGAGCCTGCGGACGCCGTTCATAAGTGGTGTGGTGGGGAGAAAGGACGAAAACCTAACCCGAGCGCGTGTGTGAGGCGGACCCTTACTACTACTACAATTACTACCACCACAATGTCCCGCTAGAAAAACCATGTCCTTCACCTTCAACTGGCCCCGTTTCTCGGACCAGTTCCACTACGATGCCATCCAGATGCTCAACACCGCTCTCAACAAGGGCAACAAGCCGCCCATCATCGCAGACAGGATAGAGGTCGTCGAACTTGAAATGGGCACCCAAGTATATCTCATTCTCTTTCGTTCTATGGCCTCCTCACTTACCCCCGCCCTTCCCCCCTCTTCTGCAGCCACCGGAACTGGAGATCCGCGACATTGGAGATCTCACCGTCGACCAGTTCCGGGGAATTTTCCGTCTCACCTACTCGGGTGATGCCCATCTCGTTCTCAAAACCAAAGTCCAAGTACGAATCTGTCGTCCTTGCTTTCGAAGACTTTGAAACGATAAAACCCTCCACAGGCGAACCCCCTCAACCACAAGCAGCCGGACATACACCTCATGACTGGCTCGTATGGGATGCTCGCAGCAAAACAACCCCTTGCCGTCCCCATGCTCCTCCGCCTCTCTCACTTCCGCCTAAACTCCTATGTCGTTCTAGTTGTGTCGAAACAAAAGGGTATCACTCTCGTATTCAAGACTGACCCGCTGCAGAACGTCGACATAAACAGCACCTTCGACTCCATCGCCGTCATCCAAAGCTTCATCCAACGGGAAATAGAGGGCCAACTACGACAAATGTTTCGCGAGGATCTCCCGGGTATCATCCATCGTCTCAGTCAGCAATGGGTTAAGGCCAAGGTGGAGGCACCGTATCTCAATAAACGGCCTCCCCCGACAACTCTCCCCCGACAGTCATACGAAACAATGTCTGCCCCGGATCTATATCCCCAAAAACTTGGACGTGCAGGCACCTCTGCGGTCGGACTACAACCGCACCTTACGCGTGCGCATTCACTAGGGATCCCTAGCGTCAAGCGATCACGCTCCGTTGCAGGTGAATCTGCTGCAAGCTCCAATCGCCGAACTATGCCTGCCAAAACAACCACCATTCAAAGGTCTTCCCCTGACCTTAACACTCACGGCGAATATGAAAACTTTGACCCGACCTACGGCCTACGACCTGAGGGTCTTCCAACCAAGAGTGGTTTCAAGGACTTTAGTAGTTTATTCACTCCTAACAAGGGGCTTGCCGACCTGACCGAAGAGTCTGGCGAGATCGACGAGGGCGAAGAATACGAAGACGACGCCACATCCCACTCGTTCGATGTCGTGGACTGGGAAGATACTCTTCCCCGTATCAGTCCTCCTCCTAGCGTGTACACCGAACCTACCAACGTGCCCGAGTACGAGACCCTACCTGCAGTTGGAGGGGGTACCATTACAAGACCCAGAACCATCCATTCACAATCCTCCATCCAACTCCCACCTGGAATCTCACCTCGTTCCTCACTAGCTAGCCCACTCACTCACTCCCCAGGATATATTCGATCTGGTGCAATGACTCCTGGTCACATCACGCGGCATTCCTACCCAGGTTCCTACTTCCCCGACATGTCCTCTGTGCACAGTTACCCCTCAAATCCACCTCCGCGACCCCCTTTCTACCCCACACGCCCGCCCACGCCGGATAGCGCTGATACTGAGCTTACATCGAGCAATAGCGGGAACGCCAGTCACAATAACCCCCTATTACGTCGCGGCATTCACGAAAATAGACCACCAAACCTCCATGGCCTTTCTATTCACAGACACAACCCCGACCTYTCCAACGATCCAATATACATGCAGCCTCCACGACCTGAACGCCGCCTCTCCGTCTCCTCWTCKGTCTCCCACCAATCCACCTCTACAATGCATACAAACCAGACCTCGTCAACCCACCCCGATCCAGCTCCCAAAATTATCCTACGACCATCACTTAACAACGACTCAATACACCAACTCAGCACATTAAGCCATTTAAATCACACATTATCCCCGTATACCCGYTCCCTGCTGCATTTCACGGTACGAAGTGTCCCTCCGAGGACTTGGTCGGGGGGCGCTGTTGGTGCTGGGTTTAATGGGAAGTTTCCACCAGGGGCGGAGAGACAACCCGTTAAAGCTAAACGAAAGAGGATATTCCGAATTGGTACTAGGAAAGATGGTGCCTCACCCGGGGAAACCGCCGGATCAAGCCTTGACGACATCGAAAGCAGCGATGCTAATGAACGAGCGGTGATGAATCAGTACTCAAGGGGGTTGTCCGTACCACCCGAGTTTGATGCAGAAGATATGGACCGGTACTTTAGATCCAATGAGGATCCGTCCATTCCACCACCACCACCGTTGCAAAGTGGAGTATTACCCCTGTCTCCACCAGAAGTTTCTATGCTACCAGTTGCTCAGCAGCACCGGCATCAGCGACAGGGAGTTAGGGACCCGTCTCTTCATAGTGAGAGCCCCAACCTCTCTGGTAGGAGGTGGTGATTTCGGTAATAGGCATGCTTGTGTGTTTTTCATGAGTAGTTAGTTTGTTGTCATGTATTACCTTTGCATATAGATGTGTATATACATTTCGCAGTCAGTAAGTAGTTGAAGGCACCCGTCCAGTGTGAGACACCCCTCTATTCGAAGGATTTCCAACACGCGTTTCTACGCTTGGGAGCCCAAGAACACTTGTGTCAGGAACAAATGATAGTGGCGCCCTGCCCTGGATCCCAACAACTATTTTCTTATCATGGAAGTGTCTAACCTGTGGAAGTTGGCCCTTCCTGAACCCACGACACCGCCACAAAGTATACTGCCATCAGGATTGCGCTCATCCATCACTAAACACAAAAGGGAGGTTGTAAGACCAAAGGAATGAAAAATGTATTCCATACATGTTTGCCTAATAAAAACAAAGGAAAAGAGACCCCATTTACATATTGTTAAAAACTTGCAAAAAAGTCCCCAAAAGAATGCGATGATCGTGACGAAGAAAGCTGTGTGTTGCTCAAATTCTCAACAGCCCCCACCCAATAGTCGTGTAGTGGAATTAGCGGAAACGGAAGGATTCCCAGCAGCCAGCTGAGGATAAACGGATTTCGTAACAGACGTGCCTGTCATAGATGATGTCGATGATGATGATGCGAGGCCGGGGGCCGTACCCGATATGCTTGCTTTTCTCGGCCCCTTTGGCCTCGTCCCGACCTCTCTTCTTACCCTCCTTCCGTTCTCCGKTCTCCCCGCCTCGTCTGCGGCGCGGCTTACCGGGCCCGGACGTACCCCAGGACTTTTCCGCCTTTCTTCTCCTATTGGATTCCTCACAGGACTTCTCGTCGCCTCGGCCATTTCAAGGCTATTCGCAAATTCTATCTGTGACCTCGTCTGCTCTTTTCTCTTTCCCTTGTCTTGTCGTGGAAGGCAGCCAACGTTTGCGTCTTGAACATCCTCCCCCTCATCATGCAGTCTTATAAACTTCTTTGCAGACGAGGAATGTCTGGATGTAAGTGAGGGAGTCCGAGTCGATGCTTCAGAGAACGGGAACCTCTTGTCCGACTTGGCTGACCTAAAGAGCTCAGGAGATTGTCGCGAAGCAAACACAGATGGAAGCGAGGGAGGACGGGGTTCAGGAGGGTCAGGGTATTTCCTCCAGAACAACCATGTACGTATCACGTCCTAAATGGATCAAGGTCAGAGCGGGCCTGAACGAATACCACAAACCTGGTTTGACATACGGATTGTGTTCCAAATATTAGGAAGACAACGGTACCCGCTAGCCGTCATGGGTCGGTGAATACACAAGGGATGGTGCAGGAAAAACAACGCACCTGTGGCTGCGTAGAGAGATACAATAACATTCGAGGTAAAGATGGACAAAATATTGACCCTAGAAACATAGCTTGAGCCTGCGGCGCAGCGAGTTGATTAGAGATCAGGRTGAGCACGACTTACGCCATACCCAACGCAACATAGACACCRAACAATAGTACTCTCAGRACAAGCGGGAAATCGAGTCGACTCGAGACGCCAATAATCCGCATGCTACGCCAGCTTCGGTATATGATACACGCGAGCACAACTGGATATTAAAGTGAGAACATGCCGCGAACATAAAGTAATCAATCATAAATAGACACACCCTCCAGCACGATAATCGCAATACACATTATCATYGTAAAAATCGCCATACCGTAAAAGCTAATCAAACCGAAATGAGGTGAGCTTGACCGGCCAGATCCTGAAAGGTAAAAACTTCTGACAGTGTTACGTGGCTGAGGGAGCAAAAGAAAAACTGGTTTGCGCGATTCACACTATCTGGGTGTTGTATCGCCAACTACACATCCATCATGTCAGGATACWGATAACCGATCATGAGCTGACTCCACTTACAACCAGAGCAGCAATCGTGAATGAGCATTGGGCGATGTAAGGAGCGCTCAACATCTACCATAAAAGCCCATCAGCAAACCTGTACTCAATCAAAGATATTATACAGGCACGTACAGCAGCCATTGCCACACCTTCCAACTTCGCCTGACCCGGCTCTCCTCTCAAGGTATGCACCATGTAATAAAACATCGCGAGCACTGCTACGGACCACCTATATCGGCCGTTATTTTGTTGCTGTTCGGGGATATCACCGATATACTCATCAAAACTCACATCGGCGTGATTCCATACAATAGCGACGCCTGTGCAATGCAAAGTGACAGATCGGGCTCACGGCCCACATGCTGCTTGGAGTAAAACCTATAATTGGTCCCCGGTCATGATTATGAGCTTGTGCCGTGGTACGATAAGAACGTTCCGCGAGCAAACATGCTGTACTTACAGCARTAGTGAGAATACACCAGAGAATATCCACGTAATGCAGAGGTTCACGAGYGTTGGGTGTCGTCTAGCATGTTTCGAGAATAGGAATGTGGCGACGACGATGGGGAGGAGGATGGTGTTGCCAATGAGGTTGAAGTAGATCCACACGTTCAGGTATGCGGATGCCGAGTTTCCCAACTCCTCCTCCGTTACTCCTACCAGGAGTAGGCATCAGCGTAGCAAAAGCGAATGAAACCACAGGACTTACTCTTTATGAGAGCCACAAGGTTTGTCGGAGCCATTGCGAGGCCCCTAACACAAAGTAACCAAGCACGAGAAAAAAAAAAAAAAACCCAAAGATTGAGATAAAAACGAACGAAAAAAAAGAGAGAACGAATGGGGAGAAGGAAATAAAGATAATCAGACCTCAAGGAGGTCTAGCCGGCAGCGGAGGAATCAACAACTCGAAGTCTGCCAGCAGGGAAACGAAGGATAAGGGAGGGGGATAAGCAAAGATCAAAGCGCGAGGGAAGTCGAATGCCCAATATAGGGGGAGCACTTGATGATTCCAAGTGTCTTGTCGCTGTCGGTGGCCAGGATTGGGTTGTGCTGATGATGGCAACCACCTGCAATCTTCCGTCACCTTCCASACCCTTACCACTCTGTCGTTATCCCGAATCGTCGTCGATGACCAACGTTGCCGTAACCAGCTGGAAAACTGCGAAACCGCACTGAATCCAGGGRAACGTAAGAGTCGGAAAATACGGGGACCAACCCACCAGTAAAATCGKATGACGCTTTAATCACACCCGACTGSGTGAGGCTTGAGCGTGCGAGCGTGCAGATGCRGCGGCGCGGCGTGGGCTGCGGTAGCAGTAGTGACTGTAGTATTTGCCAAGAGAGCTATTSCCGAGCTAGCCCAACGGCCGGARAAGCAATGGCGGCACAGAGTAGTAACGGTGACGCTAGTACGATGGTGTACCTTAGGGGGGAAGATAGGGCAATGAAGACTGGGAACAATCGATGGAAGCCCATGCCCTTTTCTGAAGTAGCCCCCCCTTCATCTCACGGACATCGTCATAGCTGATGTGCTGAGAAAACAAAAACAGATCTCTAGAAGAGTGCCCAGGTATCCAGGTATGGTTGTCCAGTACCGAATCCCTGGATTCTGGTGGCCTTTGTTCCTCAGGCCTGGAATTCCTGATACGTTTGGGGGGTGACCTGGGAATTAAGTGACCAAAAGGCCCAATGAGGTGTTGCCGGACTAGGAAAGGTATCAGAAATATTGATTGTATCAGGATCATGCATAGCAGTTCGAAGAGGTTGCAGGACAAGGATGGGATCGAAGTTGATGATTGTGTTGATGGATAAATGGCCGAGGGAGATGGTATCATTGCTTTGTTTGGCCATGAAACACGGACGAGAGTTATCCACGTCAAAACATCCCGCCCCGACATTGTCAACATCCCTGTTCGCCTCCGTGTTGTGGGGACTAGATACAGCACGGGTAGTAGACTGGTATTACATTGCACAACTATTCCTCCCAAAAAATACTCAGCCCATATTCATTAATCCCCCAAATGCCGAAACATCAGACATAGGTATTGGGATGGGCACGATGAGCGGTGAGATCGATGCACCCGACGTCGTCCCACCTTCAAAGTCCTAGTCACCGGTACCGGGGCAGGAGTAAACATCATGGACAAAGCACACAATGATGGCGATGGGTGTCACTCACGTCCACTGTTAGAGTACCAGGACAACCGCAAGTCGGGGAAGGCGTCGCAGGGATAAAAAGTTATCATCAGTACAGCTCGTTAAAAAACATAGGTGGGTGGGAGTTTCAGCTTACCGTGCATGCTAGGTAACCGGCTTGTGTTTAGCCTCGCCGAAGGTACCTGTCTTAACTGCCTGAAATCATTATTCGCATATGTCTTTGTCAGTCCTGTGGCTGCCGGTGAACGCAGCAGTGCAGYCGGAGGGGAGATGATCGTCCCTAAGATATCTGGTGTTTTCGTTCCCTTGGGTGTACTAGGCCTCGAATCTAATTTGTTAGCCTCCGAGTTTAATAGCACTTCAATGTCCTGTAACGGGAGGATCATCGTCGAAGGGAGTTCCACCGGAATAGGTATAAAATCCTGATCTTCGTCGATCGTGATGCTCGTCCGCACTGAGGCAATCACAGGTTCCTTTTCCTGCGGCAACATACTGGCAAATAAATCGCAAAGTGTGCTAAATGACTCCAGTGTGATCCCTCTCAAAATCTTGAGCTTTGATTCACTCTGCCCCTGCAACCACTCCAACATCGCCAACACCATCTCGGCAACCTCTGCACTAATCGCCGTCGTATGTTCAGCGCATGCTGCGCACAACCGTCCCAACTCAAGTCTCAGCGGATCAACAAGTAAAGCTGTGGCCGGAATATCATGTAACATCCCAACGATGTGATCCGCGGATGCGGGTGATGTGGGATCTGACTGTGCCAGACGCAGGGCGCTTAAGAGCACAGCGAATCTCGTGTCCGGTGTAAAGTCTGTCAAATGAMCTGCAAACAGCYGGGTAATTTGTACGAGCGATGGAGTAGTGTAGYATCCATCCAGGAGGCTCATCAAAATTTCGCCGATCAATGGCGATAGCTCCGACCTTTCTGTGATAGCAGTGAAGAACCAAGCACTGGAGCTCGCAGTTGGCATAGAGAGCATCCAAAGGAGCTGGACCTTCAGATATACGCGATGTTGCTGTGCGAAGTAGTGATTCCGATGGTAGCTGTCTTCGTGTTCGCTCGAAGAATGACTCAACATCGCGAGTACTTTGAGGGCCTCTCTCAAGTCTCTGAGTTCTTCTATCAACAGCCACTCTCCGATCCCAATCACGCCATTGTCCAAGATAGTCAGTCTGCATATCAAATGCACCTGATCCTCGACCGCCAGTATCTTCAAAAAAATCTTGATCTCTTGTAACACGTTTGGCAAGACAGAGGTTACCCAATGGCCGTGCTCYCTACCCTCTCCATCCATCGGGAGGATGTGATCAATGAGACTGAAAACCTGCGACAGATGCAGCACCGGATCCCGCCCATCGCATGCCTGTCCATGTTCCAACAACGTCCGTAGTATCACCTCGGCGCCCAGTTTCTCTGGCTCGACATGAAACGAGGGATCGGAAAAGTGCCGCATGAGGTCGAGACATGTGTGTCTCATCTGCTGAGCAGCTGTGCACGCTGACGAATTTTGCGAAAAGACGCTGTCGGCTTCATCCGTACATGCAAATGCATTCGCCACTGCAGCTGTCATTTGCCTCAATGCGCGCGCCATAAGCGGAAACAGTGGTGACAGTCGGTCTATGAGAACGAGTAATTCTTGGGATGTGGAAAAAAGTTGTTCGACGAGGGATTGATTCATTTTGGTATCATACCCAAGTACGAAGTGTTGCATTAGATCATATGAAAGGTCACAGAAAAGTTCCGCGAGCCGATCCATAAATCCATACGAGTACTCATTCCAGAATGCTTCAAGGATGCTCCAATCTGCTTCTTCATTCTCCTGCAACTCACGAGTAACAAGAGCAATGGAGACGCGTATGGTCTTGAGGCGTCGGAGGGARAAAGGTCTGTCGCTGTCGAASCCGAGCTCTTCCACGGCTGCGGACAGTCCATCGTCAGCTACGAGCGCAAGCTTGCGCATCGATAGCCGCTCGCCTTCGGAGATGTAGGACAGGGGCTGCTCAAGGGCGAGAATGGTCTCGATCAATTCTTGGTTCAGGATCGCGTATGGGTTTGCTGCAAGGTTGCACAATACTTTCTCGGCTAGGAGACCCGATTTACGTGGGGGGTTATTGTCTGTAGTGATCCACTTCAGCCGGCGGGTCAGTTGACGTAATAAGAATAGATGGTTGACGATCTACAAAACGGGTTAGGGCTCAAACAGATACAAAGGAGGTAAAGTCAAGTACTTCGCGATATCCTTCAACCCCTTGCCACAAATGCAGCACGGCCAGCGTGCGTTCCCGGCAATGATCATTCCCAACACTGTCTGCCCATGCAAGTACTCCGAGAACGCTTGCGACGCCAACAAAAGCCCTCACGAATGCAACAAATTCGCCATGCGAGACGGATCGGTTAATGACCTGAAAGGGAGTGGGTATAGGAGCCGGATCGCTAGGCAAGACAGGGTTTTCTTGCAACTTGGCTACAAGATCCTCGTAGATGATCATTGACTCAAGCCAATTCCCTAGAGACTGCTCGTCCTGTCCGATTTCTTGAATGAGGGTGGCACTCGTTCTAAAATCCCCTCGTGTATTAGAKAGCRCATCCTCAAAGGTCGCCCAGCTCGATATCCGTGTTCTGATGCGATCGAGAGCTGGCTTCGCATTTGGATCGGTGCGAGTRTCAGCATAAACCTCATTAATTACGGTCAGCAAACCCGTCTGTTGMAGAATATAACGCGCTATGAAGCCGTTACTAGCAGCATCCGCAAGACAGTTTAATGTGGCAGTGTCTGTTAGTGCTGTCGTGTCGAAAATCGACGTGAAATCAAATGAGCTCTGTCGCGAGAATAATAAGGCTTTAGCTTCAGAGAGAGAGAGGATCCTACGTACTAACAAAGCCTGGCAAAACTGTGGGTTTTGGGATGCRGATATGTTTAAAACATTAGCGATTTGACATGCCTGTTCAACGTTCTGGGTCCACATCAYAGMCAGTCAGATAAAAYCGCCMAGAAGTGCAAAACGGCGAACCGGGGGTCCAACAAACTCGTGGAGCCGCTCTACGAAACGGCTCAGTGCTTCGGGRGACACATCCTCAGGTACGGGTCTATTCAAGGTCTGAACGACGCTAGCAAGATCATAGTCTTCACTCTCGTCCTCAAGATTGGCATAGAGAAAAGGAAAGTCTGGATGGTCCCAATCTTCATCGGTGGGTTTCAAACAGAACATTAGCCGAATCACGGACGCCAAAGAAGGAGCGCCAGGGACCAGTTTCAGCAGGTCCTTGGCGAGAAGGGATGGGTCAGAGGATTGTGACGGGTCGAGGGATTTTGAGAGGGGCAGCGGCTCAGGAGGGACAATGGATCTGGGGTCGTAAGCTTGGACGGGAGGCAGGTCGGTGACCACCTGGCCGTAGATTGCCATGGAAAGCCTCTCAAACTGGCCCTTGACTATCATGAGGCGTGTCGCATACTAAAGGAACTCGTTCAGAGCGGGGAGGGAGTGAAAACCCGTGCGAGCGCACCTCGGTACCCATGTCGACAGTAAAGTCAACGAGACCACCGGGATAGGATATGGTGGTAGGCACAAGCGCATTTGCGGCACGCTGCTTGTCCTTCGAGTCGACATGGACGGGCTGTGCGTTGAAAAAGACATTGAGATAAAAGGCCTCCGGCTCTGTTTCTCTGCTGGAGATGGGCAAACACGGGGCGGGGAGAGAGGGAGGGCAACGCACGCAACAAGATCTGGGACGCGGCTGAAGGGGCGGGCGCCCTTTGGGAAGATGCGGAGGGAGGAGACGCGGACGGGCTGGCTGAAGCGGACGGCGGCGAGACTGGAGGGGCCCTGGGGCTGGAGAGTGCACGAGTGGATGAGAGACATCGCCTGAGGGCCGCTCGGGAGATGCCGACCGTGCAAAATCAAAGGCGCAATGGTCGCTCTCTGGCCCACCATGACCTCCATCACCCTCCCTCCCCTCGATCTCCACCACTCTCCAGGGCCCTCGCACCTGCGCGCACGCGGCCGCAGCGGGAGCATCGTCAAGGTCGAGGAGCTCAAGGACCGCTCCGTCGAGGATGCCCAAGACCGCAACGCCTACCTCAACATTAACGCAAACTGGGTCAACGCCAAAGGTACGCACTCTTCTCCGCCTCGTTCATGGGAAGACATGCCCACTCCATTCTCAGGTGCCTGGCTCATCCATGTTGTCCTCATCATCTCCGGCAAAATCATCATCGACACCATACCAGGAACGACCCAGCAGATCAGCTGGACCCTCGTYAACCTCTTCTACCTCATCGTACGTCCTCTCTCTCTATACCTCATGTCACCTTGGGCACTCGTCTGATTCCTCTCAGCTGTCGTATGTCATGTTCCATGGTGTGACCGGTATTCCTTTCGGAAGCGATTTACACGGCGGCGCATACGATGACCTCACGCTCTGGGAGCAAATTGACGACGGCGCACAATACACTCCGTCAAAGAAATGGCTTTTTTGTCTCCCAATCGGCCTGTAAGCCCTCGTCGCCATTTGCCTCCGTCAAGCGCCTTGATTTACCCGTGATTGATCCAGTTTCTTGGCCTCCACGCATTACACCAATTATAACCCCTGGTTATTCGCCATTAATCTCACCACTCTTATATTTGTATTAATACCCAAACTCCCTCAGGTGTGTCCCATGGTGACCCACTACTCCACCTTCCCCCTTCTGACCATACTCTAGTTCCACCGGCAACGGGTACGCTTTATGTCAGATGAATCTGGCTTGGCGACCCCCGTTTCCTCCAGTTTTCCTCCATCCGGAACATCAACCCCCATACTCGACGCTACCAATATTACTGAAGCCCATTTCAAATAACGAGATGCCTAATAGCCCTATTTGCTACTCGTATTCTTTTGCTTTCTTACTCTCCTTTTTTCTATTGATGCATCTGGTTCCACTTACAAGCTATCACTCTTTGGAAAACCTGAACCAAATGGTGCTGTACCCATTAATTACCTTCAATACATGGCCATGAACCGCACAACACCCTTACTAGATAGATGACGCCCGAATCAATAGAAACTTCATATTTAGTGCATAATTGAAAATTCGCCTCCATGGCACCACAATCTACGATTTCATTGCCGATATTCTTGCAACCGCAACCTGCGAAATGTCGTCAGCGAGCATCTTCAGCATAAGAATAAACCTAGCTCACAGATTACGCAGAAGCATCAGTATGGTAACCTTGCCCACAGCTGGAATATAAATCGAGGCCTAGAAGAACCGGTCATCAAGCAACCCGAGCTCCACCTTCTGAGAAATCACAAGGGAAGCAACAACMACCAAAACCCACCTTATCTCTAACATCCTTCTCGAAATTCTTATCCGCAGCAACGTTCAAACAAATACACCCATCCTTTAACCACTCCGTTCTAACTTTATACGTCGCACTCGGGACAGCGGAGACAACCACATCAGAAACGGCAAGACATTCTTGCAACGTCAGCGTGCTCGGGTGAACAACATGGCGCGGGTGGTATCTTTGTGTCGAAGAAGAAGCTACCGGTGTACCATCGCCGGAATCAGGATTCGAAGCGATGGCGCGTGGACGTTTGGTGTATTCCTATGAAACCCACATCAGACTCACAACCTTTGTAAACCGAGAAACACTATGAAATCACATGGGTTGGGGGAAATGCAAACAAACCTGGATAGAATCGATATCAACGGAAAGCACGCGTGCACCATCATTCGCTAGCAAGGCCGCCAACGGCCGTCCGACGACTTCGGACCTGTGGGCATTGGGGTAGAAGATCAATGTCCGTCCGAACGAGCRCTACTCTCTGCTACACCTGTGAAAAAAAACAACAACTCTTACCGATTGATGACAGTGATAGTCTTCCCATATGCCCTATCGCCATAGGGTAAAATCTTATTATACACACCAACGTGYTCGAGACACTTGACGATAGCGAGGGGTGTGCATGGGATGATGGATTTGACCATACCCGGTGGCGGTTGGTCATTGTCAGTTGATGTGATTGTCGAACCTGCAGTTGTTGAACCAAGGAGAGATCGAGGTACCAAGAACCGGATGCTGAGAAATGATTTGATGTCCCTCGATAAACTCATAGGGGTAGTAGGGTGGGGGGGTGCTTACTTGTGGTACAGATTATAATGGAACTTGAAGTGCAAACCCTCGACATCTTTCAAAGGTGACACAACCTATCACACTCTGTTGTGAGATACAGAAAATGAAGCACGAAAAAAAAAATGCATACCTGTTGTAAGTAATGGTCCTGAAAGGAATCGTCATTCACAAATTATCCCATCACTGCAAATGCTCAAAACCAACCTGTTGCGCCCCAAAAATCGGGTAATAAACCTACAATATCCAACAATCAGCAACCTCTCCACCTCGGGATGGGAAGAAAAAAAAATGCGCACCATAATCCCATCAACACCTTCRTCCTCATTCGCCTCAATAATCGCCTCCTCCACTCCCTCCCCCTCCCCCAACTCGCTCGACACCGCCGCCCCCGTCTTGCACAACACAAATTCAAATCCAAAATCCTCACACTGCTTCTTGGTGAATTCCGCGTAATTTCTACTAGGAGCCGACGAGGTTGCAAGTATTCCGACCAGCTTCGGTTTCCGGGCGCACTGCTCCAATGACCTTTTGACTTCGTCTCGGAAGGTGGCAGCTATCGGGTCCGCCTTGAGCAAGAGGCCCTTGCCTACATTGGCGCTAATTGTGGTCATAGGTGATATTTTGCTGCTGGGGCGGGTAGGGTATTTCCTTGCGTTCGAAGAAGATCTAAATTTTTGCTAACGATCGAGCAGTGCGTGATCGAGGACTTAGATTGGCAATTGATCTTATCACCACTCAACGCAAGCGCCCAACCGCACAGAATAGAAAGCATAGATTGAACGGGTTACAAGTAAATGCAATACTTCGTTAACTGCGCGATGTTCTACCAATAATTCGTTTCGTGCTACCTTCATCAATCCTTGGGGTGTCCGACTCCATTGATTTTGGGAGCCTTTGCGTTTAAATTCAAATCATCGGGCAGTCGTGGAACAGGGGGGGCTGCGCCTTCCTCACTATCGTCGAGCCTCTGGTTCCCATCCTGATCGCCGACGTCGTCGTCATGGTTTCCCTCCCCCTGTACATCTTCGTCATCTTCATCCCTCATAAGCTGCGCCGCGCGCTGATGAACGGCAAATTGGGAATTAATACGCTGCAATGGTTGCGGTAATGAATGGGCATACCTTCATAGCCTCAGCCTCATTCGAATAATGCCTACCACGAGCCCTAATAAAAGCCGCATGCTTTTCAGCAGCTACCGGAATCCAAATTTACCTCCAGCACCCTCACAAAACATAATAACAAAAATAAAAACTCACCCTCTTCATCCATCTCCTCATCCTCCTCAACTTCTTCTCCTCTTGTTCCATCTGCCGCACGAATTCCCCTCCTCGCCTCGTCCGGCAAATTAAAGCTCGTACTCCTGCTACTAGCACCGCTGCCCACTGACCGTCCCGATCCCGACACTGATGTTCCAGGCATCCCTACACTCGAAAGCGATGTCCTCCTCGATGAAGGCCCAGAAGTATCCGCTCCAGTCGAGGACACCGCCGTCGGAGAGTGTGGCGGGGAGTCAGAGTAGTTGTACTGAGCCTCCAAGTCGATAACAGGTATATCTATCAGAGATAGGCGTTTTAGCGCTTTGTGTCTAAGCGGGAAGCAAAATGAATGTGCCACAAATAAGATCGAATAGGTAGGAAACATGAATGGAGGAAATAAGAGAGACGTGCACCTCCTTCAACTGTATCAGTCTCCGCGTTGTACCTTACAAAGGGTGTCTTGGGCTCTGTGATTTTCATCAAGCTATCCTTCTGCACTTCTGTCAGTGCGAGGTTCTCCTCATCCCATTGCAAGCTACTACAGTCCCCACGCAAAAATTAAAAAAACGCATTAGCGAGGGAAGGCTCCTTCGAATGCTACAACTGCAAGTCGCTTACTGGGGGGCTATGCCAGGATCACCCGAGGAATGCGATGCGTTCTTCAAGATGCCCTTTGGTTTTGGGTGAGACGCAGACCGTGGGAGAGGAGGGGGAAGATGGTGCGGGCGATTGTCAGCAGCGAGTTCGGTTGACATTCCTCAGCCCTTCTCGTTGTGCTAGGCTTGGTTCGGTTGTGAAGGATGAGGTGAGTGAACAAGTGGGGATAGAGTCTCGGCGCATTGGCTATACCAGATGACCAGGCCAAAAACGGCAATAGCTCTCTTCCGTTGCCTAGAGCCTTGATCTTCCTTCGCAGCATGGTCGATATACATTGCTGAGACTCTACAGAATCTGGTTATACAATGCCTGGAAAAATCTATTATATCCTACACCCCCTCCCGTAACAGAACCTACATCCCCAGCCCAAGCAACGCGCTCAGTAACCTCTCCGCGACATTCTCTGGTTCCTGTCTCGCCATTTCCACAATGCTCAATAACTTCTTGATCCCAATTTGCATCCTCGAATTCATATTGTCTTTCATACCTCCGTCCCTGGGAGAGCCGAAACCAGCCTCGGTGAGCATCTGGATCGCTCCACGGAGCTGGCGCTCGTCAGGGAAGAGCTCCACCTCCCTGAGCACTCTATCAAGTGCCAGGATGGTCGTGATCGGTGGTACGCGCTGCTCAGAGTCAAACGTCTCCGAGAGACCAAGGTCGGTAAGGATCGGTCGAAGAGAGGATGTTGCAATAATCAGAAGGCGGCGATCCTAGATCCCAAAGGCCGTCAAAACAAGGTTTGGTGTTGGGTCGGGGACAGACTAACCTTGGGTGGTCTCCGGGCGAGCAAAACTAGGAGGGTTTGCAGCACTGCATTTGAGAACCTCGCACCCATGGGTGTCCAATCTGAAGGGAGTTCTTTAGCATTATTGTCGTATTACCACACACCCTATACACACCTATCAATCGTTCGATGTTGTCTACTACAACGACGCTCAGCGGACTCTTATAGCTGTCCGTGAACACTTTTGTGATCGCYTGCACCTTTTGTGCTTCCGAATATCCCACCATATTATCTGGTGAGATCAACTTGATAAACGGAAACTCGGAAGCTTGAGCAATGGACGCTGCAAGCGCCGTCTTTCCCGAACCAGGAGGCCCATGCAGTAGGACACTGACCAGTGGTGTGCGTTGTGATGAGCGCACTTGTTCCACGAGGAGCTTCCCTGACCGCAAGATTTCCTTCATGAAAAATTAGGAGATGTAGAGTGAGACAACAAGTGCGGGGGGAGCTTACATCGACCACATTATCGAAATGGATAATTCCGTTCTGCACAACCCGTTCTAGTTCCTCCTCCGAGACACCATATGCGGGGTGCACCTCTTCCAGTGCATTCAAGAAATCTTGCATGTTCACCTGCAGATTTTCCACATCGTCCGAAATACCCGCCATTGTTCCAACCTTCACGTGTCTATTAAATGCGAAACTTGTCGCACTTTTAATGAGACCGCCGATCTCCGCGCCCGAGAAGTTTTTGGTCATCGATGCGAGTTTATACAGGTCGACATCTTCGTCCATAACTTTATTGACGCGCATTTTGTGCGTATGGATATTAAGAATTTGGAAACGACCTTGTTCATCGGGGAGAGAGATTTCCATATGAACTTCGAGGCGACCTGGACGGAGGAGAGCTTCGTCTATCATGTCAATACGGTTGGTCATCCCGATGATGAGGATATTGTTGAGTTGATCAACTCCGTCCATCTGCAAAGATGTTATAGAAGCTGACAATGAATAGTTAAATGAAGCATATTTACTTTGGAAAGAAGTTGGTTGACAACAGTATCTCCGACGCCGGTTCCACTGTTAGTACTCCCACGTTGCTTGAAGATGGCATCTAACTCGTCGAAGATGATAATGTGAAGGCCACTCTCGTCTCCTTTCTCCTTGTACTGCACAAAAATTTAGCGTCTGTTCTCCTGCATATCGGGGAGCGTACTTCTTTTTCAGCGTCAGCGAATAGCTTTCTGATGTTTTCTTCCGAGGCACCGACGTATTTGTTCAGAATTTCAGGACCATTGACGACCTTTGGCTCTCGTGCATTCAACATTTTTCCAATTTGGCGAGCTATAAGGGTCTTTCCAGTTCCAGGAGGACCATGAAGAATGATACCTGGAGCCAAATTAAAGTGGCTGAGCGTGTTGTTTATGGGACAAACACACCTTTGACGTGTTGGATGCCGAGTTTCTCGACAAGACCAGGAGGAAAGACACGGGAGGCGAAGGCACGTCGGAAGATTTCAGAAAACTCGGTATCCAGACCACCTATACCCATATCCTCGAACTTGAAGTTGGGCGCAAGAATTGCATTAGGGGGTGCCCTACAATATACACATCAGATCCCGAAAATAGCCTTAGTTGGTTGTCCCTACCGTTTGGCGCTTGATTTAAGCTTGATAGGACTGTCTGGTGCTTTCAGGAAATTGACGTCCGTTTTCTGCATAATGATTCCGCAGTCCCTGCGCGAACCTGCACCGCCTCCGCCGGGAACACCCCTCCGTTGCTCCTCTGYCAGCTCGAGTACGGAGAGGGACTTGATCGTTCCCTTGAGAGGAACACCACGATACTCGAATGCAATTGATTCATCAAGGGCCATGATGATACCAGAGTAGAATTTGATGAAGATCTTCACAATGTCATCTACGTTGAATTGTTCTGTCGCTTGTTGGTTGCGGCGGAAGAAACCGATCTCGATGTCAATTGACTGGAGGAAGGAAGGAGCGGCTGGGTGTGGTGGGGATGGAAGAACGTCGATGGAGACCGAATCCCCGGTTATTGAGAGTCCGATCCACTGACGCTGGAGGGAAGAGGCTCCTATTGWACCAGGTTGTAGCTTTCCGGTATCATCGTGCCTACGGCCGTTCAGTGTGAGTGCAAAGYAAAGTCGAGTGGAACGCACTTGAGGGTGATGGGGTAGTTGCCATTAATTAGCACGTGCTGACCGTCAGGGAAATCGGAAGGGTGAACAATCAGACGGTTAGTGAGAGCAAGAGCTTCGCTAGGGGCAGAGACGACGCTGAAGCTGTATTGATCCCACTGAGTTAGGATGTGGGTGGGTGAGCGAGGAGGACAAGCGTACCCTCCACTCGGCCGACCTAGTGGCGCAGGCGATCTCCTGTCGTAGCCCCGCTTCTCGAAGAGTGTGCTGGGCGCGTCGTTGTATGCGTGCGGGGGCGGCTGGTACTGGGCAGAGGGGGGTGCGGGTGGGCGGATGGCGTTGCGCGGAGGCAGGCTGTAGTCAGCGCCCCTGTCTGGTATGCGGTTGTATGCGCCTGGGGGAGGGGGGGTGTTGTTCGAACCTCTGTTGAAGAAAGCCATCTGTCGTGTGGATCATGACCGCAGAGATTTATCGAATGTAGGATAGAGACCGTTACGTAATCGGACATGTCGGCGGCGGCTATGTTTGGTGCTCAGGAGTCAGGAGCATCAGCCTGCGCTGCAACGCTCTCTCTCGACAACCCCATGCAGGCACCAGGCGCCCTCAACAATGATCCTCCAGGGGGCTTGCTTGCATCCTATCCAGAGGTTGACAAGCGTTCCTGCCAGCTCCTAGGGCCCACAGCTCTCGTAACTACCCTCCCCCCCTTGCCTGCCTTGAGGCCAGAATCCAGGCTTATGAACGTGTAGATCGTCCAGGGGCTCATGGGTATCCTTGTCATCCTTTCGCTCGTCTACAAGCGGCAAAGAGAGACCCCAAAACGGCCATGGCGGATATGGTGCGTCGCGTCTATGGGTTTTGTCATCGCCACCGCGCATCTAATGCGGGGCCCTAGGCTCTTTGATGTTTCAAAACAGGTCGTGGGCCAGATGTTTCTCCACGCCGTCAATCTTTTCGTGTCAGACTTGGGCTCGAACCACACCGAATCGAATGCATGCGTCTTCTATTTTCTTAATATTCTGATTGACACCACTCTCGGTTCGTCGTACTTCTCCGACCCCACTCACAGGATGTGGTTATACTTAAACATTGCGCAGGAGTTGCTCTAATCTATGCTATCCTGCAYCTTTTTACTTACCTTGTTTCTGTAAAACTGAAACTCAATGGGTTCGAGTCGGGTGTTTATGGAAATCCCCCTTCTATCAGGTACTGGGCACCCCAGGCCGCCATCTATGTCCTCTCCTTGACAACTATGAAACTATTGGTTGTTGGGCTCCTCGCGCTCTTCCCAGGGATATTCAAAATTGCTGAATGGATTCTCAGCTGGACCTGGACGGACGACGGTGATGCAGTTCAAGTTATATTGTATGTCTCTAGTTGTTGATGCTATTGYTATAATGCTAACGCGTCTTATTAGTTCCATGGGCATTGTCCCCATCATCATGAATATTGTTCAGTTTTGGCTGATTGATTCGATTGTGAAAGCCTCCAACACGATCAATCTCGGCCCAGATAGCCCAAACCCGAATGACAGCGAACACCGCGAGCCGCTCTTTAATGCACCCTCAGATGATGACGATGATTCCTACGGGCCCAGTGACATTGAAAACCAGCGACGCCATCGATTCTCCCAGTCATCCACAGACTTGCACCATCATCCCCGGGACAAGTCGCTATCAACTGAAATCACTACCCCCGAAGAAATAAAATCTGCTGCCAGTACAAGTACTCCTATGCTCCGTGACGAACACTCTTATCCCCCAAGTCTGTCCAGCAGTATCACATCCCCTTCRCTTTCGACTSATGATAGCCTCAAAGTCATCAAGCCCGCCAAAAATCTCATGAAGAAGAARCGCCGSGCCCCACCCGCTCCCCTTTTCATTCAGCCCGCCGGAGAGCCTGYGGTTAACTCGCCACAAATATCTGCTCTACCAGTTACATCTTCAGCGCCAAAGGCCCCAGCGCTCACGGTTAAGACGCGTCCACCTGCAATCACCCGACAAACCAGCACACAGTCCGATGCTACTGATTGGGAGGATTCATGGGAAGATGCAGATGACTGGGCAAACCGTGTTGGAGAAGAGGATTGGACCGGACGGAGATTGGAGGATAAAAGACATGCAGTGGACGGAGTATGGGAAGGTCATATCACTGACAATAGTGGACCTCGTTAATTTCGTTTGGTTTCTTGGTTACTTATGGGAATCGGGGAATACTRGGTTCTCAGCAACAATCATTTGTACTTATATTATCTCCTCGCACGAGGTGCGGGCTAATAGAGCTGCATTCTCCGCTCGTCGTGTCGGCGTCGGGGGCATTCCAGTATAGACCAGGGCTCGTCAATTAGACGCAACGTCCACGTGCAGCCTAACCATTACACGCGCGCGGCGTCACTCCCTCCTCGCTTCAACCCTTGCTGCCAACACCCATGACAGAGACCCAGTCCAACCCACCGGTACAGGACGATGAGAAGGCCACATTTTCACTCGCGAATATTCTCAGCAATAACCACGAGGCGATCGAGCACCCCACAGTGACCGGCGATGTGGCAAGCGCTCCGGCACAAGGATGGGACGAGGAGAACGCAGAGAGCGCCCCCGTAGAGGGGTACTGTATTGAGTGCGAAGGTGCGCAGGCGATCCACTGTCTTCAGTTTGTTTCTGAGACTCATCAAATCGAACGAAAAAATAATATCGGCGCTTTTTGTTGCCCTGTGGCACTTTCCGGGTCTAATTCGTCATRCATTTWMCGCTGCAGACCAACCCGCCCAAGTGCTCTGYGARACGTGTTCAGATGCGTACTGCGAAGTCTGCTTTGCAGCCCAGCACCGCAAAGGCTCGCGAAAACGGCACGCCGTAAGGCCGCTCGACGAATCTCAGGAAAAAGAGAGCAAAAAAGCCAAAGCGAATAACGGAAGTGCCGTCCCCCGTACCACCTCCACCACTTCCCTTTCTCMCCTTCCGGCGCCACGTATTGACACGCCTAGTGGCTCCGGAGTTGCCACCCCCGCCACTGGTGCGAGCGCGGAAAACAACGATTCGGTATATACTGCGGCTAGTTCTCTTGTGAAACGGATAACTCAATATCTCTCTCCTAAGTCGAAAGTCGATGGCGAAGTTGGAGAAGATGATGCGGAAGGCGAGTTGGATGATGGTGAGAGTTGGCAAAAGGTCACCCCCGACCCAGGTTCCCCGTTTCACACTACCATCACCAATGGTCTACTAAGTGCCCAGCCCGTGGTTGGGGCCAAGGTAGGCGAGTGGTTCGTCGATCGTGCAAAATATATTCCTCTCCGCCTGACMTTTGGAGAGCGCAAATACCTCCGTCTGCTTGAAGCTGCCTTGTCAGTGTCGGAATACACGGACAAGATCGATACGATTGGCTTTGGGTTGTCCAAAGCCAAACGGATTGTGCACCAGATCCGAGAGCTATGCGCGATCATGTCCGGGCTGGTGCTTGCGGCTGATTATAAGCAGGGGCAAGAGCTATTCCAGGATCGGGACTTTCAGGCAAACGCAGAGTTCTATCAACAAGTATTTGAGCTTGGGAGAAGGCATAAGATTATGAATCCGGAGAAGATGAGGACAACGTATGGCAAGATGATTTATTTGCTTCAGGTGAGTTGTTCCCATTGCTTTGCTGTAGTATTGTATCTGAAGGTTGTTTAGGACAGCCAATCCCCAGACGTAAAAGAGCTTCTGAGTTTCTCTTGCGTCCAACCCATAAAGACTGTGCATTGGGTCTTAGAGCAACACAATGCTGTTGATATACTCCGAGATGATCTTGTCACAATCGCCACAAAGGAAATTTACTCCGAGGGTCGCACGCGTAGGGAAATCCAAAAAGACATCAAGGCAAAAGAACGCGCCATAGAAGTTCTGGCCTCGAAATATTCAAAAAATGGTCTATCGCAGGAACAAGTACGCCAATGCTTGTACTCGATTGGTGATAACCACGCGTTCTTGAGGGTCAATCGCGACCCTTGTGACAAGATGATTATGTATTTGAAACAATATTTCCACCCAACACAAGCAAAGGACCCRAAGAGTAGTTTGGCTATCAGGAGTGGGAAACATGGGGCAAGATTGTCGCATGATCATAGTAAGCAGTACGCATATGTACTGCAAAGCTTGACGCTCTGGAGAGAGATTCTACACGGTACGTGTTTTCGAGCCTCTGTTCAAGCGGATGCACCATTAACCTTAATATGTTATTTTATCTAGACATGTTCCATCTGTGGTCCCTAGCCGAACAGGATCTCCTTTCAGAAAACGTATCCTACCGTCTCCGGGATACCGGCCAAGGACTCAACCGAGTTCAAGCAGCACCAAAAACGTCACGCATGATGCACACTATCCTTCACAAAGCACAAAAGAGTGTCGGTTCATGGGTTGGCTCATCGGTCATTCACATGGGCGACCACAACGTGCCCAACGCACTCATGTTCATAGACAAATATACCCAGGTCTATCGCATCCTTCTACCCATCTGCAATACCCTCCGCCAGATTCCAGCGTTGGCAGAGAAGCCGGCCCTTATGTCTTATATAGAGGATGAGTTTGGATCAGTGGATAATCTGATAAGGGAGGTGTTGGGAGATTTCTTCAGGCATGGGTTTGACGGRTCYGGAGCGGACAATTTCTTTGATGCGGGAAGCTGTATTGATGGTCGGCTCACGAGTGCGTGGAATTGGTGTTCGTCTTTAGAGAAGAAGAGGTACTTCCCGATCTTCCTGCTGACTGGTAAGTTTTCTCTTTTTTTTTTGCCTCTGGCTCGAGTCCGGAGGTTGACTCTTGTGCTAGGATTCGTAGGATTCGATGGAGAATGGTAATTGGTTCTGGTTTATCCCATCGGATAATTAGATAGATCGATCTTGATTAGACTTGAGAGCTTACATCATGTGCCAATAGAGCGAAAAGTAGCAGGTCATGATATTGAGCGTAGATACTGGGAGAAAAAWCTATGTATCTAAGCAGAGGATATCGCACCAGGATGGCCTGCCATTTTCTTGGCACCATTGACGACCTCCAGAACACCCTGGAGCCCTGTTTTCCATGCCAAAATGCGTTTCTCAAGAACTTCCCATTGCTCCTTTTCGAGAGTCCGGACAGAGGAGCGGATGATATAGAGGCTCTGTGTCGTTTGGGAAAGCTTTCCCCAGAGCAAACCGGCACGGATGACTTGGGGAATTCAAGTAAATGAGGTGGAACATAGGTAAATGACTAAGGAATGTGTATACTTACCATCAATCACCCATTTTTCGACATCGAATATCTCGACTTGAAGCGCTTCAGCTATTTTCACATACGGTAGGTTCTGCCCGACATGTTGGAATCCTAATGATGCAAGCGTAAGCAAACGAATCTTGTGCTCTAGCTCCTTATCATCAAGACCTGCGAAACGAGTTCATGTGACTCGAAATGAATTCTTGGAAGCCAAAACCGCAACGGACGCACCATGTTTTGCGGGTACACCAGCATGACTGGCTTGCCATTGTTTGAACTCTGGAAGGCTGCCACTGAGGAAGACTTGTAGAAGAGAAAAGAGTTCGTGATTTTTGAGTGCGATGACAGCGTCGAGCTTGAAAAGGGGGTCAAAATCGAAGAGGTTGGAGAGGCGTAGAGTCGTCGCGATTAAATCCAAGGCAGCGGACTGGGCTGCTGGTGAGTTTTGGGACAAGGCGCGGACATAAGAAAGGGAGTATTCGTAGGCTATTGTCCTGGAACGGGAAAGTTAAATGATGCGATTTGAACCCTCGGTAAAGGGAAAAAACCGTACGGCTGTCCGGCGGCAATGAATGCGTCGGCAAGTGATTTGAGGAAGGCAGCTTTCTGTTCTGGGGGAATTTGCCATTCAGACAACCATCTTTCAACAGTTGTACGCGATAGCTGGAGGGTCTCGAGTTGTTCGTTTTGTTTTGCGATGTCTAGAATCACACCATAAACAAGGGGACGCAAGGGGGACGTTTGGGGTGTGGCATTGAAAAGGTTGGAGAGGCTATTTGTGCATCATTAGTATGATTGGGTAAAATCAAACAATGACGATCGAACATGCGATATTTTATGGACGTCCTTTCTGTTGGTGTCGACGAGATAATTCGGAGCAATGAAGTTAAATGCTGTTTGACTTCCGGCGAGCTAAGAGCAAAGAGAGAGAACAGATGCGAGAAGACAAGGTTGTAGAATCCCTCGAGCTCTGACGTTAAGGTGAGATTTTATCTTTTGATCAGCCAAGCATCCGCACCCTTGTCATTCCCTTCCCCTAACTGCTTGACCTGTTCTAAAAACTTCCCGAACACAACCCTCTGCCGTGCCTCATCTTCCTCAAGGGATTCTTGACCTTCCTCGGTTCTTAGAGCGCTTTTGAACGGCGCGATAAATGCAGGACGCTCAGCTTCTGGCACACTTCTGGCAACAAAGTCGACAAGTTCAACGATCTAAACAGATTGGAATAAGCCCCCAGTTCGTATCGCAAAACTGAATTTCTAGCACCTGCTCCTCGAATGTCCCTTCGCCGAAGATTGGGACGGAATCCGTAGCGTTGGCCATCGCGTTCTGGGACCTTGGACATGTACATTTTTGCCATCTATCTTGGGGAGGCTGTTGGACAACAAGACCAAATAAGCGGCGGTAGTGACTATTTTGGGAGTCTCCCGTCTCCGATTCCCGCAAACCCAGTTTACCGCCACCATTCTATCAAGGGCCAGGACCTTTCCAGGCTATCATAGGGATGAAAAATCGGACTAATGAGGTCAGGTCGCAGCTCGGTCTCGGCGAGTCCTGGATATGAAGGTACATCAAAAATTAGGACCAGTGGGAAATACGGGCAACAACTGTCAAGTCCGGCTCAGACCCCGAGATCTCTGGGCAGGACCGGGTCTCCTTACCTTTGAAACCGCAAGCCGAGTTGCTGCTTGCTTGCCTTTCCTGATGTTGGTCATAGTGTTCATTGATTGCAAGGTTCGGATCTGATCGTTGGTCCTCCAATAAAATTTTGATTGCCCTAGTTACCTCCGCAACCACAGGAAATGTACGGCGTTATGGAGACAGGCTCTCGAGTGTCAGAGCAGACTCCAAGAGGCCACAGCAGCGCTACAGTAAGTTGTCACCTGCCGGATTACCAAATTGACCATTTTCCTTAACCCCGGTGGCAGGAATTCACGGCCCCTGCGACTTGCTTGTCCGAGTCCAACTTCTTCCACACCATTACCCGAAATATAAAATATACGGGTTTGAGGCGTCGCGAGCCTCAACACCCTCACTACCTTCCTCTTCTTCATGGGGCTCCTCCTTTCTTGGTTCCTAGTTCTCGCCATCGCCTCTGGCGCCCTCACATTCCCTTGCACTAGAATCAACTACAATTATACTCTCAAAGAGAGCATCGACTATCCTCGCGGCTGGCAGCGAGTTTCTGCGGCCCCTGCGGATCATATCATTCGTTTACGCATTGGTCTCCACCAATCCAACTTTGACGAGCTGGAGAGACACTTCTATGAAGTCAGCGATCCCCTTCACTCTCGATACGGTCAACATCTTTCTAGGGTCGAAGTCGAGGAGCTCATCACACCCCATAAGAATAGCATTGACCTCGTTGATGAGTGGTTGGCTTCGTTCGGTTTGAGGGGGGAAGACTTTGTTCGTTCTCCAGCAAAGGATTGGGTGACTGTCAAAATTCCGGTTAGAGTTGCTGAAAAACTATTAAATACAGTCTGTCTTTGGCTCTCTGCTGAGATAAATTGATAATTAACGAATCCTCCCTAGAAATACCACGTCTGGAAACATGGCGACACTGATGACCAACTCGTCCGAACCGTCGGTTACAGTCTTCCTGACCACTTGCAAAGCCATATCGAAGTCATCCAACCCACTACACTTTTCGCTCGCTGGAACAAGTTGTCGTCTACCCTGTTTTTTGAGGGTGATTCATTGGCCAACTCCAACTTTGGCCAGAATTACAGTACCGCTACCCTCGAGGGGTCCGCGGTCAACCCATCATGCAATGCGACCGTGACTCTCAATTGCTTGCGGCAGCTATACAACTTCACGGACTACACACCGAAGGTCCCTGAGAAGAACTCGATTGCAATTTCTTCTTACCTCGAGGAGGTTGCCAACTTGCAGGATTTGCGGTCCTTTTATCTCGACCAGAGACCTGAGGCAGCTAATACAGCATTCCAATCCATCTCCATCCACGGTATATACCATTTCCTCTCTCTTGGAGGGCTGCTTTTGACGAGTGACATAATAGGCGGATTGAACAATCAAAGTCTGGAGGCAGCTGGCAAGGAGGCCAACCTTGACGCCCAGTTTGCGTTCGGTTTATCATGGCCAACTCGTGCTATCGCCTGGTCAACTGCTGGCCGTGCACCCTTTAAATCCGACCTCAAAGCCTCGGAAGATACTAATGGTGTGTTCAACGACCCCACAATAGTTTGATAATGCTCCCTTACATCCTTTATTGTAGAGCCCTACGCTGATGCAAGTCACACCTTTATAAGACCTAACAGTAGATGATTGATATTAACTCAGTGGCTCGACTATGTTCTCTCTCACCAAAACCTCCCTCACGCCATCTCAACTAGCTACGGCGAAGAAGAGCAATCAGGTATAGTTTCTCGGTCCGCTCGCTAATTGCATCCCGATCCTCATGCGGATCCGCAGTCCCTGAAAGTTATGCTCGCCGTGTCTGCCGTGGCATCCTTCAACTCGGTGAGCTTATGGTCACAACCATGGTTTCTCAGGACAACTAACCCTCTTGAGTACCTAAGGTGTTCGTGGCGCCTCCGTTATGTTCTCCTCTGGTGATTTTGGTGTCGGGGATGGCGAGTCCAACCCTGATACCCATAAATGCCTGACCAATGATGGCCGGAATGTCACTCGATTTATGCCTACATTTCCCGCTACGTACGCCCTGCTCTGTCCTATCGTGAGCTTAAAACTGACTTAGAGTAGTTGCCCTTAGTATGTCTTGTCATTATAGGGCATCTTTTGCGTCTACTGAGCCCTTTCAGCGCCACCGCTGTCGGTGGTACCAATAATATTCCCGAGGTGGCCGTGTTCTTCTCCGGTGGAGGCTTCAGCGACTATGTCCGTCTTTCTGTAATATTATGCGGGGAACAGGGCTGACTGGTGCATAGTTCCCCCGACCTGCCTATCAAAGAGATGCAGTCGAGAAATACCTTGGCAAACTTTCGAATGGGACTTATGAAGGATTGTACAATAAGTAAGTGGAGTTACATCCCATTGTCGTTTATGAAAGGAGTAATGACTTTGGTACAACTAGGAACGGACGGGTAGTTCACCATACTCTTCAAGTGTTCCTGAGCTCATTTCTTATGGCATTTRACAGGCGTTCCCTGATGTCGCAGCTCTTGGGTTACGCTACCGTGCGTGGTGGCGAGGTCACCCGATATCCATTGGGGGAACATCTGCCTCATCCCCCACTTTCTCCGCAGTGGTGGCTCTGCTAAATGATGTCCGGCTGTCCAAAGGGCTAAGCCCTCTTGGATTTTTGAACCCCTGGCTCTACAGCCGCGGTGCTGCTGGGTTCAATGATGTCACGACTGGTCACAATCCGGGCTGTGGTACACCGGGATTCAACGTGAGAATCCCCCYTACTATTATATTGATTGCAAGTTCTCAAGCGGTATTCTTTTCCAGGCGACTGTGGGTTGGGATCCTGTATCTGGCCTTGGGACGCCAGATTTTGGCAAGCTCAAGGAGCTGTTGCCTGACTATTAGACAGGACTCTTCTCACTGTTACCATTTTATGTATCAGAAAACAACAATCACAACATAGGCCACATCATTCAGGTCATTCTCAGACAAGGGGATATGATRCCCGAGAATGGGAATCTTGACCAGTTTTCTCACCCTTACACGCGATATTCGACCTTCGAGACGCAGGGTATCACATGGCCTTATGCCCTCGAAGACTGCCGATTGGTCAGGGAAGGGATAAGAATGGGCGTTTAACCACGCATACAATCTAGGGTCAGTTAGACGTAAGATGGCAACACTCCAATGGTTGACCATCTCATAGTYTGAGACCGATGTTATCTTGTGAATAATATCCATGTGTCCCCATGGGGGAGGGGGTGCCCCGCCGAAGCATCAACGTGAATCACCGAGCCGGTTAACGTGCGAGATGACACCTCCGAGACTGTTGTTCTATCTTTATTCGCCCGTGAGAGCTGAAATGCGCGCGTCGACGACGTGGAAACCACATATAAGAGCCCAGTACATCCAACTAGTGGACACCTCACGCTACTGTTATGCGACATCTCCTACCCATCGCGTCGTTAGTGGTTCTCTGGGCTGGGGGCGTTTGTGCAAACTCGGACTTTAAGGTCAAGGAGTCCGTCACCCCACCCCGTGGTTGGGTCAAACAGGGCACACCCTCTCCCGACCACAACATCAACCTTCGCATAGGCTTGCCCCAGCCTCATTTCGATCTCTTGGAACAACACCTCTACCAAGTCAGCGACCCCTCCCACGAACGCTATGGACAACACTTTTCAAAGGAAGAGGTTGAACGCTTAGTAGCACCGCACCAGGAGAGCATCGATGCTGTGGACGGATGGCTTGCTTCTCATGGGATCACTGAGGATGATATTCAGCGCACCCCTGCAAATGACTGGGTGAAGCTGAGGATACCAGTCAGGCTGGCGGAGGAATTGCTCAATACGGTATGTGATCGGTGGCAATTTGAAATAGAATCAACTGGATTTACCCATGCCCAAAAGACATATTTCGTTTGGAAGCATCTCCAAAGCGGGGATTTTCTTGTTAGGACAACAAGCTTCAGCTTGCCAATTGAGCTTCACGCACACGTCGATGTAGTGCAACCAACAACGATGTTTGGCCGCTTCAAGGGTTCAAAGTCTACCGTCGTGTCCATCGACGATGCACCCGAAACAACCAAACTCTCGAGTTCCTCTATTGACATCGGAAATGGTATCATGGTTGACCCCACCTGCAATACTACTATCACCGTCAACTGCCTTATGCAGCTGTACAACGCGACCGGGTTCAAGGCACAAGGCAAAGGTTCAGTTGGTATTACCGGCTATCTCGAAGAAAATGTAGGTCCATGTATTTGGGAAAGGGGACCAGTGTATCTGACAAGCATTATCCTAAAGGCGAATATTCWAGATCTTGAGACTTTCTTTGCCGAGCAGCGCCCTGATGCAATTGGGACAAACTTCACATTTATATCCGTTGCTGGTCGGTTCCCCCGAAGCTCGTGACTCAACTTCTGTTCATGTGTCTCTTCACAGGCGGAATCAATAATCAGACACTAGAGGCTGCGGGTGCGGAGGCAGGTCTTGATGTTCAATTCGCCTTTGGTATCTCCCACCCTGTTCCGGTAACATCACTTTTCTAGGGCTACTCATGAAACAATACTAACACGTTTGAGTTCAGGCCACTTTCTTCTCAACAGCCGGTCGTCCTCCCTTCAAACCAGATGTAGGAACGCCGACGGACACCAACGAGTGAGTATCTATCCGGTATTCGCAGATGTACCTCAAATGACACTGCGTCAGACCTTACACAGATTGGCTGGACTTTGTCCTTTCTCATCCGTCCCCCCCTCTAGTCATATCGACCAGCTACGGTGATGACGAACAGACTGGTCAGTCCTCCCCCCCAAGTTCTAACAAAAGCGTGCAGTGACATTTGGTCAGTTCCCGAGAGTTTCGCAAGACGAGCATGTCAAGGATTTGCTCAGCTTGGTAAGTCTTGTAGAATATTGAAGAGAGGACGGACAGGACCAACCGATGACATGCTACAATAGGCCTTCGAGGTGTATCCCTGATGTTCTCTTCGGGAGATGGGGGCGTTGGCGATGGCGACCCTAACCCAGCAACACAAGAATGTTTCACAAATGATGGTCGTAATGCGACCAGGTTTATTCCCGGCTTCCCAGCTACGTGAGTGCTGCAGCCGCTCTTAAAATTCAAACGACTCAGATAGAAACTTGAACAGCTGTCCTTTGTAAGCATAACCTTGTTGCGACTCATAAATTGCCTTAGTTAAAGTGTTTTATAGTGTTACCTCGGTTGGTGGAACGGCTGGTATTCCTGAAGTTGCGGTTTCCCGATTCTTCTCTGGAGGAGGTTTCAGCGATTACGTGAGTCAGCACTCTGGACTTGACTCGGATGACCTCTGAGATCACTGGACTATCCTCCCCAAGTTTGCTCGCCCAGCTTATCAAGACAGGGTTGTTCAGCAATACCTCAAAGCTTTGCCCAAGGGAACCTACAAAGGCCTATTCAACCCGTATGTACAACCCTTATAACCGCATTAATAGTCACTGATAATAGTGCCACGTAACACTAGGGCAGGAAGGGTAGGAAATCCATTATTACATTCACCTTGAAGTGCAAGTTTTCATTGCTTTCGAACAGGCTCATCCAGATGTTGCCGCTCAGTCTGACCGCTTCCGTATCTTCCTCCGTGGAAGGCCAGTTTTAATCGGTGGAACATCGGCTTCTTCTCCAGCTTTCGCAGGGTTTGTTGCCCTTCTCAACGACGCCCGCTTGCGAAAGGGCAGCCGCCCCCTCGGGTTCCTCAACCCTATGCTTTACTCTCATGCAGCTAGCGGATTCAATGACATTACCAGTGGTCATAACTCTGGGTGCGGCACCACTGGGTTCAACGTAAGTGCATCTCGACCTTCTCCCCATGAAGAGCTCTTGATGACGATGAATTTATGTAGGCAACGAAAGGATGGGATCCAGGCGAGTCGTGATAAACTAGTTTCAACCCGGCTACTGACATTGATTTTCAGTTACTGGCCTTGGAACCCCTGACTTGGGGAAACTACTAGCTTTGCTGACGTGAGGAAGGTAAAAGAGGAGAAAACATGTGTACAGTCCAAGTCGTCGAGTCGTTCGTTACTTTCATAATGAAAATATTGAACAAATGTTGAAATTGGTTGGGATCCTGAGCGGGTCATACGGACAATCGGGACAGTCGAAGTGGCACCTGCTTTGCGAGAGTCTTAGGTTTATATTGCCTTCGATGTCCTGAACGGTGGTGCAAACTGCACTAAAATGGTAGGGCTGTAGTTGGGTGACTGACGATGATATTTCGAGATTTCACGTGTGACGGTTGGGCAAACGACGAAAATGTCGTTGAAGTAATCGATCGTCAAATTTCAAATTTTCCTTATTGTTCTTAGCACCTAGGCTTAAGAGGCTCTTGCCCTGGGAGACTGAGTAGTACTTGCTCCTTTGCCCCATCTAACAGGACCCTGGATAATCTCGCATGCCGGGGGGCCGGTATCAGACAAGGCCCCGGAATATCACAGATGCAACACACACATCAGTTTGAGAATGCCGGCTTAGTGGGTGAAGGGCTGTGAAGAGGCTGTTGTCCATCTGTGCATTTGATGGTGCTAGTTAGGGCTGGGTGGGGGTCATTTCTGGCTGTGTGCGATAATTTCAAAGTGTCAATAACAGTTAAAAATGTGTTACGAGATATTTTGAAGGATGAGCAAGAGGATAGAATACCTTTTGGGGAATTGCGGTGGGTCAGGGTTGCTTGAGGGTTGATCCCTCCTTCGATGGCAAGTGCGACGTTGCTACCAGCAACTTGAGCCGCTTGGTGAGTGCGCTAGGCGCGTCAAAGTGGTAAATGTAGCTTATCAGCCACTGAGCATCGTTAAGACCTGGTAGGATGAGGCAGCTGAACCTACTCCGCTTCACTCGAAACAATATTTTACAATTTTCACTTGTTGATATTAGAACCTCCATTGGTAGAAATGTTATTAACGTGTGAGAAATCGGTTTGTTATAACATACGATGTTTCTAACCCAGCCCTAGTTCTAGCGGGTTTCTAGTGTGCATGGTCCCAAAGGAGAATGCCTCAGAAACCGTCGGGGACATGAATCGCTCTAGCCGTTAACGGACACATCACATCATTGGATCTTCGATGGGGGCAGCTAGAAAAACAATAGGGCGTCAAAGACTCGGGAACACTATAAAAGCCCAGCTGGCAGGGGCCCCACGCTACTACACAATTTGATTTATGCGGTGCCCCCTGTACATCGCGTCGTTGGTTGTTCTCTGCACCCGGGGCGCATTGGCGGCCTCGGGCTGCAAGCTCAGGGAATCCGTCGTCCCGCCTCGTAATTGGGTCAAACAGGGCGTGCCCTCTCCCGACCACAACATCAACCTCCGCATAGGCCTGCCACAGCCTCATTTCAATCTCTTGGAACAACACCTCTACCAAGTCAGCGACCCCTCCCACGAACGCTATGGACAACACTTTTCGAAGGAAGAGGTTGAACGCTTAATAGCACCGCACCAGGAGAGCATCGATGCTGTGGACGGATGGCTTGCTTCTCATGGGATCACTGAGGATGATATTCAGCGCACCCCTGCAAATGACTGGGTGAAGCTGAGGATTCCGGTCAGGCTGGCGGAGAAATTGCTCAATACGGTGTGTGATCGGCGGCAATTTTGGGGTTAATGGTCTTATTCAGTTCATTTATCTCCGACAGACATACTTCGTTTGGAAGCATCTCGAAAGCGGGGATTATCTTGTTAGGACAACGAGTTACAGCCTACCGACTGACCTTGACGTGCATATCGACGTGGTCCAGCCAACAACGATGTTTGCTCGCTTCAAGGGTTCAGCGTCTAGTATCGTGTCTGTCAATGATGCACCCGAGGCCATCCCACACTCAGACTCTTCTATCGACACTGGGAATGGCATCATGGTTGACTCCGCCTGTAATAGTACTATTACAGTCAGTTGCCTTTCGCAGYTGTACAACGCGACCGAGTTCAAGGCGCAGGGCAAGGGCTCGATCGGCATTACCGGCTACCTCGAGCAATTTGTAGGTCCATGTATTCGGGAAARGGGRACCAGTGTATCTGACAAGCATTAWCCTCAAGGCGAATAYKCAAGATCTTCAGTCTTTCTTTGCCGAGCAGCGCCCTGATGCAGTTGGGACAAACTTCACATTTATATCCGTTGCTGGTCGGTTCCCCCGAGTGTTGTGGCCCGAATTTTGTTCATATATGTCTCTTCACAGGCGGAATCAATAATCAGACACTAGAGGCTGCGGGTTCGGAAGCAGATCTTGATGTTCAATTCGCTTTTGGTATCTCCCACCCTGTTCCGGTAAAATTTACCTCCTTGGTGTTCTCGACACAATACCGACATGTCGACCCTAGGGTACTTTCTATTCAACAGCTGGCCGTCCCCCCTTTGAACCAGATCTAGGRACGCCGACGGACACCAATGAGTGAGTATCTATCCGGCATTCTCAGGGTGCACCTCAATAACGTTACCCCAGACCTTACACAGATTGGCTGGATTATGTCCTCTCTCACCCAGACCGCCCTCTAGTCATCTCGACCAGTTATGGTGATACCGAACAGACTGGTCAATTCATTCCTGTTTCCCAATGGTGGCGTATAATGATGCCTTGTTAGTTCCTGAAAGCTTCGCGAGACGGGCGTGTCAAGGATTTGCTCAGCTTGGTAAATATTCTATGGAGGATGACCGGGACTTACTAATGACCTACTACTACAGGCCTTAAAGGCGTATCCGTGATCTTCTCCTCGGGAGACAGCGGCGTTGGCGATGGTAATCCTGACCCAGCGACACATAAATGCTTCACCAACGATGGTCGTAATGTGACCAGGTTTCTTCCTGCCTTCCCAGCTACGTGAGTTGTTGTGATCTTTACTCGGAATTAAGATGGCTCAGATGAAAGCTTGAACAGCTGCCCCTTGTAAGCCTAACGTCATCGCGGCTCGTAAATCACTTTAACTGAGGTGTCTTTGTTAGTGTTACCTCGGTTGGCGGAACGGCCAATATTCCTGAAGTAGCGGTGTCTACTCCATTCTTCTCGGGAGGGGGTTTTAGCGATTATGTGAGTTAGTGCATTTGGCTAGCTGGGATGACTTCTAATGTCATTATTAAGTTTGAACGCCCGGCATATCAGGAGGAGGCCGTTCAAAAATACCTCGATAACTTACCTGAGGGAACTTACGAGGGCCTGTTCGACCGGTATGTTCAAAGCCCTTCAAATTCGATTAATCATTTACTAAGACATTACCATCTAACGCTAGGACAGGAAGGGTAAGAATTGTCATCAAAAGCCCCTGCATTTTTTTCATGCTCAAGTTTCGTCAAATAGGCCCACCCAGATGTTTCCGCTCAATCTGCTCGCTACCGTATCTTCCTTAGAGGAAAATCATCTTTGATCGCCGGAACCTCTGCCGCTGCTCCAGCTTTCGCAGGCTTTATAGCCCTTCTCAACGACGCTCGTTTAGAAAAGGGTTACCCTTCTCTCGGATTCCTCAACCCTATGCTTTATTCCTCTGGCATGAGTGGATTCCATGATATTACGAGKGGCGGCAACCCTGGGTGTGGTACCGATGGATTTAATGTAAGTCCTACTACTTGTCTTTTTCCTGCTGCTAGAGAAGAATTGTTCTTGACAATTGGGATATTTTAGGCAACAGAGGGATGGGATCCGGGTGAGTTGCATCCTAGTCATAAATCCGGTTCGCCGCTTACATCTTGTTTTTATTATCATTTCAGTCACTGGTCTGGGAACCCTTGATTTCGGAAAACTCCTACATCTGGTGACGACTGCAGAATAGAGAGTATGGGAGTACATAGACATCTGATTTCAAGTCATCCTGTCATTTCTTCTGTAACCAACCGTTGGAATCAGAGTGAATACCGAAAGGGGGGTCACTTATGATTGACTGATATTCAGAAATGGTGTGAGTTATCCGGGGCCTAGTCGAGGCATGGCATTATTCCAACAGAAGGCATTACCRGAACGGCATATCCCAATGATATCATTATAGCACCAAACCAAAACAAAAAAAAACGTCATGTATATGCAGAGGCCAACCAAGCAAACAGTGAAAAAAGAGAGGCGAGCCAAGAGGGCAAAGGACAGATCAAACAGATGGCATACTACAGTTTTTTTGTCTTTTTAATACCTAAAGAAACTACTACGATGTACCGGTGTTTATTGCAATCAAGCAATTGAGACAGACATGAATTGAGTGAATATGAGAGTACTGATGCAGGAGGAAAGCAAAAACAATTGATGACGGCTTGTGAATACTAGAGTAGGGGGGCCTAGGAGGCGGGTAGCGGGGTCGTGTCGGGTGATCATCATAAAGAAACAAGGAGCACAAAAAAAAAAAGGTCAATGGCCATTATCCCAAGCAAGCAGGGCCAAAGGCAATACAAGAGAGAGCAAAAACAAAAGAAAGGGAGGACTAGGCGGAGCAAATGCAATTCCCCATTACCCAGACTGCTCAGTAGTACGTAGAACCGTGTGCTTCCATAGGTGGATACATGTCGTACTGGCCAACCTGTGACATGTCTACATACGCAGGATAGCCATAGGTCGCCTCCGGGTAGTAGTACTGCTGGTACGCCGGGTAAGGCATCATTGACGGAGCGGTTGGGATGTGCTGTCGCAACGTTTGAGCTCCGTCGGCAGGAGCACTGCCATCAGGTAGAGGAGCGTATGAAGGCAGTGTGCTCACATCCGAGGAGGAACTATAGGAATGATATCCATAGTCGGCTCCAGGATGGTGCTGCGATGGTGAATTTGCGTAGGACGCAGATGATGTGCGCAAATGAGGCTGAACGCGGGCAGGTGGCGAGGAAATGGAAGGGGGTTTGGCAGCGCTGCTGGTTGCAGCAGATTTGCGCGGGTCCTCTCCGGGAGCGCGGATCTCTACACGTGATGACTTTGGGAGTGAGAAGATCGGAGCGCCGGTGGCCGGATCAATAGGCTGGTGTGCAAGGAAGTCGGGCGAGATGGCGGAGGAGTGATGTAAATGTGGTGGTGGTGTCATGAATGATATGCTCTGTTGTGGTATGTGAGAATGCATGAGGGGACGGGGGTTGTACATTGGGGGAGGCGGGGGAGGAAGGAACACAGGACGACCGGTCGCTAGTTCGTAGGGCATTCCATGTTGATTGAGGGCAATTCCTGGAGGTAGCGCCGGATATCCGTAAGAGGAAGCATAGGCTGGCGAAGGAAGCGCGGGAGGGGGACTGTAAACGGTCTGGATAGGGGGAAGAGATGGCCGCTGTGGGTTGGTTTCCGAGACCGCAGACTTGGCAGGTTCGTCATCGGGCGCCTCGCTGGTTGGTTTACGCAGCACAGCTTGCTCTGTCTGAGCCCGGCGTTCTGGATCAGATGTGGTTGGTTCGAGGGAGAGTTGTTCAAGCTGAGACCGAACAGATGGATTGGGATCGGCAGTCGAGGAAGATGGCTGAGAATGATGAGTGGGCTTGTCTGCGGGAGGGGAGGATTTGGTATTCGAAGGTGCCGGAAGAGGTATAGGCTCCACGTTGATGAGGCGTGGACGGACCGTGAAAACTTCCTCGAGGGGAGTCTCGTCGATGGTAGTTGGGGACTCCCTCTCCGCTCGCTTTGGAAGCCGAACCATAATTGATGTTTCACCGGAATCCGACCCAGCAGCACTACCTGCAGTACGATTCATTGCATCGAAAACGGATGTTGGCAATACTTGTGACGGGGGTGGGGGAGCTTTGATAGTCTGGGACTGAGCGCCTGGTAAGTGGATGCGGTAAGCGATGCCTTGAGCTCGCTGTTTCAAGGACGAGTCGAAGAACAGGAAATTTTCGCTCTGCTTTGTCCACATATGTTCGGGTTTCATGGCGTACCAGATGCGACCTTGTTTAGCCGCAGCAGCAGCACGACTTCCTGCATTAACAAACCCGCCACGAGGCCCTCCACGACCTCCGCGATTGGCCACAGAGCCACCGCGCCCACGAGCACTACCACGCAGTGGCGAAATGACCTGCCGTTGAGCCTGGACTTCCGAGCGCTGTTCCTCCTTCCGTTTCATTTCCTCAAATCCGTCATGGGTCCAGAATCGTTCAATGGGAGGCAGGTCAGAGTTCTCCTGTCTTCCAACCCTCTCTGCACCATCATTGTTCACAACCACAGGCTGTGGGCCCCCACGCCCATTTTCGAATGGAAATCCCCCTCTTCCTCTTCCTCGCCCCTGCCATCTGCCCCTCCACCAGCCGCTCAGACTTCGCAAGTCCTTATCCATCAAACGATCGTCATGGCCCCAGAAACCTCCTACTTTGGGAACAAAGGACGGATCGGTCTCTAGCTTCTGCTGGTAAGCCTGGCGAGCACTCTGACCGAAGGGGCGCCTCGGTTGAGGTGGCGGTCGTACGGGTAGTTCCTCCTCCTTGTCCTGATCTATTTTCTCCGCAACATCGCCATTAACGGGTCCTGCCGAAGGCTGTTGAGATGCAGGGGAAGGCTCTTGGGGGAGGTCTAGCCTGGAAGATGAAGCAAGGGGTGCTTTCCTCTTCGTGGACCTTTTGCTTTTACGCGCGGGGACTGGGGGTGAGGGTACGGCGGAGGCCTTGAAGTCGGAGAATTCGATGACGGGGAGCTCCGCAGCACCATTTGCGTTCTCTTCTGCAACCATTTCTGACCAATTGGATGCTGCAAAGAACGTCCCTCCCACTGTTCCATTGACGGCCGTGTCCTTGTCGAGAGCACTAGAGCCTTGGCTTGTGTTGGGGGTGTGAGTGTCGGGCTGCGGTGGAGGGAGTTCGTCTTCGGACGCCGAGTCTTGATCGGAATCTGTGGCAAAGTCGGATGACAAAGACTCGTCTGAGTCGTGTTCCGAGTCTGAAGAACGGTCCCTTTGTATCTCATCATCGCTCTCGAAGCCATCCCTGGCATGCCCTCTCCGTCTGGGAATTCTCGACTTCTTTGCACGGGCGGGAGTGTGTGGGGTTTGAGAGGATTTTGGGTTGGGTGTACGAGCGGACGAGTGTGAGACCACATGCGCAGGCATTTGCGGCGACTGTTGAGGGCCGAGGAGGGTGAGTGAGTGAGTGTGGTGAGACGGAGACGGGGAGAGCAGACTTTACTTGAGAGSGAAAGAAGGGGAAAAAAGGAAAGAAGGTCTAGTCAAAGAGTCTGTCGAGCGTTGCCTGAGTGCTCGTTGTTGGTCAGTCCAAGGTCRGTACCGCCACCAAAGTCGTCAAGAAAGAAACTCTCTCAACGCGTGACGTGCCGTCCSCTTTCAGTCTCCGATCCCTCTGTTTCCAACTCCGCYCCACCGGCTAYTCCAGCTGCCCTWTGCCCGRACYAGTACCCCTCCCGACACAGATCCATGGACCCCGCCAGGCCAGAGAGCTTTCACCACCGAACCGAGAAACTATCGACGGGCCGAACCTATCACTTTGTAAAAACATTAATCCTTGTCACACGTCCGTCATAGCATCTTAATGTGTCCACAACTAGGTTGATCAATTACCGGTTCGATATGACCCGAATATGAACGCGACCCTCCTCTGTGTCCATGGGTTCCCAGACTTCTGGTGATTTCAGTCCCTAGTCTTATCCTGAAAGGTCAATGAACCGACCAGTCCGGGGCTAGGTACGGCTGGCGACACCAAATCGGGCCATGGGTAAGGCAAGGTTGTCGAGTCGTGGTACCAGACATGTTGGGCTATGGAGGCACAGAGAAACCATGGAATGTCGAGGAGTATACCACCAAGAAACTGTGTGCAGACCTGGCCGCGCTGCTCGATTTGCTTGGAGTTCGACGCGCCGTACGTCCTCAGAATGACTGCATCTCCGGTTGTTAAGAACTTTTGTGTCCAGGTACTCATTGGCCACGACTGGGGTTCTCATACAGTCGGTAGATTTGCGCTCTGGTATCCCAATCGATTGCTTGCCCTCGTCATGTAAGCCGCTTTTATAACACTCCATTCTCCAGGCTGCTTACCGTCCCATAGGCTAAGTATTCCTTATATACCACCTTCACCTGTCTATATGCCAATCGAAGAGGTTGCGAGAAAAGCCCCAAACCTCGGATATCAAGTGTATTTTTCCAGTCAAAGATCAACGAAAGATATTGAAGAAAATGTCAGCTCCGTCGTATRATTAGGGCGCCTCAATGACCAAAAGTTCTTTCTTAGCTTGAAAGWTTCCTGAATCTTATGTTCCGCCCTACRCATTCACCTATTGACTTAACCAAAGGGGTAACAGGGCTCGATAMTCTGCCTCTTGAGATGCCGGATTCATTACTCTCTCCAAAGGTGAGTTTCGCTAGCCAGCTCCAAATCTCCTTGTATCTCGCTTCTCATTGGCTGTAGGAGTTTCAGTATCACTGCGAAGTCCTGAGAAAGGGGATGAATGGACCYCTAAATTACTATCGTACCTCGAAGCAGAGACACGAAGAAGAGCTTGGTATAGTGCCTCGCTTGGTCCGTYGCCGCGGCAGATCGGTTGACCAAATTGTCTTGTATAGCTGCAGGTCTCCCGTCTAACCTTCGCTCAGATTTACYCGTTCTTTTCTTGTGGGGAACTMGAGACAYCACCGCCACTCCCTCCGTAATCAGAAAGGCAGGGAAATTTATTTCGCGCCTTCAAGATGTTGCATTGGARGGAAAGGGTCATTGGATTATGYTGGAAGCCAARGATGAAGTAACTAACCATGTTGCTGCATGGCTCAGGGGCTTGAGGTCATCGGCCTCGAAGGGAAAGCTCTGATGAATGATATTTGTATTTGTATTTATCTGGCCCGCACTATTTCAATATCATCGTGACCGGACAGTACAGTACTTACTCTCCAGCAGTCTTAATCATGGCTTCAGCTCCTGAAGAAGAGATCCCACCGCCCCAAAGGCCGCCCTCTCCACCTCCACATACCACATTTTCTGCCCGTGGTGTTCTTGTATGATCATTCACCAAGACGATCTCTGGCAATAAAGCTCATCGTTTTTCCCTATCCTCGGGCAGCCCCCGAACTTTTCCGCCTTCAAACCACGAGATTATCGCTATCCGAGTACTCAGGCAATGACTCACGTCGCATGGAACTGCGACGGGAAGAAGATTGCCGCTGTTGGCATCGACAAAACGGCCAAAGTCTGGGATCCAGATAAATCAGTAAATTTCTCCTCATGTGCGGCTGGAGTGAAAAAGTCGAACGTCATCGTAGCTCGAATATAGATCCGCCCAAATATACGCGGGTGGTCATTCAGATGATGTCGACTATATCTCCTGGAACCCAACACACCCAGAGCTATTCTGCACATCCAGCCAGAAAGATAGACGTATCGTCTTTTGGGACGCAAGACGTAAGTTATGGTGGTTGAAAAAAAAAAAATCTTTGGAAGGCCTGGTTTCACTCTGCTCGTCAGAAAGTCGTTGCATCCAACAGTGCCCCGTAAAGGTTTCCCCCACCTACACCCACTACGCCCCCGATGGCCGCTCGTTACTTTTCGTCACAGCAACTCACCAACTCATGTTTATGTCATTTGGCAAGGAGACGGAGGAGACCAAAGAACAATGGCATGTCAAAACCATAGCCAATCAGAAAGACTCGGTCCGCTTAAGCTGCATCGTCCAACGCGCCCCGTAATCTCACATCTCACACTTTTCGACAGGTTGGATCTAAAGCCATTTTCAATCACGCGGGAGATGGGCTGGTGGTCGCTTTTCATTCCGAGCACACTCTTCGCGTACTCGACTACCCAAGTCTAGAGGTAAGAGACTCGCCGGCGGCTCACGTAGGTGGYTGCATGGCACTCGCCCTTGATCCTCGAGGTCGGTGAGTACCCTTCCAGACAAACTCCCCGCCAACTCTTGTCTCATCGGTCCCTTGCAGTTACCTCGCTTCCGGCGGTTACGATTCAATTGTCAATATGTTTGACCTGAAAGATTGGATATCCGCAAGAACTATCACCGCCTGCGAGTATGTTCTCCCCACGTCAGCTATTAAAAATCGTAGCCCTGAATCTGGCCAAAAAGAAACAGCGTTACTGATCTAAACTTTTCTCATGACGGCGAATTCCTCGCAATCGCCAGCACCGGCTCTTACATTGACATCGTAAGTGTCACATCACCAAGTTGTTTCTTTTTTTTTTTTTTTGACTGCCGTCCTCAGTGCGCGACTGAAACTGGAGTACCTCTTCATCGTATTCCCGCCCTCGCACCGTCCCCTACCGTGACATGGCATCCTTCGCGATATATCGTTGCATACTGTGGTCAAACAAAAGCACGGGAGGGTGCCCCACCCCCAGTAGCGGTAGTCAGTTTATTCGGTCTTGAATAGTCTCTTGTACTTTTTCATCCAGTCATTATCAAATCAACGTTCTTTTTTTAAAGTTTGTGTACTACCCAAGTTTCGTTCTACTACATGTAACGAACTGCAATAAGCAATTACGACTACAAAAGCAGGACCGAAAGTCCCAAGGCAACCACGTGTCGCAGATTTAATACTGACATAAAGGAAAAGGAAAGCATAGAGGCATAGTTCAACGAGGCAGCCAGTGCAAGAGAGCAGAACGCTGGGTAGAGCAATATCGACGTGGAGGAAACTTGATAGCAATAGAGATGAAAGCAAAACGACCAAAACATGATTCGAGCTCGTGCAAATGATGATAGGAAACGTGATGATGGAGAAAGCATAGTCTGATCGAGGTATACAAAGAAAGCAGAGCAAAATGGATAGCAGGAGAGCGAATAACAATAAACAAATTCATCAACAAAAACATGAAAGCAGCTCATCATTGTGGGTATAGATCAGAAGATCATTCGTCACGGAAGCTGTAGGCAAATGCGGTATGGTTGGTCTCCGAAGGAGGACGAACAACGACATCAGGGAGGACTTCAGTCTGTCGCAAGATTCCCCGAACCTTGCTGGTCTCAGAACGAGCAAGCTTCAACGGCTTCAGATTCTTGTTACTRGCTGAACGAAGTGTATCCGGATCCGCATTCTCGTCGTGCAACTCCGGCGCTGCCCGTCGCGACTTTTGCTTCTTCCCGAGAGTCAAAGGACGAGTTTCACTCAAWACCGGGCTGCTAGCCACAGTGTTGGGATCTCTATCCTGCAAAAGTGCGAGGGGGCGCAGGCCAGCTTTGGGCGAGCCCGACTTTGCGCCGGAGACAGTCGAAGATGCGTTAGAGATCTTGCGTTGAAGTTTGCTGGCTTTGGGTAAAAGTGGTCGAACCGCCCGGGAGGACCACTGAGCGAGTGAAGCCATCGTAGAAATCGTCGTGGATTCRGCATTGGGRGGCGTGACATTGACRTKATCTTCAGATTTGATATAAACAATACTTGAGCGACGGTTTTGAACATCACGGTGAAGGGGCAGAGGTGGTGGTGGTTGCTTGCGGGTCTTCTTCTGAGTAACAGAGTTATGAGGCGTGCTCTCAGCGATGGGTCCAGAGGCAAAGTCAGCTTCAATCTCTTCGAAGAGCGTAGCGGTGGATGCTGCCGATGTGGGAGGATTCATACTGAGAAGCGAAGCACGGGCAGAGTTGACCGCATGAGGAACGTCGGGACGAAGGCCAAGCGAGCGAGTGGACATGGTCCGTCCCAAATTTGCCCCAGTCTTCTGTACAATGGGTGCTTCCTCCTCGCGGAGAGAATAAAGGTAGGGCACAGCATTGGGAATCGACTCTGCGCCGAATACAGTATTCCGCCACCCCACTCCGACATTGCTGGGTATTGCAGTATATTGGCCAACCCTGTTTTCGATGGCACCACGRGTTTCAGCACTCCATGCAGCCAAAGAGTGTATGCCATTCTTGCCAAGACCAAAGCTATAAAACTACCATTAGTTTATGAAGTACACGCCAAACAACTACTCACCTAGGAAGACTGTAGTGGTTCTTGCGGTGGTTAGATTGCTTCCGGGTGCGAGGCCCCCTGGCGGGGGTGGATGCTACTTGAGGCGATGAGAAGTCGAGTCCAAATTCATTCATCTTTTTAACCATCTTCAATCCCTTGCTCTTGCTGTAACTACCAGGAGRTGTCCAATCATCTTCCCTAATCCTCATATCATTGCCAACTTTCAGGCCGGGAACAAGGAGAGGGAGTACTCCGGCGGTAAGAGCATCGATCTCATTCATATCATCGACGGGACCGAAGTCAAAGCCGGAGGAGAACGATTTCTTATGAGCGAGTTTGGCAAGCCGAGCAGCCCGGACGTTGGGAGGAGTGGGAGGTAGCGGAAACGAAGGAGGCGGGGTGGGACTGATCCTAAAGCTCTCGGTAGGCGTTGGTGTCTCCGGTGCATTGGTGGACGTAACAGATCGAGAGCGCAAATGACCCGACTTGGTGATGACCGCCCCAGTAGCTTTGGTGACGAGCTGAACTCCGTAAGAGTCCTGCTTTTCGGGAGAAGTGCTTGGAACGACAACAGTCTGAGCGAGAGTGGAATAGTGACGTTGCGCAATCATAATTCTACTGGCAAAGCCGAGGCTCTCGTCACCACCGGAAAAGTGAGAGCTAGCCTTGGAGTCTTTTCTAATGCGACCAAATTGTGCGCTGGTCTCGGATGCAGGGGTGTTATGAATGTTGACCGGCAGAGATGAGTCCTCGTCCTGGATAGGTAACGGGGGAGAGAGCTCGGGTCCCTCAACACTGTCTTCGGGCGGGAGGACTGACAATTTGGGACGTGGGTTGAGCACCTCAATTGCACGACCCAGTTTGCCTTTCCCGTCCACAGCATCRCCTTTGGAGATCCAGACGTCACCACTACGACGCCCTTCAACGACGGTGACACTGGCACTCATGCTGCGCTTATACTCGTGAGACCATTTGGGTGGGGCCGCGCTTTCCTTAGGCCCACGGAGGTCGGGAGGAAGCTGAGTGGAGACATCGAAGAGGCCAGTAGGAATGGGGAATGGACATTTGAACARGATGTTAAGTGCCAGAAGAGGTGAGGACATTGTAATYGATARGATGAAGARGATGCTTGCAACTACGGGCGAAGGGGCCCTCTGRGACATGATGACAAGGTAAGGCAAMGAGAAGGCCTAGKGGAAACGATGAGAAATCTCTTTAYGGCTCGAGGAAAAATGGAGCACTTACATARGGGAGCATGATAAAAGAAAACCAACCTAAATTACGGGTGATAGAAAYATCCAGAGTTGTYCCAGGAGCTGTCGCAAGGATAGAAATKCCTTTCTCAGCTTCACCTGTAGCRTAGCCRTATCCCCCTAGAACCTGTGCACTYGCGAGAGCTGGAGTGTTTGGGCGGGAAACCATAGTCGACGGGGTGTGGCAGTCGCGTACGCTCGGGCATCGAATCGAAGGCTCATGTTGAGTGGCTGGGAATGACCAGGCGGATACTGTGGTATGAGAACCGTTGGTCGAAGTCAGCCATGAGGTCTGAGAGCCGAGACGCTCTCGAGGGAAGCTGGGTAGTGGAGAAGGAGTATCCCTTCGGAAAGGGTCTGGGTCGGTCAAAGCTCCGGCGGTAGGTGTAACCTGACCATATGCAGAAGGCAAAGGTGGAACAGGAGGAATGTCTTCTCGAGAGGCTGCGCCGAACCAATAAGAYGATTTAACAGGTACAGAGTGATGACCATCATTCTGAGGCCGACCATGACCGTGCGAAGAGCGRTGGACACTRTGGTGGGTGGAGAACGACCATGCAGAAACCGAATTGTGGTGGGAGCTAGTGCTRGAGTTAGAAGAAACCCAAGACCCGCCATCGCGTAGAGCGTCGATGTCCTCGGTTGCAAAGGATGGCCGGGGTTTCTCTTCGGCTTCACGCATTGGAGGCCAGGGATCCATCTCCTCGCTAATAGCGGTAAGGTTGCGCTTGATGATGAATAATGTGGCTATGAGGCAGCTAAAAGCCACTAGTGTCACAAMYRYAATGGTGGAGTTGTAAGCTATCAACCCGTAGAAAAGGGTCTGSACACCCGCGCCTGAGATCACTCCCGAGAGTGCGGTAGAAGTGATGATAAGGACAAGACTRGGTGCCCACAAAATCCARTGGATTCCCCCAAAAGACACRGGGCGYCCGAGACGAACATGCAGCAGYGTTACACCCGCRATAACGAGGAGGAATGTYTGTCGGATTGTGAGGATRGTCCAAAGCCTAACAGATGAAACCGGATCTGCTGCACTTGCRAAGCCTGAGACGCCCCCAGMGGTTTCACCCACTGCCTGCCAGATGAAAATAGCAAGAGCTACCATGTCTAAGCCTGCTAGCCATACATGAGCCTTATCCGCAGGAGAAAGTGACCGGAAAATGGGCAGGCCAAACTCAGCCTATGTTACTTCATCAGTGAAAACCGGACTTTCTAAAAGACTTGCGAAAGAACTRACCGGTGAAACACGTCTGCTTAGAGGATGCGGTGGGAGAATAGGAATCACGATGCGAAGAATAACAAATGCCGAAGCAAAAAACGAAACAAATGCAAGAGCRAGAGCTGGAACTAGAGGGATCATYTTGACGATATATTCTTGAGAGAGCGTGAGCTGCGTATGAGCGTAAAGGGCGTAAGGCCTTCGTTTGAAAGGACACCAGCCAAGGCTGGGAGAACGAATTGAGCGGCGAGTATGGAAAGGTGAGGAGGAAGGAGAAAGCCAAGTTGCTGCTCCAGGATTTGCCCACGGTTGAAATCAATCCGGACCCACAGACAAAGACAACACGTAAATATTTCATGTCACGTGAGTATGTCAAGGTTGCCAGGTGACAACGATCACTAATCTGTTAATGGTTCAAAACATTGTGTCTTCCTTGTGCACACTTCAGTAGAAATAAAAATGGAAGTCATCTTCCTCCGGGAAAACTCTGATAATCTTGCTTGAAAAAATAACTCAGTCCCACGAACACTGGTGTTGGTTTTCCCCCGAAGTTCGAACGCGGCTGCCAACGTGTCATGGCCAGAGAGGGCGGTTCCCCKCGGATCCTGGCCGATAATTATATTTAGCTACCCCTGTGAACCACTCGCTAACACTCGTGGCTCCTTCTCATCGAGTGACCCGAGGTGCAGTGCGTGCGAGACAATGCATTCAGGCCATTACCCATTCTTGTAGGTACTTCCTTATCGTGAGACGGCTGAGACGAGATACGGTTTGCTGCTTCCCACTGCAGCACCCCTTCTGATGATACAATATTTGAAACTAGGACCAAGAAGCCACGCGTCGCATGCTACGCCGGACATTAATACACGCCTCCATATGGCATCCCGGTCGACATTCAGGATACTTATAAGGCGCGATACTCACTAACTGAACACCCAAGGCTCATTGCACGCACTCCTCAGGATTTTTGATCGTTTGAGATGCTACGCCTTGCGTTCCTCGCCGCGAGTCTGTTTGGTTTGGGCTTAGTCCAAGCTACTACTGATGGTCGACCTCACGGGAACTTTTTTCGACCACCGGGTATTCCCTTGATTAAGGTGGATGGACCCATTGGGCCTGTTGTCAGCCGCAAYGGAACACAACTTCCCCCCTACAACCAGACATTCTTTTTTGACCAACTTATTGACCATAATAACCCCAGTCTTGGAACCTTCAAGCAGAGGTTTTGGCATACTTGGGAGTTCTATAAGTCTGGTATGTCCTCTCCCTAACAGAATAGCTGCCTTGGCCAACACGTCACTTTAGGTGGACCTATCATTTTAATGACTCCTGGGGAGACTAATGCCGATGGTTCGCAACCCCTGTAATCCCTTTTCTTACCACACCCCTAAGCCTTACCCCCAGGTTACGCGAACAGTTACCTTACCAATAGGACGATTAACGGGCAGATCGGTGATATATGCTTCCCTAATCAAAATTTGATGAATATTATTGATGCAATATTATTTTCAGCTCAACAGCACAATGGGAGCGCCATTGTCCTGGAGCACAGGTTCTATGGCCAGAGCAACCCAATCAACGATCTCAAGTCCGAGAGCCTGAAACTCCACACAATTCAGCAGGCTATCGACGATCTCGAATATTTTACCAAGAATGTGATCCTCCCACAACCGAATGGCGACAAAGTTACGCCCGACAAGGCTCCATGGGTTCTCGTTGGTGGTAGTTACTCCGGTAGGCCAGTGAAAAGTGGTTGCCTTGAATTGGATTTCTGACAAGCGYACTAGGCGCATTGACAAGTTGGACGATGGTCAAGTCAGTGATGCTTCAAGTCGGTCGAGATACACGTCACTCACACCGTCATCTAGCAAACCGGGGCTTTTCGCTGCAGGCTACGCATCTTCCGCTGTTGTCGAGGCTATTCTGTATGCCTCGTGCTCTCACCTGCCTCGAATATTTTTTTGACTAGATATCAGCGACTTTTGGCAATACTTYGAGCCCGAGAGGGAACACATGCCCGCGAATTGCTCTGCAGATGTTGAAGCCGTTATCGCCCATATTGATCAAGTATTTACTGGCAAGAACACCGCGGCAATACAAGAAATTAAGAATCTGTTTGGACTAGGCGATATGACACACCTCGATGATGTTGCTGGTGCACGTGAGTGAGACCACAATTTCCATACTTGCATCTAAACACCGTTCAGTGAGGAACAATCTCTGGGATTGGCAAGCATTACAACCAACTTCCGGAAATGGCACACARTTTTACAAGTTCTGCGATGCACTCGAGGTCAAGAACGGGGTTAACGCGCCAGTCTCCGGCTGGGGTTTGGACCATGCCCTTCGGGCTTGGGGAAACTACTGGACCCAAGGTGGTTACCTACACCGACGTAAGTATAGTCAACTCCTATCCCACCACGAGGCTTAATATCTGCGGAAGTCTGTGGTGACAATTCGGCGGAGTAAGACCCATTTTTCGACCAGCAATCCATCATTTGTTGACAAGTATTTCATCACAGGGATTGTCTCGGTACCTACGATCCTACCCAAGCCTATTATACGGATACTTCAGTCGACAACAGCAATCGCGCGTGGTTCTGGATTGTGTAAGCTCTAAAACAAAAATCACAGATCGTAACCACTCATTTGGATCGTGCTAGCTGCAATGAAGTCGGTTATCTCCAGGTGTGCTATTCTCCTGAGCGCTTATAAAGTAGCAATATGGGTGCTTACGGCTGGGATAGGAAGGAGCACCAGTGGGCCGTCCATCTCTTGTTACTCGCCTCGTCCAACCAGCCTACGATTTGGTACGTAGCGTTTGGGTTTCGAACCCTCAAGACCGTTACTGATGACTTGACCAGCGGCAATGTCAATTCATGTTCCCAGACGCCTTCCCTCAACCGCCCAGAGTCAATATTGAACATACAAACAGGGTTTACAGGGGCTGGGATGTACGAATTAAGAATATCTTCTTTGCTAACGGCATGCGTAAGTGTTCCGAAACCTCCTTTCCTTTGTAAAAATTTGAGGACGTCGCATAAGGTGATCCCTGGAGAGATGCCACGATTTCCGCAGAAGGCTTGCATGTTATGAGCACTCCTAATCAACCGATTGGTATAGGCAAYGGGTTCCATTGCTCTGATTTGTCCACTGCCGCTAGTCTCGTGGATCCCACCATCCTGGCAGTTCAGAAGGCGGCGCTGGCATCGATGAGGACCTGGCTTGCTAATTGGAGGCCCACGAATAATGGTGGCACGAGGGTTCCTGCTCCTAAGAACGGCACGAGCACCACTTCCCAACCAAGGGCTGGCGCTGCACCTAGCAAGCCACTTAGTGCTTGGAACAAGGGAGCTGGTGTGGCATAAAGTAGGTTTATACGAGGAATTCTTTAAACGATGCTGCTGTCATATTAATATTAAAATGTTTTGTGTGGTTTCGACTAATACGATGGTTAAAGAAATAGCCCTTCCACTGACAAGGTATAGTAGGAATATTTTTAGGGAGCGAACGTTCCGGAAAGGCGGCCGCCCAGATGGAGAATATCCTTTGCCTCGTGGGTCAGCCTCCCAGTCACAGGACCCGCAGGCTGGCCCCAGGTGGGAGCGGGCTCTAAATGCGAGCTGAACATGATCAAGTCTCATACTAGAATGGCAAAGAAGGGAGTTGAACCACCGAGCTTCTATGATCACGATCCCCCACAGATTGGCACGGCTGAGCTGGCCGCGGGCTGTCCCAAACGCCCTATTCATGGACGCGGACCGGCCCTCTGAACGTGTAACACACCGCCTGTTGTTTCCCTCTGCCGTCGTGGAGCACATCCTTCCAGGATGCAGCCAGTGCAAGTTTACCTTGAACTATAACCGGGTGGTTTATTCGACAACTACGTTCTAGCGGGCGACACCCAGGCAGGCTGTCGGCCCTCCGCGGCCCTGGTGGTGCTGCTTGGCTCAATAAGGAGGCCCTAGATCAATGGTCCATTAGCTAGTTCATCGATCGGCCTTTCTTCAGAGCAACGTTCTTTCGAGTGTCCACCTGGCAGATCTCTGGACAACTTCGCATCACAAGGTTCACTTATTATCCAGCAAACCACATTCCCGATCCGGTCAGCCCCAAATCGACCAGTGACCATTCCACAAGGGCACGCATGGTAGGCCTGAAAATGACCTGGACGATAGGAAACAAACGGCTGTCTTGCTTATGTGGCCAACTATTTATACAAGTGCACTCGTGGCTGGGGAAGACGCATAGCCAGAGATTGAGAAAGCGCAATAGAACCGAGTGGATGCCTCTGTAACATCAAGTGTCAAGGAGCAGAAAAGTAGCAGCTGTGGGATAACATAGATACGTCGAGCTTTGACTTGCGTATCTTTAGCATCTTTAAGGTAGGTCCAGTAAATCCGAGGCGAGACCACCCAACCTGGTAGTTGGAACCGTTTAAACCTCTTGTGGAGGGACGCCTATCATCAGCAATGGCAGTCAAAATCAAAGTTGCGATCGGCTTTCCCGCCCCGTGGTCCACCAACGTGATCACCAGCCATCTTTTCCCTGATCTTATTTCGCTCGCAACCACCGAACTGCCAGTATTCCGGCRGGGTCCAAAAATCTTGGATCGAAAGTTATGCGCAAACATGATGCCTCGTAAGAACGGTCTGCCTGTTTCAATGTTCAGTGACCGAGAGCCTATTAACAATGCCGAAATTGAATCCCCAAACCTTCATGCCATTATGTGCATCACACCTCACATTAGAAGCGGGGTAAACTCCAGGTGAGCATTCATTATAGTGTAAGAGATACACGTTGGTACTGTAAAGTGATTAGCTACTGCCATCGCGGCGTAGGGTAATAATATACTCACTTCAGTATCTCGAGGAAGAACTGAAGTGTGTGCTACCAAACATACTAGATATATAGTAAGGTACGCGCTTTAGAGGACAATAACCTCTTGGTACATAAGGTAATGTTCATGGACATGATATCATGGATTACATCGTACCTACGGGGGTACGAAATACTACATAGCTAGGCAATGGAGAGCGGAGGCGAATACTGTAGTGAATGTGAAAGTGCGGGGGAATCGGTACGGGCTTGTATCTCAATATATAGAGGTGAATCAAGCACAACAAGTCTCCCTTGACAAGGTACGCCAATCCAATCGCACCAGCCTTGGGACGGTGGACGACACTTCTAGTAGTCCCACCATCATGCAGTATGAGTGCTGCCCTAAGTACCGGTGGGGGCGTAGACATGAAAAGCACATACCCTTGTGTCCTTCTTCCCACCATCCTCAAAGTGGACGAAAAGAAGATAAAAGTACTAGTCAATACTTGGGCTGATGATTTACTTTTGCGTACCGACACATTTGCACGTGCGGTGGATGAGTTGCCATATAGGGACGGCCATCACGACCCAATTCTCCTCGCGAACGCGAAATCCCCTTCTCCAGCCAAGGCAGAATGGAAAACTCACGCCCTTCAACACCAGACGCACCCCCAGAAAACCTCTGGTCATCCATCCTCGACTCCGTCTCCACCTCGCGCGCCCTCCCCTCAAAACAGATCCTCCTTCTCGGACAACCGTCGACAGGCAAGTCAGCGGTCGCCTCTGCACTCTTGCAAAGGGCCACATCCTCAGAAGAAACAAAGGAGGATAAAAGGGCGGATTTCGCAGTTGGGTATGAATTCGGGGATGTTAGAGATGATGGAGACGAAGGTGCGTCTGGCACTGAATAAAAGGCCTTCAGGTCTGTATAGGACACTGAAGCAGGGGTGTGCGTAAAATTGCAGATACCATTGCACGGCTGTCTGTGTATACCGTCCCGTCATCGGATCCCTCGTACATGGCGTTGTTGCCGCATCTTTTACCACCGAGAACAGTGCTCTCCCATACCCTTGTGATGATCGTACTGGATTGGACGAAGCCGTGGACATTTGTCGAAGAGTTGCAGACATGGTTGCTTTGGGTTGAGCAATGGGCCAAAGGTGATGGTTCGAGAGAGTTGGAAGTTACGCGTGAGGAATGTCGTGAACGACGTAAGAAGAGCTTGTTCCCCGTGCTAAAGTGGAATGGCTGATTGGTTTCATAGTACAGTCCCATTTACAACATTATTCTGAGCCATCTACGGATCCATTGCCTGCTTCGAGTTCCGCATTAAATAATACGATATTACCCCTGGGATCTGGCACGCTTACGCACAATGCAGCGGGCGTGCCAATAATCGTGGTCTGCACAAAAGCGGATTTGATTGATGAGGAGAATGATATGGTTGCGGGTGCTTCAGGAATGGGGGGCATGGTCAAGGGGAAGGGTGGAGAATGGGAGGAGCGGACGGATGGTGTTATGCAGGTTCTGCGTACTATCTGCCTCAAATGTCAGTTCTTGATTCGCGTTCCATGCAGCTTGTTGGGGGCTAACAGGGTGGATAGACGGCGCATCTTTATTCTATACGACACCGCTACCTACTACACTTCAAGTTCTACGACAGCATGCGCTACATCTACTATTCATGCCCCCTCCCCCCTCACCGGGTGTTGCCGCAGGCACGGAGGCACCGGCACCGGCGAAAAACCCGTTCCCATTCCAGCAAAAGCCAAATACACTGGACCGCGACCGGATTGTTGTGCCTGCTGGATGGGACAGTTGGGGTAAGATCGCGGTGCTTAGGGAAGGTTTTGACGCGAAGACATGGGGTGAAGCTTGGGAAAGCGATCTCGAGGAGGCAGATGGCCARGGAATCGGAGASWCTGGTGCCAAGAAGATGTTTGCTGCGCTCGTCCCAGATCAGGGTACCAAGGTGGGGGAGGAGAAATGCTCCATTTWTTCATGGGTTGCTCGCTGACACGCCCCGTTTAGCCTCCCTCCAAGCCTCCATTCAATAATCCAATGCCGGAGCAGCTGTTCTTGGCGAAGCACTACGACGAGAACTCGAAGAAGAGCGACCGAGATCCGCGTGGTGCATTCCGGAACCCAGCAGACTTGACTAGTGCGTCGGCCGGTGTGGTAGGGCCTGTTGGCAGCAGCAGTTTTAGCATGCCGAATGTTGAGCGTGTGCTGTCCGACATGGAGAGCAGCAGTATGCCTGGGCCCGCGGTTGTTGCRGTTGATACTGCCCGCCGACTGGGGCGCTCGATKGCTAGGCCAGGTGGACTGGCTGGGCTCAAYGCGAGTACGAATACGCCGGCGCCTAACAGAACGCCCACATCCCCGAATCCTGGGGCATCATCGCCGAGCCCCACGGGAGGGGGACAGACACAGCACGAAGTTCTGCAAAACTTTTTCCAGAGCCTGCTGAGCTCGAAGGACCGTGCAGGGGGCAGGGATCGGACTGCGGGGTCCAAGACGAATGGACACAGCGAGGACGCAGGCGCGACATAGACACTGTGGATAATTCTATGTTTTTCTATGTTATTATGACCTGAGTGTTGACATATGTTTGGCCTGGGCTGGGAAATCTGACCTTGGACCTCCTCCACCACCACACCGCGCACGGCGCACGACCACTGTCCCCTACGTCATACACGCTCAGCTGCTTTCTTGGTTCTATTTATTTGGTTTTTGTATTTCAAGATATCAGAATGGGCAAATGGTCCGTTGTTTGCCTCAGATGTCTCCGTTCTATATCTGCCGTTCTCACGTTCACACACAGGACTCCTAACTATACCGACAATGTATTGCATACCAAAATCTCAGCTCTAATGTTCGTTGCCAACCGCCCACTACCTGCGGGATTGCGCAGGCAAGCTCATGTGACCACATAGAACCGGCGCTATCAACCGCGCAGCTGTCGAAAAAGAACCTACGATCACATACGAGGACTTTGTGCACGAGCTGGACACCGGAGATGCGTTCACGACCTCCCTCATTGATATCTTGGTCAAGGTATAAGTTTTCTTGGGGTTGTTGGCCGAGCTAAGACTGAATGGGCCAAYGCAGGAGCTCGCCGAACGCCACACTCGTCCTTGTCAACATGATGAACGCAAGTTTATTGCGCCGCGTACCATGGAGCGGTTGCGGTCCCTCGCAAACCCAAGACAAGTGTACCAAGGAGAGTTGCCCGGGAGTCGAAACCATGCGAGGCGGAGGGCCCTCAATCTATCCGAGTATCTGAGTACACCGTCGGGTGAATTGGAAATGGASGACGACGAGAACGATTACGGGAACTTTTTAGATGCGTCCGCGACCGCTGCTGAGGGCGCGAGGCTCGATACAGATTTCTTTGTGCCGTATGAGTCACGTTCGTGGTCGCCTTTTGCGAGGAGGCTGGGAACGACGCCTTCACCGCCCATCGAGGACGATACACCAGTGTGGCGCCCTGTTGGTTCTCTCAACTCTTGGGCTCCCACCCCCACTTCCAACAGCACCTCTTCGAACTCTTTGACAAGACACGCCTCAATCCGCCGCCCCACGCGTTCGCGGATGGTGGATTTTCATGACTGGACGTCACGCCGGAGGTCGACCATCCGGGATGCTGTGGGTCCCCAGGGTGAACCATCAGAGGGCAGTTCGTCGTTATTGGCTCAGAGCGGCGGCGGTGGGGAGGCGCCACAAACTATCCGTCGGTTCTTCCCAACGTTTGGACGCCGGCAGGAACGGCGGCAGGATTGGTTAGAGGATAGGCCTGATGATGGGATGGTTGTCCGTCCGGGTGTGCCACTGGTCAACCGAAGCTCATCCACCCGGGATGCACTCCAACCAAGTTCCTCTTCCTCTGAAACTCAGACAATTTCTGCAAACGGCGCCAGCGAAGCAGACCGCCCATTGCCAAGGTTGCGGCGGGGTGGTGTGCGGCCTCCGGAGATGATATGGCCCCAGCATACATGGCCTGCATCGAATTCGGGCTTGAGGTCCGCGAGTGCGAACGCAAATACCGACAGCAGCAGCAATAGTGCCCGGCTTTCTTCGTTGTCAAATGCAGAAGACCTGCGTCCTTCGTCGCCCCCAAGGGAGAATGATGCTGGGTCCTCTGCTACCGATCCTGTGCAGGGGTATCCCACACCCAGTTCCGTAGACAATGAGCCGGCCTCTGTGTAGACATTCCATCCCCCTACTTCCATGCTACCCGGTTCTTTTGATATGTTTTCCTGTTCCCTCCCGCCTACCGAAAAAAATGATCTTGTATTATCAGTCTGTTGGACGGACCGGTTTTTCTTCTCAGATAGCCTATGTATTTTTTTTTCCTCCTTTGAAAAAATGCCCTCCGATTACTGTTCGTGATTCCGTCTCATTTACTACTGTTTCTGTATGAGAAGAATTGGATACATTATTTATTGAGCCGATACACGCTCCGACTTCCCCGGAGGCGCCCATCCGTCGGCACAGCCACACACGCATTGTGACTTTGGATTCTCACTTGTTGGATACTCGGGCTCTCCATTTACAAACCTTTTCTATGGCTGAATTCGTAATCAAGAAACGCTCACGTCCTCAACCACGACTCCGCTCGATTTCGTTGGATAGAGAAGATGAGAAGAAGGAAGGGACGCCGATGGAGGATGAGAACGAGGAAGAGACGGGGTTGCCGTATGTTGTATTTCATCTCTCTTTTCTGTTTGTTTTCTGTTCTTGATTCCATTACTTTGCAATGGGCTTTAGAATTGCGGACCTGATTGAGCTTCGGAAGCTGCGAAAGGCACGAGGAGGTATTGATGTTGCCAAACTTAACCAGGGAGATGCTAAGCGGAGAAAGAAGCGAACGAGGGAGGAGGAGGGGGAAGAGGAGGAGGTCAAGTCTGGGCTGAGAAAGGGGGCCGAGGGGGATGAGTATGTCTTTTGTTTTACTTTTTTTTTCTTGCTGTTTTCATTTTGCTAACGAAGGAAGCGAGGAAGCGAACAAAGAGGCCAGGGCGAGGAAGGTGGTCCGAGCCAATAATTTTACGCAGCAGACGGATGTGATGGATGTTGACAAACATATGTGCGTGTGGGCCCATCTCTCTCTTCGTGGTGCTTGTATGAGAGAGATTTCTGAAATTGTTGCGGGACAGGATGGCATACATTGAGGAGAATCTTAAAGTACGAAATATGCCGAAAGAGGCTGAAGGGGATGAGGATGAGGGCCCTGCGGATCCCCAGGAGGCGCTGTATCGCATCGTGGACAAGTTCAAGGTGAACAAGGAGATAAAGGCGAATAGAGATGAGGGGAGTGTGACGAATAGCATGACGATGCTGACGGCGATTCCGGAGGTTGATTTGGGGATGGAGTAAGTCCTCCCTTTATCTCTCATTTGGTTGCTCAAKATTTTTTTTCTGGAAGTAACCGACTGAAAAACATTGAAGAGACGGAAAAGGCGAAGCGACATGTGGATGAGAACAGACAGCAGAAGAAGAAGGCGAATGCTGATGAAGCACACTTGGTCGCCCAACGGTGTATGTGCCCCTTACTTTGTTGTCTGTCCCTTGCTGTGCATTCTTATTCTTATTTGCTGGGGCTTAGTTTACAGGCCGAACTATCGAGCCAAGTCTGATGCAGAGATTATGCGGGATGCGAAACTGGAGGCAATGGGACTGCGACCGCAGGGCAATTCGCCTCGGCGGTCGAACCAGATGGCGACGGATGAGATTGTGAGTCTCTGTGACCCTGACCTCTTGTAATAAGCCTCTGACGAAGTRACTTACTTGCAGGTGATGGAACGGTTCAAGAAACACGTGCGCATGTAGAGAGAGGGCTGTATTACGTAACTAGCGAATGCTCAATGTCCATCCCCAAACACCAGCTTTACGAGTCGCCCAACTCGCGTTCAATCCACATCGCCCCCTGGCGCATCACCGCCTCCACAAACCCTATCTCCAGCGCCCCAGACTGTGATGCCCTCCATGCAACCCTCGGCATCCCCGTCCCAGAAATGACGTTTGGGGGCAATTATCTCCAGCTTGAGCATCARCCCACTGGCTGGCGTTACACCTTTACTACCGAGGGCGCCCTCAAAGCTGTCAAGGTCGGCGAACTCACCGACGGAGACGGCAGCGTCAAAGTCGGATACGCAGACAAGTGGTTGCGCAGCAGGTGAGCACCCCCTCCCCGCCTGCCTATCTAATCATATCGTCATACTAAGATCTCTCCCGACAGAACAGACCCCTCCTCTGAGTACCCGATGCCCCAAACAGTACCCACAAAGTCCTACGACTGGACCTACACAACTACCTATTCTGGACATCAGCTCACTGATCCTCCTTCGCCGTCCACATCCGTCCTCAGCACTGACGAAGATTACGAGCCACCTCCGCCTCCATCCATTCCTGATGTTGTGCATTGGAACCCCGTCGATCCAGAGGACCCGGCTCAGGAGATCCCAATGGCCGAGCTTACACGTCCAGATCCCATCTTGTTCTATGCCGAGGTTCCATTGTTTGACGATGAATTGCATGATAATGGCTCGTCGGCGCTCTTGGTTCGAATTGTAATTGATTTTTCTGTCTTTCTTTCTTGTCCTCCATGTCGTTGACCTAGATCAACGTTTAGCGCGTAATGCCTACATGCTTCTTCATTCTCTCGCGYTTCACGCTCCGAGTCGATAATGTTCTCTTTCGGACGTATGATACCAGGATCTATCACTCGTTCTCCTCAGACCCGCACTCGATGATCCGGGAAACGAGTGGTTGGGAGGCTCCATATGACCGAGTACGACGGGTGCGTATCTCAGGTTAGCTCGAATTCATAGATTGCTGACCTTTTTTTTTTTTTCAGCTCCTTCCACGACGAAATGACCTCACACCGCTCACAGATCCCACATGGATAGCCAAGATCTTGTCAGATTTTCCRTCATCTGTTTCCCAAGAGGAAGGTGCGAAAACAGGGTGGAGAGGACTAGGAAYTCGTCGAGAGATCGCTGTTCTGAAAAGCTCAACATGATAAGCGTACTATTCCTTTAGAATAGCGGATAGATATATGATTGTGCCGAGTTGTAGAGTACATGCAATGGGTCTGAATCATCGAGCTATAAAAAAAACAGCTAGCAGAAAAGTCTACACGAAAAGGAGTAATAAGAACAAAACAAAAAAAAGGACAGCATAAAGTCCATGGGGCAAGCCAGCAACGAAAGTTGGCGGTTTTTGTGCAACGGCTAGGATTGGCGTGCATTTGCTCCGATCACATCAACTTGGCTTCTCGCTTGGCTTGTTGAACCTGTGCAAGCCGTTGGGATCTCAAGGTCATATGTGGTCCTTGGGCATTCTTTTTGCTAGGCGCTGCCGGAGCGGAAGGCGCAAGGGTCGACTGAGACAATGACAACCGTGTTTCGTCCGAGGAGAACCCAGGAATACGAATATTATGGTTGCGTTCTAATAGATCCAAGGGGGAACGTGAGCCAACAAGTTCAGAGGGTAGTGGTTAGGCTACGCACCAAGATGCAGCTGGAGGTCTCGGACTTCAAGCGTGTCTCCACCTCGGTGTTTGGCGAGTCGGCAGGCAAAGTTGGTGACCGAATCGATAAATTCATCGGCGATGTTGAGGAGAAGCTTTAGAAGAATCGGGATGAAAATAAGAACAAAAATTAAAGCACAACTGTGGCGTCAGACATACATCTTCGACTTCTGGTTCAATTTTGACGTTGGGGTCGATACTGGAAACCAAGTCTTGGATTGTTCTTCGCATACTTTGATCGCCAGGGGTATTCCTCTTGCGTGCTCTGTTATCATCGAGGCTGAGCATGGTGACATCCTCTGGTGCTCTGGCGATCTGGGCGGGCGTGCCTTTACGAAAAAAAGGAGGAAAAAAGTAAAGTCACCAAAAGGTTGAGAGATGATACTGAAATAGACAAGAAACTTACCAGCCATCCGACCACTTGCRATACCACCCGTCAAGGTTGGCCTTGTGGCCTGCCATTGGACTGGTCCAGGGTTTGTTGTGTTGAGAGTTTGACTGATGGCAGGGTAGAGTTCGCCTGGATTCGCGTTGACGAGCGTTGGGCCAGAGGACCCAGCAGYTTCACCAATCTTGTAAGCCGTCGAGGGATGCACGCCTGTTGACGCGGCTCCAGCYGCAGGTWGAGTTGTCTGGRCAAGGGGACAGCACRTTTACRRTGAGCATCCAAGATGAGATGTAAAGCCGTCCTAAACATACAGAACCCTGAGCCCCTGTAACCGCCGTCGCACCAGCCGCAGATGTCGAGGCAGACGTTCCAGTAGCAGTCGGGGTAGCCGCTCCTTGTGTCCTACTCGTCGTAAGCCGTGCAAACTATCAAACACCCGGGCAATACCACTTTTATAAATCACCCCCATCAACAGCATGTGATAACCCACAGTACGCGTACCTGGAGGAGCTGCTGCTGATTTAGCTTTCCGGTTTTAACGAGCTGGTACAGATGCTGCACGGCGGCATTCTGACTCAGACTAGGGTCAATCTGCCCTCCGTTCTGCATCTTGAGGAGCGCCTGCACGAGCGCGACCATATCGCTATTTAGCTGTTGACCCTGCACGGATGCAGCAGCTGTAGCAGGCTGTGCTGCTGCACCCGATCCCGAGGCGACGGGCTGTTGGGGCGTAGGGGCAGGGGTATCTGCTGGCGTTGAGGATGCATTGCTTGCAGAGGTCTGGTCGGCCATGGCGATGGGATAAGTGTGCTGAACTCTTGGAGTGAAGTGCAGCTGGGTCGTTGTTTGTGTCGGGGGCATCAGCCAAACAATGCCTTTGTTCTTTGAAAAAGATAAAATGGCCTCTGTCCTTTGACAAGTTGAACATCCCCCCACCATGGACGTCTCCAACATTCTCGAGTCATTCAATGAGCGATAGTATGCCGTCCTTTATTCCCTGTCTTGTCTCCTTCGGTTTTCTTATCCTACCTATCTTCTAGTCAAGATGCAGGCAATCTCGCAGACGAAACCTATGAAATAGACCCCGGCTACCTCATGGTGACAGACACCAGCCAGATCGACATGGATTACTACAAGTACGCAACAGTCTTCCCGACGATTCAATTTATTTATTTATGATTTCTTTCTTTCTCTAGTGAAAACATTGATGGGTACATCGAGAAAAACGCGCGGGACGCCACCCAAAAACTCATCGGTGTCTTATTCAATCTCCCAACCACCTCCTCCCCCGATGGTCCTCTCGCAATGCTTCCGCCACCTGCCTACCCTCTTCCGCGGTCCAAACGCCTTCCAAAGCCCAAGGAACTGACAAAATGGCAGAAATTCGCAGCTGCAAAGGGTATCCAAAAGAAAATACGGGACAAGAAAGTTTGGGATGAGGAGAAACAAGAGTGGGTGGTTAGGTGGGGTTGGAAAGGGAAGAATAAAGAGGCTGAGACTCAATGGTTGCACGAAGTCCCTGCCAATGCSGGTATGGCAATTTTTTTCTTGGATTTTTTTTTTTTCACAATCCATCACTATTAATATCCTACTAATCTCATTTCGTTGATAGACGTGGACCATGACCCCCGCAAGATCGCGAGAGAAGAGCGCAAGTCCCGTATCGCCAAGAACGAAAAACAGAAACAGGGTAATCTAGCTCGTGCCACTGGACCCTCACCATCCTCACATCAAAACGACCGCAAACGCGAGATTGAAAAGACACTCGCCACCACTCGGACCAGTACAGCTAGTATGGGCAGGTTCGATCGTCAGCTTGAAGGAGAGAAGAAACCGCGCGGCTTGAAACGCAAGGTACGTTGCTCCTGGACTACATAATCCACTAGGAGTCCCCGTTGCTCATTATGTCCATGTTCCAGTTTGATCCTACAGAAGCGTCGACTGAGGAAGAAAGAAAGAACTCACTTGCTCTACTGACGCGTATGGAGAGCGACACCAGGAAAATGCACAAGGATCCTTCAACGGCTGACAACGTTCTCAACGTCCGCAAGGCTATTCGGTCTGCCAGTAAAGGTCAGGGCGGTGCTGCTCTTGCTAGAAGTCTGGACTCCAGCAAGTCAAAGAAAGGCAAGAAAACAAGACGATAATTGTCTGTGTCTGCCAGTGATTACAGCGTGTCATGACATTTATCTTACGACTCTTGACTGTAACATTGCACAATAAATATCGCCTAATGCCATAAATCGCATATACCATATATAAAAAAACAAGTTGGTTAAGCGAAAGAAACTATGTAGACAGTCAGCCTCAGCTGTCTACTTTGTAGTTTCGACCGGTAGCCTCTCCAAATCTGCCTTGCCCTCGTCAATCCACTCTTGCTTCACCAACTTCTCCTTCTCCGCATAATACAAACGGTACACCAATTTGATCGTGCCCTCGCTAACGCCAGCAACGGCACTGATATCCCTGACCGACTTCTGCTTGGCTAACAAAAGACAAGTGAAGTATATCGCACCACCCGCGATCGACACGGGACTCCGACCATCCGCGATACCATGCTTTCTCGCCATGACAATGATATCGGAGCATATGGACTGTACATTGGCAGGCAAATCGAGGTGATTGCAATACCGCACCAACAGGTTCTCAGGACCTGTAGTAGGCGACGAGCTGCTGTTGCTATTCTGCGCGGTCGCGCCAGGAGAGAGATTGAAAGCCTGCTCGAGGGCCTTGTAGCACTGACCCAACACCTTCTTGGATACATGCGTCAGGGTACATATTTCACGGAAAGTCCGCGGTACATGCGCCTGGCGGCAGGCGATGAAGATGCATGCGGCAATGACCGCATCGAGGGGCTTGCCACGGAGCAGCTTTTCCTCGTCGCTCCTCTTGTATAGCTGTTTTGCGATGTCGCTGATGGTCTTTGGGAGGGAGAACTGGTCACACCAGCTAGAGATGTCACGGAAGGCGGTGAGGATGTTGCGTTCTGACCGCGAGTTCTGGGAACGCGAGGCAGCGCGTTGGAGTTCACGGGCAATTCCCGAGCCGCCGTCTCGGAAGCTGATGACGGTGTCGAGTTGCTCCATGCCCTCCATCAGCGGGTCCGACGCTGCACCGACACGGGAGGGGTCATCTCCTTCGTCATTGGCGAACGTCTGTGTAGTGGGCCCAAGAGTTTAATACCAAACGACAAAGAAAGACAAGAAATGACAGAGGCGAATAGAACAAAAGAAGGGATACTTACCCTCCATTCGCTCCTGGTGTCGACAATACGATCACCAAGAACCAACCCACAGTTGCCGCACACGAGATCCCCGCTGCCAAACTCCTCCACGATGTTCGGGTTCGGGTCCCTGCACTCTGGGCAGATGAGACGAACTGCGAGATCGGGACCATAGGTGGGCTGTTGCGGCTGCTGCTGCTGCTGCTGTGCAGCTTTAGCCTGGGCGAGGGGAAAGGGCTGAGAATATGCCATTCTTTTAGGTATAAAACTGGAGTGGGATGCCCGATTCGAGGAGGAGGTTTGGCTCGGCGGAAAGAAAGAAAGAAAGAGGCGCGGGATCTCGGTGGGCGCGAGAGAGTGTACGCAAACGACTGCTGCTGCTCCTCTGGGTTTGGCTCTAGGAAAATCAACTATGTGAGACGACGCAACGTCCGCTGTGGACGCACCAGAGACGGTTTGTGGCCAGGGAGGGCCGCAGAGATGGTGGTTGGGGGCAAGCGGTGCGCCCGCGCTGACTAACCACTATATTGACTCGCCGATGCTCATTACATAATCAGTACCGCCCGTACTCTTCGGAGTAGTAGCTACTGCCAAACGACCGTTCACTGCCCTCGCTCCCGCTACCATCGCTGTATCTGTCTCTCTCGTACTCGTCACTCGCGTCCGACCGCACAATCACAACCGCCCGGCGGTGCTGCATGTGCGCGATGGGTGCGTGCATCTGGTGTGCAAACCGGGGATCCGGATGCTCGTACAGGCTTCTGCCATCAAATGACGTTGCAGGCGAGTGCGATCGTCCATCCGACCGCGTCTCTGAGCCGGAGACGTATCGCTGCCCAGCAACAGACCACCTCGGGGATGATACATTGGAATGAAGAACCGACGTCCCGTCAGAACGGGCATGCCCGTCCTCGTCAGGTCCATCTCGGTATAGGATCATTTGGTTGTGCGTGCCCTCAGTGTGAGGGGCGTTGTCGGTGGGGGAAGGCTCCCTTGTTGGAGGTGGCCCCCCAGCATGTCCGAGCTCTACCGAATCCTGTAGACGGTAGAYACGAGGAGGCTCGTGAATATATGCACGCGGGTGAGCTCCAGTGTGCGGTGACGYCGGGACTGGCGATGACATGGGCATGGGTCCGATACCATATCCTGGGATCATGCCATAGGGCACTGGTATTGGTTCAGACCGCTTACGCCTCCTGCTAGAGTAGYCTCTTCGAGGATCCATGTAGGCGCATTCCTCGCACTCGGGGACGGAGCACACGCTCGAGTCGTCGCTTGCTGTGGGTGAAATTGGTGGGCGCTGGCGCCAGTATCTCTCTGGACGGCGGTCGCAGTCATATGCGTCGTCCTCATACCCTCTATATCCCCCGCCTCTAAATCCCTCGTGAAATATGGTTGAAGGGGTCGATGGTGGCCCCCAGGGCCTTGGCCCTCGAGCGCCATAACTCCGATGATAATCTGGCCTCCGTGGTAGTGGTGGGGCAATGAAAATTTCCTCTACGGTGAGTTGATCTTCATCCCTTTCTTGCTCAAGTTTATCCCACARAAGCGGAGTCTCGACCTCGCTAACTGTGTATGCAGGACGAGATAYCCTGGGCCTTGGCCATTCAGCGGTCACCAACGCGCACATACACCAAGTCCGACCTACCTCGAGCTCGAATACTCCATTGGATGCTTGTGCAAARATCAAGGTCAAGACAGGCGGTTGGTCAAGATATAAAGACACTATGGATGGTATATGCGTGGTGCGAGTGCACTCAACGATGAAACCACGAGGCTGGTAGACGAATCACCACATTTACATTCGCCACCYACCTGGGCTTCTTAAAGGGATGGCCTCACCCATTGCGGGCCAGGGGCCTAGCCACGCTGAAGCCCCATTCCTCCTTCCAGTAACCYGTGGCCGCAGTATCCGAGTTCTCTTGTCCTATCCAATTCAATGGACTCAAGTTAGACCACACGTCCGACACGAATATGCTCAGCGCACCTTCTCATGACCCTGGATATAATTCTATCCTAAACAACTGTGACTATCTTTGATTACCAACTTGGACCCTACTGAGCTCTTGCAATGATGGGAATGTAATGACCCGGAGATCAAGTATGCTACTTTTATCTTCTTCCTGAGCAATTCCGCCACCAGTCGCATTCCTATTGATACCTGTCAATGCCTTCGGAACGGCGTTGTGCACCACACCCGTCTCATCTCCCTCTCATGTCCGAACTATAGAACCCTGCTATTGATAGTGGCCTAAAAACATGATCACCTTCCTGCCAATAACGAGGCCTAGCCCTACGGTGAATATTAAATGTGCAAGCTCGACGAGTTATGCTTTAGAATAGCACGGTACTAGCATAATCCTAGTCACGTTCCTGGCGAGCTGCATTGTCTTCGCGCAGGCAAAGGCCTGAATCGAGATGCTGTTGTGCAGGGACTCTCAGAGTCTCCAAGTCCGACCACCTTGGCAGGGCACCRTCCCTGCCGCTCCATCAGYATACATAGTTAACCGGCCCAACCCACTACGACGACCACTGAGGAAGGGGATTTGCAAGTCAATACAACCTCTCGGACTCACGGCTAGTTCTTGCCTGTGGATTCGAGCTTGCCATCTCCTAGAATGGCAAGGACAAAGGGACCTTCTACAGCAACGGTAAACGAGGTACCCTTCTTTCTGGAAGAGCCGTAAACCGCTAGATAAGGCAAGGGAATRGGATCCAGAACAGGAAGGAAAACRTCCACATCACCGCTAATGACATGTTTAAATCCTTTGTTGTCTTGGCAGTCTTTTGCGACYAGCCTTTCTGCAGTCACATTGCGTTCGAAGGTCAATTCCTTGTGGATATGGTTCGCGAGCGTGAATCACTCGTGTTATACACTAATGTGAGTTTCTCTGTTTCTTGGCTCTCAAGACATTGTTCTTGACTAGGCCAACAAGCCACAAGCGCGCGCCTAACGTAAATTGATCAAGTCGTCTGCGGTCTCATAGTTGGCCCCCCAGTCCTTGAACATTGGACAGGTACACTGTACCTGAAATTTACACACAACAGCTTTCTGCGCACGATAAAAAGGTTTACACAGGAGAAATGACCGAGGCGCACGAACAATGGTCTCACCTCGTATTGGAGCCCTGGTGATCCTGATTTCACTCGTTGCCCTTGTGCATGGCCAGGTCGACTTTAGTACACCCGAAAATGGCCCCCCAGGTCCATCTGAATGTACGGTTTATGATTAAGAGCAGCCTCCAGGAACTGTTTTCTCATGCTCTTGTCCTATAGCCTGCACGCACCCCGCCTCTACTCCCTACCCTCAAACCACCTCGGTCGCTCAACCAATACCACCCCCTCCACCCACCAGCTTACCTTACTGCACCCGAGGGGGCGAGCCGTTGTACGGACGCGACGACTCTGGACCTCCGTTGGCGACCTTTCCCTGCTGCGCCAGTGAAGGACCGTGCTATACTAGTTACTCGGACAGTACCTCTTATATAGAAACATCGGTCCTCCCGTCGACATCTGGTTCAAACATACCAACCTATACCAGCAATACGAGTAGCCAAGCACCACTGCCTACGACCACTGGCCCTGTCAGCGTAACGAGCGACGGGGAGAGCTCTCCAGACAAGCAGTGCACCAAAATCCCTGCGAATCCCGATATTTCTGGAATAGGCGTAAGCCCCCGTCTGTCTGTACCTTGCACTRATCTGATTTCGCTTCCAATCAAAGGTTCGCGTCAGTTTCTATCTGCTCGTATGCATTATATCTGTCATCCCGCGGTCACGGAAAACCGAGCCCTTGTTGCACAGTCTGCGTAGTATTCTCGGACTGGGCGGTTTCGCAATCTTGCTCGCTTCCATCATTGAAACTAGCAAGGGCCGCTTATCTCTATACCATGCAATGATCATTAACTCGCTGTTGTATTTTTACTGGATAACCCTCATCGCTTCGCGTAAGTCTCCCGACAAAGTTTACAGGTCACCGAATACCTAATTACTTTTCTTGAACAGGCTCCTTTTCCTACCTTTTCGGTGATCATAAAAGTGGTGGCASCATCAAGTTTGTAATTCTCACCGCCATCTCTATGATTTTTATGAGTGGGTGGCTACTCGCGGTGTGGAAGAATCCTCGAACATTTGGCCCAGGCGCAGAATGCAACGATTCACTTCGCACATTTGTCTTCGGATGGAGATCCCCGACAGGGACTGCATTCAGGGGCTTCATGATATCTCTTGCAGTGTTCTTACTGATCTTTGCGCTCATCGCTATCGTATGCCTGATTTGGATGCTTAATGGGAGGTCGGATAAGGAGGAGAGTGCAGAAGAGCGGGATACAAAGGAACTAGATGGTTTTCTAGGGTTTTATATTCGGCATATGTCTTTCTTCTACCTCATGTAAGTTGTTTTTTTTTTTCATCTACCTCTTAGTTTGTCCATACTTAGCTTGGCCGCCCACCAGACCTGTCTTCGTTGGAATCGGTCTTATCGAAGCATATGTAAGTCGACCAACCCCACTCCTTTGGTGCTCCATCACTCACAAACACCTCGGTGATCATCTCTAGATTAAAAAGAACCGCCACTTGGTAGAAGCGGGGGAAGACAAGTGGACATTTGGCCAAGTCGTGGCCCTCGTCACAGTATTCGGTGCCATTAACGAAGTTTTCAATCATTGGATGTTTGGGTCCCATGGTAGTGATGCGCAGGRTGGAAATAGGGGGCTAGTTGAGAAGGCTTGAGGATCTGGCATACACAGCTTCGTGTAGCAAMTATTCAGAGTGTTTAGTATCTCCAGTCACTGTTGCCAGGTTGAGATGTATCAAAGTATTTGTATATAGCGTAGTACGAGGACTTGATAGCAGCGTCCTGAAGAAGTGGCAAGGCTAGGCTGAGYAACTTTGTACYCATATTACTCGGTCAACCGTCCGCTCAAASGCATCACCAACACCCCRTATGAGCGGGTATRATCCCGAAGAATCCTGCTATGTCTTGGAGTATGTAAAATGATATTCAGCGCTTCCGCAGATTATCAGAACGGCCACTCGACAAATGTGACGACGGGCGGCCATTTCAACAGGACCTATTTTTGTTCTTAACACTAGATTAAGCTGTCACCAACCTAGACCCTGTGTTGGCTCCGTATGTGCCTGTACGGGCACCCCTCAGCGGGCATGGCCTGAGGCAAGTGCTGATTTCTGTCCCTTGTTCCAAACTAGCCCGTATCAGACGTTTTGTTTGCTTTCCAGCCCTTAGACAGTTGGCATTTTGGAACGCTATAGCTCTGGGCAATATCCTCGGATTGAGCAAAATGTCATCATCAGGACTTGTAGGGAATTCGGTCCATGAACTCAGTATTGAACTGAACCTGGTCGATCCAGCCAGTCGCAAAAATCTCTAATTTGTTCTAGAACACAAGAGTGAACAACCCCAAAATACAAGAGTAATAGTGAAATAACCGTAAGGAATCACCCGACATGGTTCGCCCCAGCCATCACCCCGTACCTCGGACTAATACTCATCTGCTCTAAACTCTCTCCCAGTCCGCCTCCAGCATCGCCCTCAGAATCAGCATCACYATGATTGCCCTTCCCACGTGGATTCGCCCCGGGAACTGCTAGGTACATATCTTCCCGCAACGAGGTCGGTACATCAGATCCCGCAGCGTTACCAGGACCCATTTCGACTTCATCATCATTGTCCGATTCATCATYATCGGATTCGCTGTCAATAGAAACGCTTGACCACTCTCTRTAGATATCTTTTATGAAARCTGCTGATTTGGGGAGCCGATACGGATCGAAGGGGAAGAATGTGTTGAGCTCTGCGGTTACGGAGAGAGGATCGTCCTTGTCGAGAACAAGAATCGCTGCTGATGAAGTAGRAAGTTGGAGTGGCAATGGGGAAGCATTAGAGTTGGTAGGGTTGGAGTTGTGTTCTGAGCGTTTGTTGGAGTCCAGGATGGTGTAGCAGTAGATGAAATTTGTGGCTTGGGCAACCCGTGCAAATTGCATGACGACATTAGAAGAACAGACCTGGCCATACGTGTAGAATTAGTCGGAGCTGAACACATAGTGGGGAAGGGGGCACAGACCTTGAGGGGGTTTAGCACGCTATTCACTACCCTCTGCAATACTCTTAGTTCACGCATCCATTTCCTGCCTTCCCCGTACATAGCTCCACTGTCCAAGGTGCCTCCTATATTCACCGGCATGCTGTTACTTTCCCCTGCTTCATCTTCCCCTTCTCCAAGATCCATTAGCTCTCTCCATCTGAAGCAAAATATTAAGAATACTGTTTGAGTGACAGCATAAAACGGCATATGTTGCGGCCCGCCGACAACCACAGACGACGAGAAGGTTCGTATTGACTCTTCCACCTCGTCCAAATGAGCTTCCAGAAACTCGCAGAGCACTGTTACGATCCTTCTTGTGCTCTCTGTATCTACGAACAGGGCACGACTGACAAACGAACCGATGTATGAAGCGGCAGCCGCTCGAGTAATGGTGCTCCCGCCTACACCGGAGGCGCCAGCGCCGAGGTCGCCCTCGTCAATTATCACGTTTGAGGATTGTGGGTGTCCCGTTGCTGAAGGGAAGACACCGAACAAGGCACGTTCRACGAGCATTCCTTGAAAGATATCCGCGAATTCCGGATCGAGGGAGGTAAACCAGAATACGAGGAACTGGGTGTACCGTGATTTAAACGTTCGGAGGATGGTTCGGTCAAAGATAGAAAGGAGGGCGTTAAATTGTGTCCGCATTATATTCATAAGTGTTTGTTGCGAGCTGGGGGTTAAGGGGTTTGCTGATGCCGCCCGGGAATTAGGGAGTTCTTCGGACCCCGCGTCTGGGACWGAAGGGGATGGTGGAGGCAGTGACGTAGAGGACGGGTGTGAGGACAGCGGCGGCAGCGAAGGTAGATCGGATAGGGATTCGTGGCGCGAGGTATTGTCAGTCTTTGACCCTGCTTCATCARCAGCCGCATGTGTCCGTTTGAAGTGCTCGAACATCAGAGTCAGGATCATATCGAGTTTCTTTACCATGTCTTGTATATGCTTCACATTTGTCGGAATATCTGGGAGTGGGTCACCGTCCGAGTGGCCACCACCATCGGAAGACAAGTCACTAAAGGTGTCGCSTTCTGCGTCATCATCCGAGTCATCTAATTCCGAAAAATCAGACGATTCATGCTCCTCTTGGCCTAGCACCATGTCAAAGGGATCAATTTCGAAGAGAGGTTCCTCGGGGCTTTCTTCCTCTTCGAGCTCCTCAATTTCTACTTGAATCTCAACCTGTGGGAGGCAAATTAGCATCACAAGCAGTTCCACTAAGATGGCGAAACATACGTCAATCTGGATGGCCCTGTCAACAATAGTAGCCAGAATCTTTTCCGAAAGTTCTGGGCAGTAGGATGATACCCTTAGTAGATTGCGAATGTAGGTGGAATGCGTCAACTGATTCTGCCTCTTGTGAGGAAAATGGCGAACAAGAAGCGATTGTAACGTGGAAGGAAGGGTAGGTATAAGGGATAGCAAATGTTGCAGAAGGTAGTGCAGTCTATCGTAGATCACCCGACGCGTGATTGGATCTATCGAGCTCTCCGGAAATGCTCGAGACAGTGCTTGTATTCCCGATTCTAGGAACRGTAGACAGCTGTGATTAGGTTATATCAATTCTAATGAAGATTAAAGTGCGTACGATAAGTAAAMCCCTGAGTAATTTCCCCTAACACCAAAGATAGATATTCCGGCCTAGCTGATAACAATATTCCAATGAAGACGGTGTATGATTTGACTGTAGCTGAATCGAGGGTTGTCCATGGCATAGTGGCAATCGCTTCAACGAGGCTCGAATGAGCACGTTCAAGACGGGAAACAACATGGGTCATGGCGGTTATCCATGTTCGCAGCGAGGTAGAGGTGTCCATRGATGAAGAATTAAACTGGCGTCTTGGATTGAACTGGCTCACAAGCTCATCGAACGGTTCCGAGTTTCCCTGTACGAGAAGGAGTCAGAAGAGATTATAAGTGTACCGCCATAAAATCTTACATTCAATTTTTGCTCGAGAGCATTATCAACGAAGGCGAGATACATGTCCCTACGATAGGCTTCATCCTTCTTAATACGTGAGTTGGTAGCAATAGGTCTYCTGATAAGAAGTCCAGAACTACGTGATGATGTAGATGCTGTTTTCTTCTTAGCTACCGATGGTGTGGAGGGAGGGGCGGAAGATGAAAATGTGTCGAGACTGGGCTTCTGCATTATTTCTGCTACAAAACGCGATGCAGGCGGGGGCCCCGACTTTGGAGCGCGCTGGTTGAACTGTGAGAGACGTGAGTGTGGATCCATCGATGTTCATGAGCAAAAAGACGGTCGGGCATGTTTTATGAATTGCATTATGTAAGCAAAGCACAATGTTATCATTGGTTTCTCTCTCTCGTTCTCTCGTCTCTCGTCATTGCGGAAGTGAGGCTAGAGGATATGGATTGTTGARCTGGAAACGCTTTCTTCGAACAATCTATCRACAAGAATCGCTAGTTTTGAGCATACCGAGGAACTGCTTAATGATTACATAAGCCACCGACATTTCCCAACTTGATGAGTGCTTTCAACGCTCGCACCCGAAAAACCCCATGTCTGCGAACACCGCTTTCTCCTCAGCACACAGGCTCTATGTCAAGTCGCTCTACAGGAGATATCTCACGAATGCCCTCGACTGGTCTATCAACAGACCACTGTGGCGGGAGCAGGCGCTGTTGATTCGGGCAGAATTCGAGAAGAACCGGTATGGTCCTACTGTGGTCTATTGTTACGCCCACGACTCACGCCCTCACCMTCCCTTGCTCTAATTACAAAAAACTGTGTAGTGATGTGACTGACCCTCGCGCACTGGCCGAGATTCTGCAAAAGGCAGAGAGGGATTTGGCYGCAAAGAGACACCCGGACCCATATATTGGTGCGTTTCCGCCTCTCATCTCAACCTGAACRTCTCTTTTATGTGCGGATAAATTTTGTAGTCCCTACTGCTCCTGGCGGAACCAAATGGTACGTGTCYCTTCACCCAAGGATTCCCCAAAAGCTATGTTAACGCATGACAACAGGGAACGTAACACTCCTGTACTTACCTTCTTTCCCTTTCCTGGGATGATACATATACTCACTCAAACCCAACAGCCCGACATGAGGCCCCCCTATGACCACGARGCTGCTGCTGATCATCATTAGAGATGTAACCTACTCCTTCAGTATGGTGGTAGACGATCGTGTTACGCATAGATGAATGCGCTGCGAAACACGAAATACACCAAGTCTTCCGGCCCAAGGTGTACCGCTGCAAAATCAATGGGTTGGCCATTCTAAAATGAGATGCTGGTTCACAACATTCCTCCTGGAATTTAGTTCTTCCGTTCTTCTATTTTCCCATCCAACCAATTGAATTGTCAACTAGAAGAGTATARATCCATCAGGTAAGATATATAATCCGACAAACTCTCCTCCTTGGCTCTCCTAGGATATGTCGCAGTTGGACTGTGCGTCGTCACCTGAGCTATTCTCCAGCCATTTGCTATCAAAACGAGCGGGTTCAACCTACACTTATTTTTCGCAGAATTTCCTCCGCTTCTGTACACAAATTCTCGAAGAATCCTGTTTGTTCTAGGTCGCTGGAACGCGGATGACTTGTGCTATTCGATGTCGCCATTAGTCATCAACCCCTGGGACTATCGACCAGATCCAAATACCCTTTGATTGAACCACATGTAACATCCGTGTTCAGGCAAGTAACAAAGGGAATTTCCATGATGAAGTGATGATCTAGTGCTCTACCCAAGCGGCAGGATATAGCAAGGCTGGTTCAAGAATGCAAGTTGACCAACGAGATGACGCYGATAGATTTTAAAGCCTGAGGCAGGCTGATAACCAGACCGACGTCACCGAGCGACTTCCCAAAACAGAGTTATAGCGCTGGTGGGTCCATGTTTATCTTAACCACGAAAATCTAAGAAAACAATTGAACAAGGGCGATCCTTGTTCCACTAACTCCTCGTTACCAACCCGGCCCTTCCAGAACCATTATAATCCCTGTCTCCTAAAGCCTCCTGACCAAGGACGTGAGAAGRATTACTTGGCAACACCAGGTAACCGTAGTGACAATGGAMACTTGTTAATCGCCATATTCCTACCGTCTGGCCGGTCGCTGCGAGAAAATGTTTGGCGATTCGGTGRCTTTTGACCACCTACTAACACTRCTCGACCCATCAAACGTATCCYCCTGTGAGAACTACCGAAAAGAGACACTCCATGCTTTTAACTGTATCGATTGATTGAATCCGAACATTTCCCAGGATTTGTTTTGTTTYTCTCCCCTCACCATCYCAACRGCCCCCGCCGTGCACCACCAAGGCCGCCGTAAATGTCAGTAAGTTATCTAGWCTTCCACAARTGACAGGAAYGTAACGTYTRYGGCAGACAGGGACCCATGTGCCCGAATARAACSCAAGAGAAACCGCCGCAAGTCATTGAAAGGAAAACTGCCAATATTCGCACTCCAGGGCTGCCATGCATGATCAGCATTATAAACGCCTAAACACAGAGGAATTGTTTTGAAATAGCCCAATTAGCTCGTGCCTGCTACCAACCAATAACACCTCATCATCTGACGTGCTGCGCAGTCGGAGAGAACATCCCGAGTTCCGRTTCCACTTCATCAGTCCAGACCACCGTAGTGACCCAGGAAGACTTACACAGTATTTTATTATAGCGCTGTGAGATGTTCCTGATCAACAGAACTTCGCAGCGTCAACGATGAGAACACCATCATGATATTCGGAGCCGGGAGACATGTATCCTCACAAATAGTTGTCAGCACCGCCGATCAGATGTCTAGAATAGTGGCCCGTGCGTGTATTATAGTTTCCGAGCGCAAGGTATCTCCGGAATTATGAAAAACCGGCCGCCGCGGGAGACAACGCCGCCTGCTACTGAGTCCCCGTTTTATGTCCCCCCATGGGCGGACTCGGAGCCTATTTTCCGTCAGTAACTGGGCAAGTGTGTGGACCTTGCACCTTGAAAAGCCTGTAAGGATTGCGCGCGGACTTAAACCGGTGCATTTAAGAATTGTAATTGTAAGTTCTGCACACCATCTTCGCTTCAAACAGCATAATAACGGCCAGCGTTCCAACATAAAATCTTTTTGAATGCTAAGTAGTGTGCGACAACATAAAATCATATGAATTTCGTCAGCTTGTTCAAGGCTCTATCGACCGGCTCTCCGAGTCGAACATCTTGGGCTCGGCATGCGACCCGAACCCCACAGTCACAGAAGGATTTGTACTGAATCCAATAGATGCGATGCCTGCTCYGGCTTTCTCAGAATTATCTTCCTCAATCCTACTATGGGCGGCACGAATAAGGATTAGGTTGAAGGCAATCCCAATCAACGGGACATTCTGCGGAAACATCAGTCTCTCTACTGAAATGAGACAGTGGCGTAAGTACTCACAAGAGCGCTGATGATCTCAAGTGCCAAGTTATTGTAGAAAAACCARACGACGAAGTGGGCAATGGTGATTGATAAATAGATGAAACCGGATTCGGCGATGCCACGGGCGATGAAACGGAATTGTGTGATGCTCGTGAACGATTCCGACTGTTCGGATACCTTATAAAGACGCCAGATCAGCATAACTAGAGAGTAAAAGGTTAACGCAGGGCAGAATGTCGGGTATCAGTGGAAGCATACCAGTGCAGTACAAATTTAAGACAGCAGTTGAGCCCCAGAAAGGAAGAAGCACAATCCCAGGTCCTGTGCGCATGTTCACGGTGGCCCACTTGTATGGGCCAAGATTGGGATTGTGTTGATGTGCAATCTGAAGATACATCTGCAGTACCGTGCACACAAAACCAGCTATCCAGAGGACGATTGGGAAGACAACAATCCGGAAGCGTCCTCCATATACCACATAACAACGATATATCTATGTCGAATAATTGGTCTGTGCGTGTAAAGAGAACCTCGGGGACTCCACTTACAAGCACTAAATCTGCCGCTAGAGCAACCGAGTTCGCAAAGAAACACTGGACAGATGCCATTTGACCCCCTGGCATTGCAGCGAAGTCACACAGTACTCACCTTGGTGATATTCATCCACATGGGACTTTGATACTCCGCACCTGGCTTTGCCATTATCAGGCGTATAGCGTCCTCGGAACCCTGTACATCCAACGCCGTATAGGCCGTAGTCGACAGAAAAATGAAGAATGTCACGAGGACCATTGGCCAGTTGATAGCCCTTCTCCGTCTCCACCCCTCATCCGCGAACAGTAGCCATCGGACGGTAAAAGCGAGGGTGGATAGATAGAAACCATATGCGAGAGCGGCGGCAAAGCAATATGATACACCYTTGTCTGGCGTCATTTCAACGCCTCCCGGTGGTAGGGAGTTTGCCGCCATGGTTAATGACGTGATTAGGAGCGGGGTATGGTGCCTCRTCGAGGCTGCGTGAGGGGCTTAATATGTAGTGCCCAATGTTCCTTTATTTTTAGTTTCCATAGTTTGCCATCAGAYTGATGTCCKTGCCAAAGCGTGTAAGCTCATGGGAACCCGTCTTTTCGATAAACAAATTTAAACGTGGGTCACAAGCCGCCCGTCGCAATTTCAGGGTCAGCTGAGACGAGTACGCCAACCTCGCACGTCTTGGCGTTCAGAATCCTGGCAACAGCTGAAGGTTTTTTGTTCAGATGTCAACCTGGAAATGTATTTGTCAATTCCTAACATGCGAGCAGAGGGCATGAGCTAACCGAGAGCCCAGGTCTAGGGGTTAGGGTGGCCAATCCCTATAGGTAGGTATGCCATCCCCACGAACGCTCGAGGCCACAACGTTCTAGTTGATCTCCGCTTGCTTCCGGGACAGGGTACCTTATTCCGTGTTATTTGCCCGGATGTCACTGCCACTGAGCGATTTCTGTTTGGATTCCATGTTCTCCATATAAAACTTTGCMTGAAGGCGAACAGGGAACCGAATAGCTGCGCTGACTAGAGAATACCTGTGCTGTTTCATAGTCCTAGATCAAACGATGTGAGATATAATTAACTCAGGAAGAGAGCATGTTTGATGAATCTTGACTTTGGGGTGGCACAATCGGTATTCAGGATTGATAGAGAGCGCGGTGCGTGGCATCATCTTGACAAAACAGCCTCAGTGGCTGGGTCTCCCTTCCGTTGCTGTGGATGCCTTCATCAGGAGGTGACAGGCCATAACACACTTTAAACGCTATTGCGGATGGGAGAGATCAAGGAAAAGATGATGTGACATCTTGTTGTACAAGTTGGACAGAGCCCGCGAGATGCAAGGACAACTGATGTTGGGAAGAGATCGGATGGGAACAAGCAAAAGAAGTAAATTGTGGTTGGCGGTTCCGCGCCCCCTCGGTGGAGAYGATTGGACTGACTAGGGCATGCTCATCACGCAGCTTTAGTCTTCGAGGGCAGCCTCGTATTTTGCGCCACATAAACMTCGGTGATAGGGAAAGGTCCAGTCGTGATAAGAAAAGTACTATGTTCAGTTGACCCCTCAGTTGAAACCGCTTGGCAGGTGGGAAGAATTTTGGAGAGACTTGAGGAGAGCCGACGCCTGAAGCGCCCTTCCGGAAGTTAGCGTAGCATTGCAGCCCAGGCGAGTAGAGGTTAAACGTCAAGTCTGAGGTGTTGAGTCCCTAGCACATTTCAGGTCGGTGACTGCCGAGATTTTGTTGTCGGAAGCTCAGCCAGCTATCAGTCACTGTCGTGAGAAACAGGGATGAATGATGCTTAAGCGCCGTTGAGCGTTAAGAAGGTTCAAAGTCCAAAATAGAACGGGGTCACGTTTGTGGATATATGGACAAATATCGGGACATCCGCACCACTTGTAATAACACTACACAGATGTACATATGTATATATATATATCCCCTTAGACGGCCCCCTCTCTCGTCCCACGAACTACATTTTCGAATCTCGGGTATTCATTAAGCCACATCGCGCATCTTATCCCGATCCAGTGGTTCTCGGAATCCCATCTTCAGACTCATTGGGCTAGTTTGAAAATAACCTTCTTTTTTTTTCCACCCCGCACTCGTACGGGTTTCCGGCTCACACTGACTGAAGTGATTTGTTCGCAGTGGGTGGTAGACACTGGAAGAAGAGCTCCATGTTAAATTTTGTTTTCAGGTTGGTCACGTGCTCTAGGCTCAGTTAGCAGGTACCAGGGCCGAGGGGGGTCAGGGGGCTGTTCAGACTCCCGGAGGATTTYAATACCAATTACATTTAGCTGCAGAGAGCTGCGGAGAACGGATGGAAAGCACTCTTGACTRGAAAAAAAGGTGCCCAGGGGCGGGAGTCTACAATAAGCCGAAGCAACAGTTCGCGGGGACGGCCCGTAGAGTTTTGAGTTTGGCCCACACACTCGTCCCCAGGATAGAAGGGTCATCGAATATTGGGTTGAATGAAGGTACAAGCGGGGGCTTGCCACGGGGCACATTGGAATCTGGATGTCAGTACCTTGTGTCTACGACTCTGCGTGCCACTTGCGYCGTTAGTGGTCTTGCYCCCCGAGCYCACCTGYCAGAAACACACGGCTTCAAACGACTCTGATATAATGCCCGAGTTAGYTTCTAATMCTTTTTTTGTGTTAAAGTAGCAATCATGTATTCCCGTTCTCCGATCTCGTGCTACTTGATTTTAATTAGTGTAGTAGGGTGGGGATTATGATCAGAGGAATAYAATAACATTTTTACAATKTATGCTCGTTTTCATTTATTCTGTCATCCGGCTCGCGGAGTCGAAAGCGGTACGTTTGGASCAAGAACATTGAGCGCTTATAGAAGGGYTCGTGCCAAACTCAATAGACGTGAGCTCTGCTGTTGGTTTCTCACTCTGTATATTCTCGATCTTAGCGTAAGCAGCACGGATGAGGATGAGGTTGAAGGCGATTCCGATTATGGGAACGTTCTGCCAGGTCATTAGTGATATTTAGYATTCATAGGCAGTGCCACTGCTTACAAGGGCGCTGATGATCTGAATTGCGAAATTATTGTAAGTGAACCAGACGACGAAGTGGGCGATAGAGATAGATAGATAGAGGAAGCCAGATTCTGCGATGAAACGGGCGATAAGACGGAACTGCCTGGCAGCTGGAGCCGGTTCGAGCGTCAGGGAGGCCTTGCGTATGCGCCAAGTCAGCATCCCTAAAAACGGAGGGAGGTAGTTAGCGCTGCCTAGGTCTCCAATTTGGTAGTGACCTACCGGTACAATAAAGGTTCAATACAGTTGTTGAGCCCCAGAAGGGGGTAAGGACAATCCCGGGGCCGAGAGTCATGTTGACAGATGCCCATATATAAGGACTTAGGTTTGGGTTATGCAAGTGAGCAATTTGCAGGTACATCTGTAGYCCCGTACAAACAACTCCGCCTATCCAGAGAATGAATGGAAAGACGATAATCGCAAGGCGTCTTGCAAAAACSACATAACAGCGATATATCTGTTTTGGTCATCAGATTATCTTGGATGGAAAAATGTTTGAATATTTGGCTTACAAGGACCAAATCTGCCGCAAGAGCGATCGAGTTTGCGAATGTACACTATTACATAGCATCGGCCTTTTATTCCAATAGGCAAAATTGACCGGTACACACCTTGACAATGTTCATCCACATGGGCATCACATACTCTACRCCGGGGTTCGTCATCAGGAGGTGCACAGCTTCCATCACTTCCTTGACGTCCATTGCGGTATAGATTGTACTTAGCGCAAAGATGAAGGAGGTCACAAATACAGTCGGCCAGCTGAYAGTTCGCCTCCACTTCCATCCATCGTCTGCAAAGAGCAACCACCGAACAGTGAAGGCGAGGGTGGCCATGTATAGGCCAAACATAAAGGAGGCGGTGAAGACAAACAACACTCCCTTGTCCGGCGTCGGGTGGGTGCTTCCTGGAGATGGACTACTGGTCTCCATCGTTAATGAGCGTGGGGGAGAACAGAGCGCGGTGCCTTTCGTCAAGCTGCGGGCTGACTTATAGTGATTAGTGTTTTCATATTTTTAGTTCTAGTCTTCACCCGTCACAATCAGATCAGTGTCAGTGCCAAAGCCTGAGATGCATGGGAACTCGACGCTTATAAAAGTATGGCTGGGGTTTATACCCCACAGATGGTGAGCTGAAGTGTGAGTGTCATCGGGTTTGAGCCTCCCCGATGAGTCCATCGTGGAAACTCTCGAGCAGTGAGGATCCCGTTGAGATATTCGATTTCTGAGGATCAAAGATTCCGTTTGTTTGACGCTGAAATGAGGATCCAAATATTTTGTTGATACGAACACGAAGATCACAGCATCTCTGCATATATCTGTTGTGAAGTGTTCGGCATACGGCGCGCCTCCTCAAGGTTGTCCAGCTGGCCTTTGTTGGAGTCTTTCGTGGCATCCAGGAGGGCTTGTAGACGAGAGGATCCAAGGCGAGTAAGTGGGCCCGTTAATGAGCCCGGCGGTGCTGGTTCCGGTGTGCGGCCAAGGTTAAATAGCTCCATTAGCCAGTTATCGAAATAGCGAACGTGCGACTAGCGCGGTCACTGGATCCAGCGGAGGACGTTAAGGTGGATACGGTAGCTCAAATTTGGCACTCGGTGTTATAGTCCACGAGGGTAGGGCCTGGTTAGGTAGTTCATCAATAATGGGGGGACCCGATTGGTAGACGAGAACCTGGACTGATTATCATGATCGAGGCTGGGACGTTGAACGTTGATGGTCAACCCGTAAGGACGCTAGTTGGGCGTCGGATGTCGCGCATGTGTGGTTAGAATCACATGTGAGCAGAACGGTTTGAACGCCCTTGAGCGTCTCTTCATTGTTGAGCACGTGCAGACTCACCCCGGACCAAAGACAGACAGCCTGGTCCCACTCCACCCTCCTTCGTTCTTGCCATGAATTATATTCGTGGCGCGGTCAACGCCATAAGTGCGCCATATCAGTACTACAAGGACTTACCGCCCATTAACCCCTCCACTCTAACCGGTGCAATCGACGTCATCGTCATACAACGGCCTGGCCCCGCTGGAGACATCGAGTTGGCATGTTCACCCTTCCATGTTCGTTTTGGAAAATGGCAAGTACTTAGGCCCAGTGAAAAGAAGGTGCGTTAGCCCATCTCTCATTGTGTCTTCAGTCTCATCCAGCTTGATCGTGCACTAGGTCAATGTATTTGTGAATGGACAGCCAATACCGTACAACATGAAGATCGGGGAGGCAGGAGAGGCGTTCTTCGTGTTTGAGACAGACGACGATGTTCCCCCGGATCTTATCACTTCGCCCATCCTGCAACCTACAAGACCCGAAGAAGATTCGTCTGCCGCCCAACTAGACGCCTCTGCAGATCGATTCGGGGCGCGGACCAGTTCGGCTGATGAACCTCTCTCCGAGGCCAGTCTACTCCAGACCCAGGAGCCGTCGCAACAATACTGGTCTCAAGGTGCAGTGCAAGATGCCCAGCGCACTCCTCGGGAACCCGAGTTTCTTGATCTGAACTCTGGCGTTGAGGAAAGTCGGCAGGAGAAGGGAGGGGAAGATCCGGGGCGAGATGTAAATATTACGCCAACACAAACGTTCCGTCAGCCGTCATTCCTTCGTCGGACGGTTCCCCCTAGTACCATACAACGCCAGCAGTCTACGGAACAATTATCCAAACCAAACCTAGGCTTACCATCTCCACCCCCTTCACGAAGCCCCACCCCAGAAATGCAGCAACAGGATGAAAGAGTGGATGCGGCGTTGAGGCAGCTTGCTGAGAAAGGCAAAGAACCCGAGGTTGAGTATCATCATGGCGAGTGCATCGTTTGCTTCCAGCTTCCGCCACACTAGACTAATCTCCGAGTCCTCATAGATATTGCATTAGACGTTAAGGGATATCACGCTCATGCCAAAGAGACATCGGATCAGACCATTCGTTCTTCAGGCTCGTCCGAACGATTCAAGTTTCCCTCTCTCAACGACCGTGCGCACTTGATTTACCGATTCCCTCACCCCAGCTGACCACACCGCTTGTTTCTATAGGTTCTGTCAGACCTTCCACATCAGGAGTCTCAGCTCCTGAGGCGCAGTCTGCAATCCATTCCTCACGCAATTCCTCCCCGGATGATACAGACGATGAAGGAAACGAATTATTGACGCCGGGTCAACGATTCCATCCAATGCGTGCCACGTCGGAACCTCCGCCTGACCTTGACGAAGCCCGTCACCACATACCATCTGACTCCGAATTTTTATTCGACCAGAGTACTCTTCCCTCACCCAATTCAAGAAACAAGTCACGGCAAGGACTCAAACTGCAGTCCATGTCTTCACCGTCGGCGTTGCAGGAGTACTCATGGGAATGGGGCGCGTTCCCCACACTTTCACCGATGAAGGCGACATTTGGAAAGGGTGGAAGGTTGGAAAATGGAATGCCTTGGAAGGGGAAGGGGAGACAGATTGACGGCTATTTTGTACATCACCAGGATGAAGAGGAGAGCGGAAAGGGTGAAGAGGAGAGTGACATATTTGGCGCCGGTGGGAGATTGTCGGCTCACATTGGCGACGAAAAGACGTTCGTTCTAACAATCGATGACAAAACAATCACTTTCGAGCTCAGCTTGGTACCACGATTGTACTCGGTAGATGAAGAGGAGGAGCCCAGGGGCAGGAAGGCTACGACAAAACATGGGCTATCACTACGAGGAGCACAGGGAGAGGCAGACATCGCTAGGATCTTTGAGGAGAGCAGGATTGCATTTACGGACTTCATGCGGGACGAAAGTCTGGTTACGAATCCTGCACTGATGATCAGATGGGGCGAGGGGCAATATGTGACACGGGAGGATGGCTCTCCTTTATTGGATGCTCTTGCGTCATGGCGAGCTGACACGCTACGAGAGGAGGATGGAGGAGGTAATGATGACACTCGACATATTCGTTCGAAATCAGCGCCTCCAGCTCGAGAACAGAAGGAGGCAACGGGTTCAGAAGAAATGGAGAAGAGAATGGCTGCCAATCGAAAGCCAGGTTCGCTGTCTTGGGTGCAGTGGTGGAGCCGAGACCGGCAGGGCGCAGAGGGTATGAGGGTGCCTGCGACGAGGGACAGACCTACGTTAACGAGTGTTTCAAGCGCACCCAGTCCTGGTGGTGGTGTACGTTCTCCTTGGTCAGGGCTCAAAATGATCACGATTACTGAACCACTTCTACAGAAGACTACAAGAGCCCAACCTCGATCACCGGCTGCCCTGGATGATCAAGCTGCGGGGGTAAAGGCAGTACAGGAATTGGACAAAAGGGAATCAGGATCCGCACCTGCACTGCCCTCTACACCGAGGGACGAAGTTCCCTTGGCTGATGTTACACCGAGACCGAGCATTGATCAAGCCGACGCTGGTCAACAAATTCAGAATCTGCACCTGTCGAAACAGAAGAAGTTCGCAAAGACTTTGAGGTTGACCTCGGACCAGCTCGTATGTCTGCTTGTGCTGTCATCGACGCCATTGGCCCGCCTATTTACTTTGGTGAATTCTAGAAAGCTTTGGATCTTAAATCGGGGGCAAATTCGATCACATTTTCGATCTCGTCTGGTGTTGTCGCATGCACCGCGCGCATATTCGTTTGGGATTATACTGATCATGTTGTGATTTCGGATATTGATGGAACTATCACCAAGTATGTTTTTTTAATCCTCATGCATGCAGACCGTTGTAAAACGTTTCATGAAAAGGTCAGACGGTTTGGGACACGTATTTGCCATGATCGGACGCGATTGGACACACGTTGGCGTGGCCAAGTTGTACACCGACATTGCAAGAAATGGATACAAGATTATGTATCTCACTTCGCGCCCCATTGGCCAGGCAGATTCAACGAGGGGTTATCTGAAGGGGATCAAACAGAAGGACTACCAGTTACCCGAAGGTCCGGTTATTATGAGTCCAGACCGATTCATGGCATCGTTACACAGGTGAAGTCCAAACCCATACATGCTCCTGATCATGATGTTGACTGATCTTGAAACAGAGAGGTGATCATGCGCAAACCAGAGGTTTTCAAGATGGCTTGCTTGCGCGATATCCAACGGCTATTCGGAGAACATACGAAGAACCCGTTTTATGCTGGGTTCGGGAACCGGATCACGGACGCGTTGTCATATCGCAGTGTCAACGTACCCAGCGCCAGAATCTTCACAATTGATTCGGCGGGTGAGGTGAAGATGGAGCTGTTGGAGTTGGCGGGTTACAAGTCATCGTATGTTCTCCTTTTGCCTTAAGGGAGGTTGAAGATACTGATTCAAATTCGTTAAGATATATTCACATGACCGATCTTGTTGACCAGATGTTTCCTCCGATCCATAGAAAGTGGTCACCAGARTACACGGACTTCAATTACTGGAAACTGCCCATGCAAGATTATCCTCTCCCGGATTTGACACCTCCTTCACCGACGCTTAGCGCACGATCRGACACTTCAAACCAGAGTACACTCGCYAAGCTGAGGAACTTCAGGCTTATAGGCTCCCGCGCAAATAGTATCAGCACCCCAAATTACCAGAGGGCAAACAACGATAAYGTTAATGATAATACCGATGGCGTCAACAYCAACGAGTCGATGACGTCGTTCGGGAGGTTGGTTAGTGGCTTGAGGAGGAGTGTGAGCCCTAGTTCWGTGTCGAGGTCATCCTATGCRGTAGATTCCGACTCGGAGAGCGAAATAGATGGACATTTGGGAGACGGTAGAAGGGATAGAAGGAGGAGTATGACGAGTATGCCGGGGAGTTTAGACGATATTCATTTTGGGATCGACGACGATGATGACGAAGAGGATGTGCGGTGGGAAGGCGAACATGAAGGAGACGGAGAGGGAGCCAGACATGATGCAGGCGAGGAGTATGATGATGATTCCGAGGGAGAGGTGGACGAGGATATGGCGATCGATGAGGACCTGCTGGCTGCTACAGAGATGAAGAAGATACCTTTCTTGTGAATGTCAGGTTTAGAAAGCTCAGCAACCACTGACCGCTGGCCCGTCGGACTTGGGATATGGACTTTTYAMATACCATAATATACGTATACGCATTACATGCAATTATATTTCCAGGATGTTACACSGTTGCTGTTTACTGTACCTTACAAATTAATATTGTGTTTGAGGTTTGAGGTTTGAGCTGGGAGTGATTGGCTCCATTACAAATAGGAAACCAACCTATTGCCGCTGTGATTCTTTATTTTATTACATCTTAAGATAGTCGATCCTCTAAAGTCCCGCTGGGCAGGCAGAAGACTCAGCAAGGAATATTGGCTACGATTGTGGCGCGGTGGGCAGGGATAGTTCCAGGTCCTCACCTGCTAGCGAAAGTAAGTACCACTGACTCATATAGTAGCCGACTGAATGCTCGCAACATAGGCTTATATAAAAAAGATGGAGGGACAGTCCACAAGGCAACGGTGCGTGGAAGCTCTGAAGCACCGAGAGCAGTCAATTGTCCTCGTTTGGAGGTAATGATGCTGAAGGGGAGAATGCGATTGAGGGCCTCCGCAGGGGGTCAGACGCTAAAAGTTTCTGGCCAACCCCAGGCCGTGAGGTTGATAACAGATAGATGGCGTGAACGTAACGTCATTTACTCTGCATATACACTAACTCAAGCATCACCACCGCCCAGCTTCTCAATGTTCATGAACGCGATTATAACTCGACTAAGATTTATTGACAAACATACTCAGCGTCACGCGAATATAGCGTGAACAGCTGAGGCTCGCTGTTGTTCTTTTTGCATTTTATCTGTTGTGGAAAAATATAAACTTTATAGTTAGAAAAGCGGAACACTCGTTTAAGGAAGTTATCAAATGTTCCGGTGGGCGTCGCTACTGTCTACCTTTTGTGGTAGTAAGAATATATTGAAAAAGTGAAATCAAAAGTGAATGTTAATGGTTCGAGGCTTTGGCCGTCGCGCCTCACCAACAGGATTAGTAAGGCCGCGATTGCTGCCGAAGTACTCGTCGCCTACTGAGATTCATCTTTGGGACCCACACCACTTAACTCGTTTATGGGAATGACTTGCCCGGTATAGCTATTGCAAAATTAGTACTGGTAATGGTGGGAGTAGCTTGCCGTTTATGGGCCAACGAAACGTCAACATTGAGCACATCATGCCGCTTGACGACATAGATGAGTCAGCTACCGATCCTCCACCTATACTATGTTTCTGTTGGGCTATTAATATTATGTCTAGGAGACCGTATATATTGGCTGGCATTCAGTCGAACTTGATAGTCAAAGCATTTGGCCTTCCCTTAAGAACACTTCCTATCATGACGTTCCCCAGAACTGCACATCAATATCAATTGTCCAAGGTACCCCCAGCCACTTCATAGTAGAGGATTGTCATATTTAGCTACTCGTGGTTCAGATCGGCTCTTACAAGAATTTGGAAATCAAGGAGAGTCCAATTAACCCCCCCAAAGCGCATGAAGTGCTTGTCAAGGTCCACGCCGTGTCCCTCCAGGTAGGATTCGAGCGTAATGCACAATACACCATTTAACCCTAACACTGGTGGTTTCTCAGTACCGTGACCTAGCCATTTCTACTGGGAGCTATCTACCTGGGTATTTGGATCATACATCTCGTTTAATACTTCATATTCTCGGCTAATCGTTCTGGGTTATTAGTGGCCCTGAGCCATTGGTGCCATGTTCAGATATGGCAGGCGAGATTGCCGCCCTAGGGGAGGGTGTCACTGACTGGAAAGTTGGTGATCGAGTTTGTGCCAACTTTGCGACGGATCACATTCATGGAGACCTGACCCCTAGCATTCAACGAACGTCATTGGGTGGTCAAGCTCATGGTGTCCTGACCCAGTATCGCACATTCCCGACCCATGTACGTATTCAGTCGTCTTGTGCTGGAGTATTTGAGGAGCCTAAGCTCTCGCGAATATAGTCACTTGTTAAATGCCCTGAACACTTCAGTTATGAGGAAGCATCGACCTTGCCGTATGCCTCGTTGATCTCCTTTTTTCTGGAAGCGGATACAACATAAATAAAATATAGATGCGCCGCTCTCACAGCCTATAATGCTTTGCATGGACCAGTACCAGTCAAGGCTGGTGACTATGTCCTCGTTCTCGGAACAGGGGGTGTTTCCATGTATGTGCGCTCACCCCGTATAGGAATCGGTACGCGAATCTTACCCATACGTTCATAATAGTTTTGCTCTGCAGTTCGCAGTTGCTTCCGGAGCAACTGTCATCGCAACATCATCTTCGGATGAAAAATTGAAGGTCGCAACAGGGCTTGGCGCTAAGCATGTCATCAACTACAAGAAGGTACCAGAATGGGATAAGGAGGTTCTGAAATTTGTACGCATCGTTATTCTCTCGGACAGCTGCAAGAAATTGCCGTCCCACCTCACCTGCACATAGACCAATGGAGTTGGCGTTGACCATGTCATTGAAGTTCGTCGTATATCCTCTCTTCGATGAATTGTAGCGGTATATAACAAAGGCCCCATAGGTTGGCGGCGCAGGTACCCTATCAAGGAGCATGAATTCTGTCAGGATGGCCGGCTATCTCCATATCATAGGCTTCGTCTCGAAGGTTAGCACCAATTTGCATTTAGACCTCTCTAAACTCTGTTTACAATGTCTTCAGGACCGGGACGATGCGAACACTGTAGGCCAGACCATCTGGAAAGCTATCATCCTTCGTGGAATACAAATTGGATCAGTTACCCAGTTAGTGGGCGATGCTAACCTCTGGTACAAGAGGAGTATCTCATCCGTATTGACAGGTTCAGGGACATGAACCGTCTTATTGCTGCCCATCCTGACAGGACCAAGCCCGTCATCGACAAAGTCTTCTCATTCGACAAGGCCATTGATGCATATGCCTATCTTGAATCACAACAGCACGTTGGAAAGGTCGTAATCAAGGTAGCTTGAACTTTGTACTGACTGAAAAGTGTTTTGCATCAAATCTTGATCGTCTTGCTACGGTAATTAAGAATGTACAGTACAGCTACAGAATTCATGGGAGAGATAAAACATGATCTATTTTTTCCCCCGAAATTTGCGATGAAATGGCAGCAGAAGCGTTAATGGGCTCGCGCTCAGTCGGACCTGATAATCAAGCGTTTGGTCCTCCCTTAAGGACACTTCCCATCATGGCGTCCCCCAGATCCACCCATCAACACCAATTCTCCAAGGTCATTGAGTTGCTGATAGCGTGCAGAAATGGGATCTCCGATTCAAACGGCTCGTGGAAAGACACTAATGGCCCGGTGGTATGCGAGCAAGGCAGGAGGAGACTCTCCCGCTTAGCTTCTAACTGTCGTGATGCATGGGATTGGAGTAATTTTCATGCACCTCTCCATAATTATCGCTAGCTTGGCCTGGTTTACCCCCAGATGTGCTACTTGCAGCCGATCCCGAATCGGTGGCGGGGTGTGAAATACTAATCGCCCTCGCAGAGTGGACCTGTGCTAGATACTCCACACTAAGTATCTTTGAAAAGTATTTTGTCCGACTTTCCACCACCGCTTCTATACTTCCGTATTCTTTGATAAACTTGTACGGGAGGGAAAGACCAGCGTTCTTGATGCGCTTGGAAGAGTTGGTACTAAGAAGAATGGCAAATTCGACATAGGTGTCTCTTGAAAGCTCAAAGACGGTGCGGATGTCCGCGCCATGAATGAGAACGAGGGGGTCACCGCGGTTCGAGATGTTGTGGAGCCTCATAGACGAGCGCGTTTACTGCCGATCCTGACAAGGCCATTGCCTACCTTGAATCGCAGCAACACATCGGAAAGGTCGTAATCAGGTAGCTAGTTGAATGTACTGACTGAAAGGTGTTTTGCATCAAATATTAGTTGTCTTGCTAAGGTAATTAAATGGATTAATGAAGTACATACAGTACGGTTACAGAATTTAAGGGAGAAATAATTGAGTGCAATACATACGGGTATCATACAAACGGCCAGTAGCAATAACGACAATCATTGCTACAGCGAGATTTCTTCGTCAACTTGAGAGACAGATCTAGGGGCCCTCTGAGGGAAAAGCCCTAGAGAGAAATGAATGATCTCGTTGAACGTATTGACGATCATAACGAGAGCCAGGATTTGCCCAAATGGCCACGACTCATCCTCATCAGGAATTTCGAGGTGTTTATTTCGTTTAACCTAACAAGGATAGAACATGCGTGAGCAAGTTCTGCGCGAGCAACCATGGGTAATACTCACATATAGCTCAAGCATAACAACTGCATAAATGGCGGATCTAACAGATGCATTGAGTGTTCAATATCCTGAAAATAAGGAGGGCTCTTACAGGAAGAGCAGGAGATTCTTGAGCCCCRGTTGGGACATCTGTTCAATAGCTTGTGCGCGCGCGTGATTCTGCCCCTGGCCCTTCAATGCCAGCAAACAGAAAAAATAGCAAAGGTATATGAGCGCGCCAAATGCACCCATGGTAAGGACGGCTATCCACAAAGCTCGGAGCCAGGTTACTGTCGCCCGTACGGAAACAAACATGAAGATGTATTTGGTTTGATCATTGCATTTCACGGTGCTCTGGGGTCCAAAAGTAGGTGCTGTAGCCCAAACATAGAGTGCCCAGCCGTGGAATGTGAGAACGATGCAGATGGAGATGAGAATGGTTAAGAGATTTCGGAGTGTGGTGCGTCGATAGTGTCCTGGGCCAAAGTGAGGGAATTATAGGTTACATGAGTTGATATTCCAGAGGAGTGCACTCACCAACAGGAAATGCTCCAATGCCCAAGAAGACCAGCATATGAAGGATGAATATTGCATGATAGAGCGTAAGTTTATGCTGAGCGGTTCGAACGATGGCAGTCACGAGCAAGGCGAAGCCACTGATGGCACCATTAGTGACGAGAACTTCAAGGAGAGGTAGTGTGAGGGGTGTCCGTGGTATTGCAGCTATGAGGAGCGTGGTCGCATAGAGGTTGATGCGAACCTAGCGCACAAGTCAGCGCGACAAGACTCACCGAGGAACACAAAACTTACTCCAATGCCTGTAATGTCTGGGTCAACATTAAAGCAGCCTAGCGTGTCCATACAAACGGACGGAGACGTTCCGTCGCAGAAGGGGGATGTAAGGGGCTTCAGGAGCACCCCTGTCTGCCTTAAGCCGCCATGAGAAGCTGGGAAGATGATGTCCAATGCAATCACACACAGCTTCCAACAGGGGCAGAAGCGCTAAGATGTCAAAAAGGGGATCATGCCAATCACCAGCACCAGTGAGTCAGTCCAACAGCTATGTATAGATGAGCTTTTGTTCAGTAGAGAAGTAATTATACAGGACGATTGATTTAGTTATAGTGGCGGAGAAGTACCCCGCCCACGACTTCCTCATCGACACCCTTGCGAGTCCCAGGCTTGGTGGGTTGCAAGCCACCATAGGCCGTGACTCTTGCCTTGCAGTATGCTCCAGCTGTCGGGTACTGATCATTCAACAAACGCAACTCAGCAGCGTCGGCTTTCTGTAAGACCGGGCTCTCCGCAATCGGTTTCAATACAATGTCATCGTGGGCGCTACTAAAGTAGAGGAGTCCCACGCGCGTCAGGTTCTGCTGATCTACAGGAGGTTGACGGACCCTGAAAGACCGCTCACGATAAACGGTCAGGTTCGATTATAATTTTTGTTCCTCATACCTGTGGATGGTTGCACGATAGTAGCCTCCTGTGAGAAATTCTAGCGCTTCTCCGATATTAACCAGCTTTTCCAGCCTCAGCCAATGTTAAATGAGTCTCAGAATGCTGATGCTTACGACACCATTTTCGACATGTCTGACCCATTTCCATTTCCCGTCTTTGGTCAAGATTTGAAGGGCTGAAACAGGTTGACTGAAGAGCAAAGTTAACGACATAAAGTCTGACGGACCGGTGAGCCTTAGCATGAAGGTTGAGGAAATTGTCCATACCGGTGTGTCCTTTCAACCAAACGCCATCAGCCTTGACCTCATCTTCTGCCGGACGCGGGAAGCTGTCATAAGCTTGAGGTGAGTTACCCTCTTTGGCTGTCCCGGCCTAATCCCTTACTATTTGACAAAACGCACTGGAGTGTGAACTCGTCACATGTTTCTTGACAGTTATCACGAAAGGCACTTACAGAAAGTCTCAGCATTTGCTGAGTGGTCATGCATCTGTATAAAGTATTCTTCGTCTAATTCCAAAGACAGCGCAATGAGCCTGTTCATATAGTGTGAGCAATCCGGCATTTTGGCAGGTAGAGAAACAGACCGAAGAAGTGTGTTAGTGATGTCAAAGTGGATTTGCCTAGAGAAAGCTTCAATCTCAGGCAGAGCTGGCCTCAAAGGCTCCGGATGGTCCCCATTTAAGATTTCTCGGAAATTCACTTGCACAAACTGTGAGCAGGTGGATGCTCCGGGATAAGGGGAACGATTTACTGTTGTATTGTTCGATCTGATCTCTCACGCCACCGACGATGTGCTATTCAGAATTTCAGATCATTACGCAGCCTAAGTTGTCTGCGGCTCCACAGGTTTACTCAACTTACCCAAAATTCGCGGGGTTTGTACCCGCGATAGGTACCAGTCTCTCTCATATTCCCTGTGTATTTTTCCTTCTCATCGTCGCTGACATTTTCGACGACATAGTTGGATAAGTCGAACATCCTAGTGATCTGAAAAGCCCCTCCCAAACCCGCATGGTTATTATTGACTGTCAGACTCAGGGTATAAGTACCAACCTGTTCAGGTGTACAACTGTGGTTAACGACATATAAAAACCCGTCGTTCTTGATCGCATCATGTACTTGAGTGACAAGCCCTTTGCGGCCTTCGGGCGTCTGTGCCTTGGACAAATCGATGGCAGTTAACTCGGCCCAGTCCACTGCGAGGAACGTCAATCAAGTACAGCTATAAAATAAATGGAGGTAAACAGACAGTCTTCCTTGGTAGGCGCTGCGTGRGTAAAGTGAGGAACTTGAAGAGTCATTACAGCTTGCTTGAACTAAGGGGGAGGAGCGAGTGAGAGCGGTTCGATACCGAGGGGCTTTATATCCATTTCGAGCATCCTCTGGGCATAAAAATAGTCAAAGATTGGTCATATTGCTGCTTCTGCTTGGCAATCCGATTACTTTCACAGGGTGCTTGGGGCGTTGTATCTTGAGCCGCCGGCAAGGAGCTTCTTCGAGAAGTCTGTGGTGATAGGAGCAACCGGAGGTTTTTCTAGTTATCGATGGCGTCCTAGGGGAGACTCGGGTTACCCCACAGGACTGATCCTGTGTCTACTTGCCAGGTTATCCGTTGGTAAACCTTTATGCACGGCTGGAACACTTGAAACGAAGCATAGGACCGGGTTATTAGGTAGTACTATATTTCGGCAAAAATAGCGGAACCTAGAAATTGCTATTTAGCAGAACGAGTGAGAACGTGACATAACCTTCGCCAGAATTATTTTTGCCCAGTTTCCGGTGTGGGGGGCTATCGAATAAGCCCTATCTACGTCGAAGCTCGTGAAAATGCGTCATAGTGACATTTAATATCATTGTGTGGAACGTTACCCCACACGGATGGACCCTTACAGCAGAGTTTTCAAAGATCTGGCCTCACACGTGCCCACAGCGGCCTTAACCAGGTCCCGGAGATAGAATATAGTAGTATCATATAGAATCGTGTGGGCATGCGTGGACGAGTTTCTACGAAAACGATGATGGTCCCTATATAGTCCGGGTATCGAATATGTCAATGAAAATGTGCAATTAGCAAAAATGGGTATACCCTCAAGAATCAAAAACACGACTTGGGGGTCTAGTACTACTGTTGTTGCCATCGAAGAAAATCTTACTCAGTGGACGGGTTGGCCTCTTCCTCCGTTTCCCAGTACGCATCCCACGAATAGCTTCGTCGAGATCGCCGCGGCCGACAGATTTCCCTATTGTGTATCCTAGGGTTTGAGTGATCGAGACTGGTGGAGGTTTCAAGCCAGCATTGGCTGCAGATTGGTTGCCCTTGATAGTCTGCTCGAATAATGAGTTCAGGATCGCGTGGCAAAAGTGTGGGTGACTGACAGATTCAGTGGTGTCTTCTGAGGGTACTGGCTCGTGTATGATTTGAGGTGGCGCCCTAGGCACTTGTTTGCTTTGAGCATCATGGACTTCGAGGGCGCATTTCTTGAGGAACACGGTAAGTATCATAACCACTCTAGAACGAGGAAGGCTACCTGTAGTGAGGCAGAGAACGAAGCTACTAGCCCGAAAAAGTCTTCTGGCTTTGGTGATTCAGGAGAATCAGGGTTCTCCCCATAGTACGAGAGCAAGGACTTCAGCTCCTTGTCCAAAGCCGTACTCATGTTAACCAAAGCCTCGATGGATGACCTTACATGATGAACGAAGGGCTGACATGGGGGTGAAATCGGCGCTACAGTCAAATTCGAAGGAGAAATACCTCCATGGTCTCTACGAAACAGTCCTCCACGCTCGTAGACCGTAGGCCCTTGTGGTGAGCTACCTCAGCTTTCACACGGTCGAGACCAGAAGCAAGCTGGTTGACCGATTGCAAAAGGGTCTGTGCTGATACTAGGAGCAAGTTAGTAAACCAAAAAGAGCTCATGTTGATAGGACGCACGCCGAGCAGCGGCTTCTAGATTGGGCATTTCATCAATAAACGTCGCGAGAGAAGGATCGGTGCGCAATAAACCGCGAGCAAGATAATGCAACAAAGTTGGGCAATCGGGTCCCCCCCGTGCAGTCTTGGTTTCTTTCAACTGGCAGAACGGTAAGGCAATAGACTGTGGCCGAGTGCAAAATGCGGACCTTTAGTAGCGTGTCCATTTGGAAACCAAGGGCGCCACCCCGAAAAGTGGAATTATTCAATGCATTCCCAAGAGTCAATACGACCTATAAAAGGTTCAGGTTTCTGAAAAGTAGAATCTCGCCTTTCTCTTACCTGAAGGAGTTTCTTGAATTTGACTGAAGATCTGACTTCACGAGAGGCATTTCGCAAGATATTGAGTTCAGGCCGCGTCTCTTCGATGTCGAGTTCGAGCTTGCGACGGTACAGCATGCATTCAAGGCGTTCTGCAAGCCTGGGTATAGTCATAATCTACAGAGCGTCAACGTGTGGGCGCCTGCTTCAGACGATTAAATACCTCTTTAAAATACTGATCTGCTTTAGATAGCTTTGAAACATCATCGAACCCTTTTATCCTCTCGACCTTGTGTGTCGCATTTCAACTGAGTTCAATACCTGGATAAGTATGACATAACATACCTCTTCGGGCGTAGGGAGCTGCTTGCTGATGGCCTTGAGATCGTCGATGGATAGCTTGGAATCATCCATGTTGAGTAGAGCCTTTCTTATTTGCGAGAGGTCCAGTTTGATCCTGGACAAGCTTATAGCTAATTAAAGTTGAGTATGTCAAGCTAGTGCAGAGGCACAAACGATAAGAATGCATACCAATGTTATTAGCCCTGGTTATATCTAACAGCGTAGTCACATTCTGCCTTTTTGGAGAGATGGCACTGATCTGCGAGGGCGTCGCAGACGTATTATCCAACAGGAATGTCGCTTCCAGGTCTTCAAAGTCAAAGTCAATGGTCGTCGGAAAATCGTTCCAGACAGTACCAGCAAGGTTTGTGTTATTGAGTTTATTCCAGAAGAAAGGTTTAAGCTTCTTAGCAGGCTTGCTTTTCAGTTTCCAGTTTCTGGGTCCGCCTGTTTGGGGCGGTGGTGGTGGAGGAGGAATGCCCAGAGCCGGCGCCGGGGGTGGGGGAGGTGGAGGCGGAGGCGGAGCTCCAAGTGGGGCGGGTGCAGACGAGGTCAGTAAACAAGGAGGTGGGGGCGGGGGCGGGGGTGGCGGTGGCGGTGGAGTAGAGAATGGATATGTCGGTGGTGGTGGAGGTGGTGGGGGTGGTGGGGGCGGCGGGGGCACAGCTAGTACAGAATTTGCCTCCACAGCAGAAGCTGGCGGAGGAGGTATTGGATTACCTACTCCGTTTTCTACAGGATAAAGTGCCGGAGTCTTCTTAAACATCTTTCCAGGCGGTGGTGGGGGAGGCCTAGCCGCCTTGAACTCTTGCTCTGTTTTTGGCTTAGCGGCCAACTGCGCCTTCAGTTCTGTGACCTCTTTTGTTAGCTGAGAAATTTCATCCTCCTTCCGCGCGAGGCGTTCTATTGTTCGGTTTGCTATCAATTCGGCGTCCAGCTCAGCCCCTTTGGAAGCCTCTCGGGCCTCTTCTCTGGACAGGAATCTCGTGTACACAGATTCGAGTGCCCGCTTAAGATAAATGATTTCCTTGTCCTTAATCCCTACTTCGGACTCCAGCTCTCCGATCTATGTCGATTGTGAATTCATTATTCAGTATCACTGTAGATAGCACCTACTCGGGATCTTAGCTTCGCAATTTCATCCATAAGTGTATTCCATTTGGCTCTATCACGTTCACGTTTGGCACGTTCGTCCTGGAAAATGAGTCCATCAGCGCTGCTGTCAAGCTGACTGTGAAGTTGCTCACAGCCTCTCGGCTCTCGTTAGGATTCTGAGCCTTGTAGCGATCCAACTCTGTCTGTAGCTGAAGAACCTGTTTCTCCTTCTGGACCAATCTCTGAACGACACCATGAAAGCTTTGCTGTGGTTCCAGCAGTTCAGATACCCTCGTCAAGCACATAGGTTGGCGCCATACCTCGTTTCCACCCTTGTTGGGCTGCTTCTTCTGGGTAGGAGATATAGTCAAAGGTAAAGATTTCAAGGTATTGATCTCGGCAAGCTGTTCGTCAAGTTGTTCGTGTAGGCGGGTTCTCTAGATTTCATCGGTTTACCATTGACGTGTGTTGATAATAAAATATCATACCTCTTCGCTCAGCTCCTCCACTTTATTGCGTAATGATTCGAGCTCCTCCTCGACGAGATGAGAAGAAGCCCGATTGGAGGCTTCGTCAATATCAAGCTCTCGGCCTGTGATGTGTTGGACAGACGACGCAAAGCGTTTAAGAAACCCATGCCAGCTTTCTCCGCTACATTTATGGCTTAGGGGTCAGGGGGTAGAGACGTCAGGGTGAGATGGAACCCACAAATTGTCCAATAAAGCAGCCTGTTCCACAAATCGATCCAATATCAAAAACATGTCTGCCTTCGTTTGACTATCATTTTTGAGCATCGCCAATAGGGAAATAGAACGCCAACCAGCTTACATGCCGATGTCCTTTTGCAAAATCTCCCCGTAGTGCCTCAAGATCTCCACCATCATGGGGTACAGCTCCCCATGTTGTTTCGCCAACTGAATCAAGTCTTGCAAAGCAACTTCTGAATCGGACCTCGCCCGTTCGTGATATCCTTTCTTCATATCCTGTGCCATCATCTCTCGTATGCGTTCCCTCATGTCCTCCTCATCTTCGAACTTTTCTTCTGTATATACATCTAGCTGGGTGAGTAGCGTATCGGGAGGTTTGACATATCTCAAAGCCTGATTCAAGGGCCTCAGATTAGTTTGGAAGGAAAGCGAGAACGAGACATACGACGATAACTTCGTTCAACCCTCTCCTCCCAAGCTCCTCTCGTAGTAAAATCCTGTCTTCCAGTGATTCCGGGCAATTTGTTATGGCATTAATTAATGTCATAATTGCAGTCCTTGCCTCCCAGACACCATCCCGCTCATACCCATACGAGTTTTCTCCGTCGCTTTCAGAGCCACTCGCCAATTCCGGTAAGCGCAGTGCCCCAATCAATGTTTCGAAGCGGAAGGATTCCTCAAATGCAATGCAGAAGTCCGATACTGCAGCAAGCACGGCCTTATGTCCTTCATTGACAGATAAAAAGCAAATGGCGGCGAGCAGCTCGGAGGCTAGCGTTTGTATCTTCATCGAAGAGGCGTACAGGGAATAGGAGATATAGCTGATGATGACCGGTGAGGCCAATACTTGTTCAAATCCTGGCTAAGGGGAACATTAATAGTCGATACGAGAAAAGTGGACGACAGCCATACCTCTGTGTTCAAGAGGACACGCAAACATTTAATGGTTTCCAATAAAACAGCCGTCTCTGTATCACTGAGTACTTTCTTCTTGCCCCCTCTACCTACCAGTCGGGTAAGCAAGGCTGCCAGAGCGTCCAAGCCCTTCTCCTTGATCACAAAATCTTGAATGAAGATAAATTTGGCCGTCGACAGATGAACGCGGAGCGATATAAGATGTTTCACGAGCTTGTGATCAAGGGTTTTGCCACTGCGAAGGGGTGCGATATACCACTGTGCTGTTTCCTTCTCATTGGTGATCATCTTGTCACCCCCAGAAGAGGCCCACCAACTACTCCATAGTCCACCAGTACTCTGGGGTTGGACAGGATGTACATCCTCGACTACCTTGGACATTTGCACTCTGCCTTTGCCCTGTGGGCTGCCCGTAGGTCCATAGTCGAACTCGCCGCTTGTCCTGTGGCTCTCGGACGTGACTACAGGCTGGGCAGCCATGCTAGACCCCCAGGTCGCAAATGAGAACCGGCGCATGAGTCCTGCATCTCCTGTTAATTGCGGAACGAGACGTGGGAGTAGATTCGTCGCGGCAGAGGGTCCAATTGAGGAACTTGATCGATGACCGCTCTGCTTTGACATACTTTGTTGCAGCGTTGTTTTGGACTGGTGGTTAGTTTGTAGCAAGTATTTCTTGCGATCCATCGGGAGCCCATACATAGAGGTGCGTTTATCTCCCTTGAGCCCTAGCTCGTCCTATATCCGTGTTACTCGTGATCGCCGTAAGGCACAGAGCCATGCTTACCAGCATATCCTCAAACGCAGATTCGAAATCTTCCTCATCTCCCGTTGCCGGCTCGAAGAACGATGTTCCGGTGTGTCGTTCCACGAGCTTCGGCTCGCTGACACTCATCCTGTGGATAGTCGGACGTGCTGCACTGCTGTGACTGGGTGATGATGGGGGTGGGGAGGCGGAACGTAGCCACCCATCAAACATACTGGATAACCGGCTCTGAGTGACTGGGCCAATCTGTCCTGATAAGTCTGTCGGTGAACCTGGCTCCGCCGGTCTAAGCTGGCCAGCAGCCTTCGCTGTGCCTTCCTCCTCATTTTCATCCTCATCCTCCTCTTGTAAGGCTCTCAGGGTCCCTTCTGACGGCTCCAGCGTTAATGATACCCTTCGTGAATTCGCCCTGCGATACCATTCGTCTGGAACGCAGAATCTGAAGAGGCGTTGGGCGGAGGATGATTTCAAGGGATTGGAGGAAAAGGGCGACACAATGACGTTATATAAATTACATGTTCCGGGAAGTCGCGTAAACTCTGAGCATAGGCATTAGCTACGAGTAGGAGAGAGACGTTAAGACACACACTTTCCGCGCCACCATCGACCCAGACCTCTTCTACAGCATAGCTAATGCTTCCGCCCCCCGGGATAGGCAATGTCTTAACCAACCCAAGCTCCCTCTGAACCAGACCAATAACCTCATCTACGATCGTTGTCCTCCCAATAAACACTTTGTATTGAAATTCGTCGTGGATCTCCGGTACCCTCAGGAACGAGAAAGATATGGATAATGACGGGTGCAGTGAGACAAGTCTCAGAACCGGCGTATGCAAATGGGATGTCAACGGGAATGCAGAAAAGTGTCTCGCAGCATCTCCACCACTGGAGGAGGTGGTGACCAAAGGTGCAATCTTGAGACTGGGACCAACGAGATCTGCATAAATATGTCCAAGCCATGTGTGGGCAAGAATATAGTTCGTTCCAAATTCATCAGCAATCGCCAATTGGTAGAAGTTAATCAAATGACTGACCATCACCTAAAGCCCGCAGTTCATCTTCTTCCCAGGGCCGCCCACTCCTTTCCTCTCTAATCCTCTGTAACCCCCAGCCCCTGTCTTGCAGATCGCCCAGAGCTTCTCTCCTCACTTCGTCCAGATTTGTCAGGTAGTTAATCACATCCTGGGCAGTCCCATCCTCGTGTATTTCCGCAAAAAGCAAAGATCCAGTCACGAGCTGGATGGGTACAATTAAGGGCTGTGAGGCCATTTGGGTTGCAGCCCTCGGTGAGAATATCGTGTTCTGTCAGTATGTAGCCAGTTGTCCTGTAGATCCTAGGGGTAAAAGGGACGTGTATACGGGTTTCCCGGGATGTAGTGGTGGTCGTGGCGGTTCTTTAGGATAATGGAGGGGTATATATGAGTGCTAATGCATAATGAGGAACGGTGGGCATGCCTGTAAGGCCATTCGGTCATGGACCACGTGAGTGCTTGTCCTCTGAGACAGACGAAGTAGGCAATTCCCCCGAAGTGACTCAACGCAGGGTTATTTCCCACTCCTGGGAATCGTTATATTCCATACACTTATCATACACGACTATAGAACATCCAAAGATAAAAACAAATGCACCGAATCTTATCTGCTATGATCCCGATGCCATCGAAGAACCTTCCGTGTCCACCGCTGGGTGAACAATGTAATAGACACGGACGTTTTCACCATCTGCAGGTGCAGAAGATTCTTGACTCTCGGCATCCAGAGACGGTAGAGACTCTTGGACGTCACCCCTGATTTCCAAAAGGAACCCATCCTAGGGGGAAACACAGGTCAGCTCCGCCTTACATTTCCCATAAGATGTGTTCGCTCACCTTGACCAGCTTCCTCAGCATCTTGGTGAAAAGCTCTTTTTCATACTCCAGTTCCTCTACATCATTTATTTCACTTTCTCTCTCTTCCAGATACCAATCAATAAGATCATCCTTATCAACACCCTTGCCTGTTTCCCTCTCTTTCCGCGACAAGTGCAAAACAATCAAGCTCTGCAATGTCATAAACTTGTCATGTGTAATAACCATGCGCCTCTTCGGGGGCTGCTGGGCGGGCTGCTGAATGGGGGTAGTGCTAGAGGCACGCGAGGACGACGAAGCCGTATGAACAGGGACATTGCCGTTTATAACGACACCGGTGATCGGCGCAGAGCTTTCGTCCATGTCTGCGCCAGACATCTGGACATCTTCACTACTAGGATCCGCTACCGGGTCCTGTGGACGTTCGCCCTCGAGATCTTCTTCGTCAAAGTTGATGTCATCTTGCTCAACGTGGATGATCGATTGTCGGAGGAGAGTATACGCTTCACGAACAAAAACGGGCGTGATCTACATCATGCATTAGGGGAACAGAGTTTATCTCGTCAATTAATGAGCAAACCTCGTTGGTGCAGTTAGCTCTGGCTATCGCTTCGCTGAGACGAATCATACTCTCCAATTGTCGCACAGTAATACGGTACGAGTTGCGACCAGTACCTGACGCGTCGTCCTGACGCAAAATACGGTACTTTTCTACGAGAACATCCGCAGCTTCAGGTGTGAGCTAAAAGTTTGTCAGAACATAGTTAGATTACATTATGAATCGGGTTACATACTTTGGGGTTGAATGTCCTGGCGTAACGGATATACCGCTGCAATGTCTCTGTACTGAATTCAGGATTAATAGCTTCATCCTGAAATCGATGCACATTGACAATATGCTTCGCAATGTTCAAATCCGTTTTCTCATCGCATTCGTCGAGAACTACGAAGAAGAGGTCAAATCGACTCATAATGGGAGCGCTCATTTGCACATTAGCGCGAAGGGACCTCTTCCTGTCGTACCGGCCACCAACAGGGTTAGCCGCAGCAAGGATAGATGTACGGGCGTTGAGTGTAGCATGGATGCCGGCTTTGGCAATAGAAATGGTTTGCTGTTCCATGGCTTCGTGGATAGCAACTTGGTCCGAAATATCCATTTTATCGAACTCGTCAATGGCACAGATTCCATTATCCGCGAGCATTAGTGCACCAGCTTCGATAGTGAAGTCACCGGTTTCCTCGTCTTTAACGACTGCAGCTGTTAGACCAGCCGCAGTGGAGGCCTTCCCAGACGTGTAAACGGCGCGAGGGAGGAAGGAGCAAACATATCTAGTATATGTTAATTAGTCGACAGCACCTATTTCGCTTGGAATAACCTACTTGAGGAACTGGGATTTTGACGTTGAAGGATCTCCAACTATGCAGATATTGATGTCGCCTCGAAGATGCATGCCCTCAGACGTCTGCTTGTGAACACCTCCCATGAGTTGCAGCAAAATTCCCTTCTTAACGATTTCATGGCCATACACGGTCGGAGCAATACTTTCTACCAGTCGGGAATAGATATGTTCCGAATCAATCATTGTTTTGAGTTCTTCAAACTCGGGCTCGGTCAAGGACTGGATGAAAGCGTGTCCACTCTCTTCTCCATATTCTTCTTCACCTCGAATGTTGGTACCACCCTGATATTCGATTATGAGGAAAGCGCTTGCGCACGAATAAAGTGACATACCCTCCCGTCAGCGTCATGAACCATGCAAGCCAAAAACGCAATTTTATACTGCAGATCTCGCACTCCCAAACTTTTGAGACCTGTAACTCCATTTCCTCCAACACCACCAGTCGTGGCGTTGCTTCGATAGGATTCTCGCTGTAACTCAGCCTTATTGCCGCCAGGCAAGCCAAGCTGGCTAACATCAGGCACAACAATAAAGGTCCCAGTGAAGACACATTTGTCTCCTGCCTTGGCACGTTCCACCATCTCCCCACGAAGGATAACATCCAAAGAGCGGGGCATGGAGCCGGTTGGGATTTCGGAAGGATTTTCTTGTATCCGTACCTTTTGCCAGTCGGTAAATTTCGAAGAGTCGATCTGCAGTTGCCAAGCAGTCCTGTTGCCACAAGTAGGGTTAGGACATAGAGAAGGCTGTGAACCACAGTGAGCATTCTACGAGGCACAGGAGGAAGAGCTACGCACCTCCGTGTATTTGAATTGTTGCTCGACGTCGTTCACAGTACCATTGCAAACCTCGCATATGAAGCTCCCGTATATCAATTCGGGTCGAACTTCGCTCGTCCTGGTAACAGTCCCACTCATGCTCATGAGAGTGCCAATTTTTTCTGTGCGAAGGTCGCGGATGCCGGAGACGAGCGGAAGATGGTAAAAAGCGACGTTGAATTCTCTGGATTGGAGATTAGCGGAATCGGTGGTTGCGGCAGTGGGGTTGATCTTCAGATATTCAGGCTCAAACTCTGCTACGAGATTCCATAGGGCGCGTCGTAGAAAAGGGAGGAAACGATAATATTGTCTCTGGATGGCATCAGCGAGGACATCATCGCTTTGTAGCAGATGGCCAAAGTCGACGTAGAGCGTTGTCAGCTCATATTCACGCATGGTATGGATTTGCTCGATGTATATGATTTCACCCTGCAGTTGGTCTTGCGCCATGCCGTCTGCACTAGGCGTCGGCGCAAGCTCGACAGCCTCAGTGAATCTGTGGCTCTGGTTATTACTCAACTGGGCCCTCGAGTAGAACGACATACGTTCTGAGAAAATTTTCGAACGTGTCTGCCACGCTCTCACCGACGGCATCCTTGACAAGTGGTATATCCGAGTTCTGGATCCTGGGCCGCCTTCTTTTCTTTGCCGCGGTCGCATCGCTCGCCTCTGGGATGTCATCATCGAGGGTCAGAGCGTCCGTTGTGCGCCGCTGGGTGCGGGGGAGGGCATCAGGCTCTGAGGGAGCGCTTGGAGGGAGCGAAAGCTCGATCGGGGGCGGGGAGGAGAGCTGGTCCGAGTCCATCTCGACGACGCGCTCATTGAAAAATGGGATCACGCGTCGCCTGGCTGCTTCAGGGCAGGCGCAAGCGTGTCGGGAGTGACATTACAAGCGCGTGACGCAACTCCATTAAGCACTTGCCTCCATGGACGACCTCGATCCCCTCGATCCAGCATATGTCGCCGACGTCCTTTCCAAGTCGCCTTTTGTTACCATTCCTGGTGTCATCAACGTCCGCGACCTTGGCTCCTACCCCTCAGCCTCTTTTCCCGGAAAGATCACCAGGCCAAGGCATTTATACCGTTCAGCAGAGTTGGCTGGAATCAAACCTGATGGTTATACCTACCTTATCTCCCCCGCCCAGATCCACTAACTCGTACATTCAAATACCTAGGAAAGGCTATGCTGCACGAGCTGAATATCACCAAAGTCTTTGATCTCCGCTCCGACACCGAAATCCGCAAGTACAATTCCCCCCTGCCTGAAATCGACGGCGTTGAGATCCTGCACGCCCCCGTCTTCAAGACCGCAGACTACAGCCCGGAAATGATGGCCAAGTACGTACGTGCTCAACTCTCCCGGCATATTGTACAGCAGGTCGCCGATGTGATTTATCTTCACAACCCCCAGACGATACCAACTTTATGCTAGCGGAAAGACAGAGGCAAATATCACCTTCTAATAAGATCGAACAGACATTACATATTTACAGCGACCCACAGGCATTTATGGAGTTGTACTCACAGATTCTCGACCACGGAGGCCCAGCCTTCGGACATATACTCCGACATGTGAGAGACAAGCCAAACGAGGGATGTCTCTTCCATTGCACAGCCGGTAAAGATCGAACCGGCATTATTGCGGCTATTCTACTTAAAGTGAGAAACGTCGTTTGGCCATATGACATCCCATTACAGACCTGGCCTTCAATAGCTCGCGGGTGTGGATGACGAGACGATAGCGCAAGACTATGTCCTGACACGAGTAGGCCGTGAGCCTGCGAGAGCCATGATCATGGATCGTCTCTCAAAGGAACCCTTATTTGCCTCGAATAATGAAGCTGCCCTCAACATGTTCACCTGCCGGTACGCCTTCCGAGCTACCGCCACCGGGCTCGACTCATATGACCTAGGCACGAGACGATGATCGCTTTCCTTCAGCTTCTCGAACAGAAATACGGCGGTGTTGAGAGTTATCTAAAGAAATATGTCGGATTCAACGATGAGGATATATCTAGAATAAGGGACAATATTCTCGTTCCCAGTAGCTCACATCTTTAGCTAGTCTTCAGCCTTTCTTCGGGCGCTGTGATCGCATTGACAGGGAAAAAATGCATGAATAGAACCCAACTATCTAGAGGAAGAGGATGGTGAAGGGAAAATGCTGAGAGAATATTATATGATCATTAACGGAAACTCCATATATCGCCCTACCAAACTACAATCAACTTCAAGTCCTTTTGGTCAGATCCATTGTCCTCTTAGGCACAGCCTTCTGCCCCTGCAGCCCACTCGCGGTCCCCAACATCACCCCACTCCCATTCCCTGCACCGGCAGCCAGCCCAGTAGCCGCGCCCGTGCTCAGTCCACTCGTAATCCTTGCCTTGGGATTCAACGGTGAAAGTGCTCCAGACCTTGAGAGCGGACCTCCTGCAGCACCAGGCGGAGGCAGCTCCCCGGTAACCCTCCTCCTCATATGCGGTCTTCCGAGCATTGTTGACTGCCTCTGCCCCGCCCGCTCGCCACCCGCTTCCTTCTGATGCTGGAGGCCCCCGAGGTCAAGATCGCGATCGGCATAGCCTGACATGGACACAGAAGAACCATCACCACCCACGGCTTGTCGACGGGCCTTTTCATGTTTGACTTGGACAGACCGGAAGTGCATAAGGAGTTCCTGCCATTTGATCTCTTCTCGCCCCATTTTGGAGCGAGTGGATGCCACACCAGAAGCGCTACTTGGTAATAGATGGTGAATATTTGCGGATAAGAACGGAAAAACTGATGCCTACGATTTAGGCGCTATGTGCAGGAATCCTGCAGAGTTGACTGCATTGAGTCGATTACGGAGGGAGACGAAGGCGGAACTTTGAGGTAGCAACATCAAAATACCATAAAGACACTTGAAGAGGTATGGATATTTCTCAGGTTCAAGTAGCTGTAGTCGAATATCTATCAAGATTAAGAGTAGTAAGCAATAGGGATCAACACGAGAAAAAAGCATACAGGTGAAGACCGGCGATTCGATGAGCTGCACGAGTTTGTCAATCTGAACTAGCATCTGCACTGTAACTTCCAGATCCGCACTGAATGTTTGTCAGTCTCTCTGCCGACCTTCAAAATCGAGGAAATGCTTACAAAATATAGAGCAGGTTGGACGCATGTTCATAAGCCTGTGCTAGAAGACACAAGGAAAACACGGATACGGCATTATGACACCAAGACCTGTAAAGCGCCGTGAAAAGCGCTTGGCCATCTTGCTACAAGTAAAAGTAAAAGTACAGCGTTTAGGCCGATATTTAGACCCAGGGCGAAATCTTACCCGAATTTCCAGACTCTTCAACCGCCTCCTGAAGTCGGCTAGTTCCGGCGAAGTGATAAGTATGAGGTTTAGTTTCTGCACAATCACGCTGGCGAATTCCAGGTCCTATTAAAACAGATAGTAAGCAACCCCTCACCATCCGAAGAAAGAACGGCGCCGTTACCTCTTCCTTCTCGATAATTTCGGCGAAAGTTCGATATATCTTCTCTGTGCTCATATTAAGGCAAAGTTGTCGGATTATGAGGCTTCCCCTGGTCTCTAACAACCGCCTGTCTGTACTGAACAGTTCAAGAAGATTGTGCATGAAGGCCTTGAAATAACCTTCTTCAGAGGAGGACGAAATTTGAGCAATGAGCTGAAGATCGTGCTTAATGACCTATTTACAGAAATTTTCTGTCAGCAAAAGCTAGATCACCAGGATACAAAGTACCCACCTCCTCTGAACTATCACTCAACGTCTTCAGAAGCGCAGGGAAAGTTCCATCATCCATCGCCAAAATCTACAACATTATATTATTAACAAACACGAAACCTAAACCATGACTAAAGCCATAGACACACCTTCTTAGGCGCCTTCTGATGCAGCATAATTAGCCACTTCAAGGTCGTAACCCTCGTTTCCTCGTACTCGCTTAAGAACTGGACCGTCAGTTCATTTACTGTCGCCTGATAATCAAATGGATCTCCGTCTGGTTCTGTAAGCTGACTCTGCGACAACTTTTCCATGCCCTGCTGCTGCTGCTGTCCATTGAAACTGGTTGCTGAGACAGGTGAATGTGGCCTTGAACCAGGAGCTTGTTGGGGTTGGGACTGTGGTGGCATCGCAACAGGATCAGGAGAGCCAATATCTCTAGTTCCCTGTCTCGTAGGGATAGCCGAGGTTCCAGGAGCTGCAGCTGTTGACATGATTGCGGTAGGGGTTGGAGACGATGGGATTCGACTTTGAAGGGGTGACATGTTCAGTTTTTCACTGCTTCCCCTGTTCAATATGCCCGGGTTTGCCGTCTGGTCTGTGGGTAAAGGCAGCGATTTGATGACGTCGTATAGCAGCTTATTGGTCTTGATAGCTGCAGTTTGTATCATCGCAACGTGGTGAGCTAGGTTGGGGAGAATGCAAGGTATTAATCGTGGCGTGAAGGGAACCATGACTTCGTACGCCCAGGTCAGAAATTCGGCCAACCAGATAAGGGCAGTTGACTGCTGGATTTCGTCATCTTTGGAACATTAAAACAAAGGAAATAAAGGGTATAGGGCTGGACGTACGCTCGCCATCGACCTGTTGAATTAGGATCTCAATAATAGCTGCATAATCAATGCGAACGCCCTGGCCAGGTATCCATACTGATAACCACAAACTTTAACGAAATGAACTCGGACTGAGTAGAGTGCGATCTTACCTCCAGTGCCTCTATACTCTACATCGGGCGATTCAGGCAGCATACTTTCACCGTTCCCATTCATAGAGTCTAACGCAGATTCGTCGTTATCCACCACGGCTCCGTCATAACTATCTACAGTCGTACGCCGCGACTCCGCAGTATCTTGTCGACCAAGCTGATCCTCYGGCTTCCGCAGTGACCCACGTTCGTCCAAATGCCGAGAAACGTAGGTGACATCCTTAATCTCGCGTAGAAAGTCCGCCAGAAGATTTTCAGTAGCAATCCGAACATCCTCAATGGGATCCGAAAGGTATTTCCTGCATCAACTTAGTAAATAACCAAGAAGATTAGATCGCACTTACAGTAAGCCATCCAAAAACTCGGGCAAATAAGTCACTAGTTCGAGTTCTGGCACACTATCCAGCACTGTAATCCAGGAGACAAGATAACTCCTCGTAAACGGGCTGAGCACATATATGCGTTCCCGCAATAGCGGAATAAAATGCGCAAGAGAGAAAGCTTTCCGCGGCTGTTCCTGACCTCTCTCACCAGGCAACGTCACCAGCACTCCCTGATCCCCCTCCCTCTCGTTCCGGATCCTCTCAGTCTCGGGATATAGTGGGATATAGTACGCCGCTGATTCTGCCACGATGTCCTTCAACAACCGGTCCAGCAACTCCGCGCCGTTCTTCACTGATAGTTCTGAATCGGCTGCGAGCTTAATCACAACACACATCCCTATCTCAATACACCACACTTCCCAATCACACAAGGAACAGACACACCTTGCTTAGCGCATCGAATATGTCATTAAAGTAGACTAGCACCTCCCCCTTTGACACTTTGGCGATATTGTACAAGCACTCCGCCGAGAAATACCTGATCTTGCTCTCTGGGTCGACGAAGCAATCCCGCAGCGGCCCTAGGAACTTCTCCATGTAGGGAGCGATATCCACGCCTAGAGCAATAGCCGTTCCCGCGAGCCCTATCAGCCCTCCGTTGCGCACATGCAATGGGTTGATGTTGTTATTGAACATTTCCACCAACTGGTCAATTATTGAACTGATTCGGTCCCTTCCATTTGTTTGGTGACACTCTCGTACTTGCCTGTACAAATATCCCACACAGAAGTGAATACGAGTGAAGAGAGGGAGAGGGAATGGTGTTTGCGCACTTTTCAAGTTCTAAGGCAGCCGCCTTTCGCTTCTCGTAGATCTTGTCAACGAGCTGCCTTGCGATTGCAGTGTCTTCGAATCTTTCCATTAGCCGGCGCCCAACCACCCGAGGAGATTGGAAATATACCCATTGCTACCAGACACCAGCAGTTATGTCAGGCGGATCATGCAGCGACGTAGGAGAAAACAGCCGAAAGAAGTGTGCGCGAATAGCATGCGTTTGCATCAGAGGCGCGTCTACGGGCCGTGGCCAAACTGCCTCAAATATCGCGCGTCACTCAGGGGTCTCCATGATGACAGTAATATAATAGATGCACAAGGTAAATAATTCATATCTAGGGTCATAGCTCAAATCCAGCTGCATGCAGCAACGTAGCGAACTGAAAAAGGTGATTTGAGCCTGATTCCAAACGTTGGATGTGAATAAACTCGCCTGGACCTTGGCAATCCCGTACAACTGCTCAAAGCTATAGTCTGGACGACCACTCAAATCACCTATCAATGTATCAGCAACATGGTGAGGCCATGCATCAAAACTAGCCTACCGCTGTCGTGGTACATAGGATCAGCGACTGGAAATCCCATTCTCCGTCAAAAGTCTCAAACAGTCAAGTGTTTCAATATGACCTACTTGGTCCCGTACGTTCAAATACCTGTGTAGCTGGGAATCCATGCTCCAGGAAGGACTGAAAATACGTCATCCTTCCATAGCAAACCAATAAGGCACAACTTACCTGGTGGTCGCTACAACAGGCCTACAGCAATACAGGCCATAAATCGCTTTAGTCAGGGAATTAGAACCTTCCGACCACTTACAGCAGTGTATCCAACATGAAGCTCAGGGCTATAGAGAGCGGAAACATTTGCAACCAGTTGAGTTACCTCTGGAGTACTTATACTGGGAGAGAGTATATGTAAGGTTTGCAAGCTTCATCACAAAAAATATCGCTTACGTCTCAGGAAGTCCAAGCTGTAATGGTTCCCCGGGCGCACGATAAGCCAACATATCAGCTTGAATCATGAGCGTAATATTTGCGCCAACAGCCCTTAGCTCACCTGGTAAAGTTCGTAATCAGCATAAAACGAAATGCTTCACATGCAAAGACCTCTTACGAGCATAGTGAATGCTTCCTAGACGCCCTTGTTCTTCGCCAGCAAAGGTGCACAGTTCCACATTCGTATGGAACTGGACTCCCTTCCTCTTGATGGTCCTGGCAATTGCCAAAACAGCAGTAGTGCCAGATCCATCGTCATTACCACCAGGAGCCCTCATACTCCCAAACGAACCACGACTATCGTAATGGCCACTGATGATAATTGTGGAATTGCTCGGCACGACAGACTCGTATCGACTGCCGAACCGAAATCAACCCATCAGCCCTTCATCTCTCCTCGACGGGAACGACCACGTACCAGATGACGTTTGGCGCAAACCCCGGGAGGAACCCCCTAAGCTCACACCTTGCTCCCGTTTCCTCAATCTGCTTCTTGAGCCAGGCACTTGCCGTCAAAGCACCAGTCGTAAATGAATGTCTCGAAACAATCCCACTCCTCCCATCCTCGCCTGTCAGAAACCGGATATCATTCTTCATTTGCGGGATGCTAATGTTGTTCACCACCAGTGCCACAGCAGGATCGAATTTGAGTTTCGGAAGTACATTTCTAATGGGCTCTACAGCCTCAGGCGGGACCGGGTGATATTTCACCGGCGAGGGTGGCAGAATGGTTGATTTCCAGAACCTCGGAAGGATGAGATCAATAGCGTACACCTCGGCATGGGGTACAGAAAGCAGTAGCGCGTCAGAGCTTTGGTAGAACACCTCGTATAGATGGGACTGAGTAGAGGAAAGGATATTTTGCTGATAATCACGCTGATACGGTGTCCCGACGCGACCGAGCGATTTGAAAAAGTCATCCAAAAATTCTTTTCCCGAGCTGAACAGACTGGCTTCAACTGCCACCTTTTCAATCCATACAAGTCGTCTGCCCTCTAATGCATGCGTGATCTCTGCGATATGTGCTTGTCTTGCGAGGCTGTTCTCTGCCAAGGACTCCAAGCAGGCTGTGTCGGGAAGAAAGACACTCTGTGTACCATGCAGGCCGGAGCGATAAGTACCATAGAACGAATTGGACAAACACGATGACGGCGAGAGGAGAGGTTCTTGGAAAGGAATAATGAGAAGCAACGCTGCAGACGCAGCATATCTGAGGAAATTCGTCATCGCTGGTCGGCGGGGAATGCGTCAAGCATACATGGGCGCTTAGTAAGTGAACCGAAATATGTTTTTCGCCGTGAGTATGTACAGTACAGGTAAGTAAGCAATAATGACATATGTATTTCTCAACATACACACGTATCTGTCTGGGTCCGTCGAAGTCCGTTGTAAATGTGCTATGGGTATAATATGACGAAAAAATATAACAAGAGTTCTTCAGTGAATACTAGCAGCGCGACGGATCGAGTTGAGAAGGATGCTGTTATAGTCACCGCCCGCCTCCCACATGGAGAATCCTCTCAAACCGGTCGACTCGAGAAACTTGCCCTTCGCAGCATACGACTCGGCATTATCATATGACACCATGATCTCTGTGTCTGCATTGTACACGTAGGGCTAAATGATTCTTAATCAGCTCGTGGCTCCGCCCAACTTGCGAGGAATTACGTACAGTTTGACTGCAATCGTCAAAGGCGTATGAGATACCCTTCTTCACAGATCCATCTTTGTTCAAGTATCCTTCCTCAATGAGGCCCCAAAAATTGACATTACCACCGGGAGCTTGAGGAGCACCGCATTCATCTGTACCCTTTGCATCATCCCACGAGTCGCCCGCCGGTCTATCAGTAGCATTGAACTTGGGGTAGGGAGCCAACGTTTCTGTGCCATTCAAGAATGCATCAGCCTTCCGCACTCTGAAGGAGTGACCATACGCCGGAACGCCGAGCACAATCTGATTCGATGGGATCCCAGCATCGTTCCATTTCTTAACAGCGGAAACAGCGGAACCGAACTGGTTGCCAGCGCCCGCACAGGTATCGTCGAGGGGTGCGTTGGGACCCACAGTAGCACTCCAGGGGCCCCACACATCGTAGTTCATAATAGCAATCCAATCAAGGAATTGAGCAAAAGGTGAAACATCTGACAACGGGTTGCCGTCTGGCCCTGCGAATGGGTTGACAGAAACTGCAGCGGAGAGGATGAGCTTGCAACCAAGAGGGTCTTGTCGAAGCTCCTGCAAAAGAGCAAGGAAGTTGGCAGTATCAGAAGGAGAAATGGTATTGCAACCGATGCCCTGTCTCCCCGGGTATTCCCAGCTGCAGGCGCTCGAGTCAGCTACATAACTGCCTCAGCTGTTTGGAGACTTACTCAAAGTCGAGACCAGCGAGGTCGTACGTGTGCGCGAAGTCAATGAGAGTTTTGACAAAATCGGTTCGGTTTTGGGCTGATCCGACATTTGAAGAGAACCAGCGCGACCCAGTCCAACCTCCAACAGAGACCAAAGGTTTAACCCCCTAGTATGCATGAATAATCAATATTAATCTTAGGTCTAAAATGTCGCTAACGTACGTGTTGCTTTGCTTGAGAGACAAACTGCGGCAAGATATCGGGCTCGGACCCATTTAAAGTCAACATTCTAACGTCAGGAGTTGTCTCCCTATTCCATGCCCCGTCAACTACAGCTGGTCTGAGAGTGTCCAGAAGCTGCACTCACGCGAAGGAATACGTCATATGAGTGTACTTGCCCCACGGGACTTTCGACAAGGGGAAACCTTTGTTGGCGTGCCACCCCGCATACCACGAGACCGCAACCTTCGGTTTCGAGTACGACGCAACATTAGCATTAGTCGTACCCCCGCCTATACCCACACCAACTTCGAGGGCATTCGCGCCGACCGAGAATGCGAGAAGCGCATGGCAAAGCATTCTTTTGAATGAAAACATCGTCGGACGGAGCAGGCAAAAAAAAAAAACGATGAGAAGCAAGCAGGTATCGAGAAAAAGGGCGACCGGATGCTGGTAAGAGCCAAGTGGCAACGTATGCCTTATTATAAATATGAGAGGAGCGTGAGTGATGGTGCCCACAGTGGAGGCGCCTCTTGTGATGTTTTGATGATGGTGAGCACGCAACCTGATGGAGAAGAATAGTAACACAACGAGAAGAAACCTCATCTTAAGAAGCAGTGACTATATCCACTACTTACCCTAAACGCCCCGGGTCTCCGGTGCCAAGTCCCTATTAAGGCGATGGCCAAAGCACAGGCTCGATGGTTGAAAATCAGACCGGATCCAGGAATCTCGAACCCTTGCCAAGTGCCGCGATCGATTATGTACAGGCCGCTAATCATGTAATGAAACGACGACTCAGCGCTGTCGTATGGGGTGGAGATTTCTTTCCCGTCAAAAACCCCGCCGCCTCTCTTTTGTGACGCGAGTTGCCCGCTTGCGCAGACCCGCGCTTGAATCCCGATATTAATATTCATACGCACACTTGACCATTGTTATGGCAAGCAATGAGCATTCAGCACATGGGGCGCTGTGACAGAAGTCAGAGTCCGCTGACACCCACCCATATTTGTCTTCAACACACACGGGGTCCCCTGAGGCTTCCCTTGCTACACTGCCCCGCGCAACCCTCAGAAGCCTAGCCACATAAGAAAAACCGAGTAGAGGCGATACTGCATACTGAGGGAACATAGTAAGGGTGATGCTGGGAACTTTCGATTGAGGCATCTCGCATCAATTGTTTCAACTATTTGCAATGCGTCCTGAATAATGCTATCAACCGGTATGCCCGTTAGGCGCCGTGCTATGAATATGTAAGTAAACGCTCTCCGACGGACAGCCATGCGCTGTGCAGAAGAACTCCTAGAATTAAACAAGCTACTTGAATATCCCCGTAGCTGTATCAAAGCATGGTATCATATCAATGCGAGCTTCCATCGTCTACCAGAACTTTCTTCTATTAGTATGTTTCACCCGGAGTCCAGGTGCTCTCCCCGATAACCAACAATGCGTATTCCGTGGATACACCACACCAAGTACCAGTGAGGAGGATCGAGAGACGACATAATCAAGTCAGGAGTATAGAAATGAGATCGTAGCAGGTATCGTGAGTCCTAGTGAATGAGACGCCGGGGTAGTAAAGCAACCTGATGGACGTGGCCCACGTCCCGGCGTTTCTCCCAACCAGATTGGTACGGTGTTCAACCATCCGCTAATATCGAATGACAAGTTGATGGACGTTTTGGCAGTTTGTGGATCCCTTCGTGCCATCGAGTTCAGTAAGCGTGCCGACGTAACCAGCATAGTGGCTCAAATGACTTACAGCATGTTGTTACCAAGCCTGACGTCCCGGATCGCATCTCCAAAGGAACTAAATTAAATGCTGTACAAGCTTCGGTCTCCTTGATGATAACTTAATTAAAGACCCAGCTGAACATATGCGACACATGGCTATTGCACGGGATCCCTTCCGCATCCAGGTAAACATGCAGCGGTCTTGAACTGTCAACGCACTGGCGCCTATTGAAAGAGCGGAGCTCAGTGTCTAACGGAGGTCAGAGCTTGCAGCATCCTTCTTTTGATTGCTGGGACCTGCGGAGTGATCGCGAGCTTCTTGAAATAGAAGGATGGCATTTGGATGCGCCCTATCTTACGTCTTTGTACGTTGTCAATGATAGATTTACGAGTATAATAATAATCTTCCTGGGAGAGAGCACAGTCCGTCATTTCGAGTGCAATGAATAATATCTACTGACTCTGGATCGGTGTCTACCCGCCTTCTTCTGTCATCGGGAAACATATGTCCGGGATGAGGCGTTCAACAAGGTGAGACTTGAGCCTGCCAGGTTTCTGCACTTGTTTATATCGATTCTCAAGACTAATACATCTACAACTTATAACAAGCTAGGAGGACATAATGTAAGGTCTACGGTTCCTGTTTAGAGCGGCCGTAAATGTTTAGCGTGTATCTGCATATAAGGCATCAATGTGCACTGGTACAGTATAGATATCGCTCCGCTGCGAGGTGTTGGTAAACAGCTAAACCAGCGCGCTCTTCTCTCTACACAGGGGGCTAGCAAATAGGCCACCTTAAGCTGCCTCAAATCTATGGCTTGGGATCAAGATATCAGACTGTCAGTACACCACCCCACACACGTTGGTATTAGTATTGCTCGGAGCCGGACAGGTGGTCCAAAGCCATTGGATGATGGTTATGTTCCGAGAAAACGATTAGATGCTTAAGAAGAAACAACTTATTGCATGCTATCAGGTGCCTAAGTATGTGTTATAACATCTTAAGCAACGGCTGCTCCGGTATCATCGACGACGGTAACCTGCTTCTCATTCCCTTTATCCACGATTGCAATCTTGCGCTTGATCTTGGACGCTTTCACAGGATTGGGATCCTAGAAATCCTTAAGTCAAATTCAGACTTAGCACCAAGTACACTCACGCTGAAAATTTCATCCAGCTCTTCGCTGCAAAGAACAGTCAAATACTCGCCGACGCCTTAGACTATTCGGCACTCACAGTGTTCTACCTTTGGTCTCAACCACAAAGAAATAGACCATAATGCACTCAAACAAGTCCCACACGATGTAGACAATGTAATACTATGACCCATGGTCAGTTACGTTCCGCTGACCATTAATGGGGGAAGGCGACTTACCCTCCATTGAATACGTCCAAGAGCAATCGGACCGGCATATACATTGACAAATCCAGCGCAGCTCACCGCAAATGCATACCTGTGATTGAATAATAATTAATGCCAAGAGGCAGCCAAGAACAACGTGTTTCATACACAGCCATTCCCTTGGCCCTGGTGTTGTACTCGAGCACCTCTGTTGGATAGAGCGCCTGAAGGGGCGTATACGCGAGACTGAACACGAATCCAAACAGGACTGAGATGTAGTGTAAATGTCATCTCCAGCCGAAACAGGCAGATTACACGCACAAATAAAAGCGATGGCAGCATTAGCCCCCGCAGGGTTGGCGCCGTCTGAGCCCCACTTCGCCGTCAAACCTGTGATGACTGCTAGGGTTCCAGCACAAGCAAAGGTTCCCCAGAACCAAATAACTCTCCTGCCCACTATAATGTAATATCATCAATACCGGGATAAGTTTTCGAGGAACGGAGTATGAGAGAAACAACAAGCAACTGACCTTTGTCTGTCAGTGATGTCCCGATGACAGCGCCAGTGGCCGAGATGATCGTATTCGCAAAGTTTAATGTTAGTAGCTGATTCTGAGTCTTGGCTCCTGCATTCTTGAAGAGAATGGTAAGGAAGTATCTGTTTCAATAGTTAAACCATCGTGAAATACATCCTGGTACAAGGTGAAAGCTCACCCCAGACCATTTCCAGACCATTGCTACAGATGTACACAATGAGCTTTCTGCTACACTCAAACCAGGGACACTCACTCCGAAGAAGCCCATCAAAAGCATCATGAATGACCTGTACCTAGCATTTTTGGTGTTGTAGAGCTCGGAGTAGTCCCACCTGCCTAGCTCGTCAATATTCCACTCAATGAATGAAGTTTTCTAAAGCACTTGCCAGCGTTTGTCAGAAGCATCCAACCTGACCGCCTCCTCATACTCTTTCCACTCTAACTTGACCAACGGCGCATTCTCATCTCCATCTCCATGATACTTCGCCAGAATCTTCATAGCCTCTTCCTTCCTGCCCACAGATATCAGCCAACGGGGAGACTAAAATGTGTTCAGCTGATGAACCCCTGAGGATGGTGATGAAAGGGATCTACTTCTGGAAGGAAGAATGCACCGATTCCGAGGATGGCGGCAGGCCCTATCTGGATGGCCAAWGGAAGCCTCCAAGAAAGCGTCGATTGATTGCGACCCGATGCAACGGTTATTCCAGCTAGTTGCTAGCGATCAGCGGGTCAAAAAGATGATCAGAACTAGAGGGCATACTGCAAAGGATTGATCCGGCGTAATAAAAAGCTGTTGAGCGGCTCGCTCATTAGGCCTGTTTCATTCGTAGCTTGCCTATTACTCACTATTGTACCTAGCGACAGATCAGGTTACGTCGACAGAATCTGGATCGGGAGGTACTCACAAGCCTGTTAATCGTCCTCTCCACTAGAAAGGTCATATATCAATGTACCGACGTGCACATGGCTAGTTAAACTCATACCTGAGGAGGAGCCATTTCCACAACGTATGACGGAGCGGCAGTGGCCGCAATGGTTACCCCAAAACCCAGCACAAATCGCCCGCCGAGTAGATAAGCGATGCTTTTAGATACAGTAACAACAATGGCACCTTGTCGATGGAAAAAAACAGTGAGTACCCCGGAGGCGTTCCACAAAGGGCTTAAAATACTGACCGATTATGACAACAAAACCCCCGATAGACTATAAAATACAAATAAGTTTGGGGTATGAAATCAGCCGAAACATCAAAGAGGCATCGTACCATTCCTCCCCGACGACCGAGGCGATCCGTAAGTGGACCTGCGATAAATACGCCTGCAAGACTACCTAGTCTCCTGGTGAGCAGAGCACTGAAAATATAGACCGTGCTTTGTACCAATCGAATACTGGGTCATTCATTTGAGAATTCGGAGAAAAGGGAAGGAAATCTTAGATCGCTCACAATTCCAAAAATAATAGCGGTGGTGGTTCCTACGCCTCCACCTGCATCTGCGCCATCTATCCCAAAGTAATCCAAGTATTGTCTGTRGGACAATGTGAGATGACTATCACTGACCAAAAGCACACACTCACTTCATGCCGTTAACCGCGCTCATAACTTCAACCCCGATCAAAAAACTGTTAGCATAAAATGGCTTGAAGGTGTTGTGGAATATTCACCAGAACCATCAAACCCATTCGCTAAGCTCCCCATAAATGCAACCAACAAAATCATGAATAGCTGAATTGAGCGCCAGCTCGTAGGCTTGAGTTGCGGTCCGGTCGAAAGTGCCAACGCATACTCCGCATTCATAACTTCCATGAATTTTGCACCCTCAAGCGACGTGCCTTTCGTGTTATCATGGTGTTCTTTGGTCGTAGAGGTGGGGTTCGTCGTCTTGGAAGGCGTGGTCGCAGCAAGTTCAGGCGTGGACCCATGCGAAGCCGAGGACGCCTTCTCGTCGATCTTTTCAGACTCGGAAGCCATATCCCGTATTTCCCGTAAATGGTGATCCAAGGCTTGTCGGGAGGAAAGGGAGAGGTAAGCGGCCGGTGGAACCCCACCAACCTCGCCTGGTTTATATGCCCGCTCAACTACAGCAGAAACCACTAGCCGCGTGACCTTTGGGCACCTGTGTTGAACTCCATTGTGCACGAGTGGATATTTTAAGGGTTCCTGATCATTGATTATTCGGTGTGATTGGGATTCCTTGGGGGCTTCTAGATCAACTCGAAGCCTTCGTGTGAGTATATGTTCCCTAGTGGGGCTCCGTTAACGATTGCAACGCAAGGGTTCGGGGTTGGGGGCCTTGTCATAAACTTTTAGAAGCAGCTGCCTAGATTAAGTGAACGACGATGCTTCCAAGAGAGCTTTAAGTTTGCTGATGGGRTGAGAAGAAATCAATCCAAATGGGGTCCTGCCAATATAGACATCAGTGGGCTACGGCGGAAGGCGTACCGACGACGGACCGCAAACGAGCGTAGAACCCGGTTACCAGTGGTCGAACACTTAATGCTTACACGGCCATCACCGTGGGGAGGAACCGTGCTAAACTAGGTGGTGGCACCAGAAACCCCTGGGAGAAGACTGAAGAAACATTCTCGTCGCTTGTAATCGTGAAAGTACTGGCAAGACCTTCGCCCCACAGCCTTCCTTCATTCGACCGGTCTTCCCTGTCCATCATTCGATCACACTTTCCACATGACCACGACCGACAAATTGCCGGATTTCTCGACGCTGAAAAGGTGGCTGAAAGATAACGACGGCAATTTTCACGGCAGCGTCCACTTCAGGTCTACAGGTGCTGAGTCTTGACTGAGAATTTCGCTGACAGAGGCTAATAATATCAGGTCAAATTTACATAGCTTTGATAGTGCTTTTTTCTAAAAGTTTTCAAAGAATCCTCAGGAAACATAGTAGTGGCTTCGGAAGATATACCTGAAGACTCAACGATTGTGTCTTGCCCGTTTTCCCTCGCGATCACAGAGGAACTTGCTCGGCAGAATGTTTCTAAAATCCTTCCAATAGACATGATCGTTGGCTGGACAGAGAGACAGTGGATCGGGAGTTATATATGCCTTCATTGGATCTTATGCGACTCAAAGTAGGCGAAACCTATCTTATATGGCAGGAAAGTCTCTAAGTCTATCAGGCCACCAGCACTTGGTCATTACCCGTATGTCAATACCCTACCCCACCCTGACCAGTTACGAACCCCACTGCATTTCACGGCAACGGAGCTAGAGGCTTTCAGAGGGTCAAATCTATACCATGCAACTCTTGATCGTGAACGCGAGTGGAAAGAGGAATGGACCCAATGCCAAGCCGTCTTCAGTAGCGAGAACAGCGAGTGGGGCAAAGCATTCACATGGTCTGTCTTTTCGTCTTTCAGAGCCCTTTCGCTCAGTCAAGCCCACTGCAGGGAACGATATCTAAATGCAGCCACGTATATTTCCTCGCGCGCATTCCCTTCTTCTCTTCTTTCTCCGGTGCCCACTCTCGAGACCACGAGTTCCACAAAACCCGTCCTCCTTCCAGGTGTAGACTCCCTGAATCATCGGCGTGGTCAATCAGTTTTCTGGTCCATAACCTATCCCACAAAGGATGACACTTTTAAGCTCAAAAACCCCACGATATCACTCGTTATACACAATAAGACACTATCAGGCGAAGAGCTTTTTAACAACTACGGGCCCAAACCCAACTCCGAACTCATCCTCGGTTACGGTTTTTCGCTTGCCGATAATCCCGACGACACCATTTTGCTAAAGATTGCTGGCTTTGAGGGCAGGAGATGGGAAATTGGACGTGACGCGCGAGGCGTTGAAAGCATCTGGGATGAAATTTTGCTGTTTATTCGTTTGCAGGGGAAAGACGAAGGGGAGGGAGAAAGAGAGCTGTATGAGGACCAACTAGATGCCGCAGACATGCTGGCGGACATGATACAGACTCTGCTGAACAAATTACCCCCCGAAGTGGCACGTCAAAATTCGGAATTACGTCTAGATGTCGCAAAAATGTTGCAACACTACCTACAGGGTGAGATATGACCTTACTTATAATTTCGTTCTCCTTAATATTATTTGTGGCGGAAAACAGGCCAAAGAGCAATTTTACAATCACTTCTGGAATTCTGCAGGCGGAAAGAGGAAGAGGCGATAAATCTAGCTCGCAGTTTAGGCGTTGAACTCGTCATCGAAGACTAAAGATGTGATATAATATTTCGGATGTACTGTACCTTGCAGCAACGAACGGGTATCCAATATTGTGGGGGACTAAATATCTCACTTCGTGACCCGTAAGTACAATCGCAGATATTTTCCGGTCAGTCAGGCGGGTATGAGACCTCTACTTTATTCGAGACATTTCCAAAGAGACTGAAACTATCACAACCGTTTACACGATATTCTGCCTCTCATATCCCTGGCAATGCTGTCAAGCCTAGTGAACTCCCGCTCCACCACAACGAAGATTATCCTCGACATTGCCTATGCCTTCATGCAAATCGCTCGTACTGCTTGGATCAATCCCCTCTCGTTGGAACCGCAGAGCRGACATTGGCTGGGTTAGCATGCTCTCGATGATTTTGCACCCAGCATTATGGACGTTGAGAATCAGCMCCGTGCTCTACCATCGTAACGCCATAGGTGCAAAGTCGATCGCGGGGGGGATCTCAACCCTTCTAACAGCCATTGCAGCTGCCAACCTGAATGTTACCACGCGGGGCGGGACTATACTTATGCCCCCCAGTTTGTACAGATGCAATGGCCTCCAATTTGAGTTGAAGCAGTTATCCATTCTGAACATGTTGAGGCCTGTGGCCCTCGCATTCATTGTTTAGTTTCAAAATTTCAGCATCTATGTATATTGTACATCAATAATAAATCAGCTTTTGTCCATCTAAAGACTACGTAACCAGTAGTATACCTTTGCATCAGATTTGACCATCGGTTCCTTCGGTGTCGAAAGAGCCACATGGTCCTTGCGCAGCCCTCCTTGGCAGGGGGCCCCGAGCCAGGTGTTACATAGAAATGGGCTTGGGCCAGGACATCCTTACCATTCTCGAAGGGGTAGAAATGGAGGTGAAGGAAACGCAGGGAAGTAAGCGGACACAACCAGGAAAGGAGTAATGCATTTAAGTCGCGACGAGGCTGAGGAAYGCGTATCTATTTATAGTGTCAGATATTCATGCGATTGTGCTGCTCGATAGCTGGTACCCAACCAGGCATCCCGCATTTGGGGGGGGGGGAAAGAAATCTCCCGCGCGGAACCGACGATCTTTAAACAGGATAAATACACACACGAACGAGGGAACTACGATCCCGAAGATCATCGCAATAAAAATTATAAAAGGCAAATTCGAAGCTGTTTAAAATAGCACCACCTGTGCGTCCCAACTGAAACCAAACCTTGTCGTCCTTCCAAGCGATGTGAAAATGCCTTTTTACTCCACGCTTTGCTTCTCCTTGCCCTTACTATTGGATAAATTGATCGTCCCGCTGGAATTCGTCTCTTCTGTTTCGCCATTTTCGAAATGCAAAGTGGACAATGGCTGGGTCATCATGCTCTTGGTGAACTTGCATCCGGCACTGCGAACATTGAGAATCAACCGGGTGCCCTTATCACCATATCCCGTAAGCACCAGTTCAATGAGGATCAACATGTGACATACGGAGATATAATATACAATTGCAATCCACCTGGCGAGAGATGCAGTCGTTAGTGGACGAATGAACTGGTCTTACGACACTTACGCCTCCCAGTTCGCGCAAGTTAGACGAGCGGTAAAGTTGGTTTCAGCTGCGACCATTCCAAACAGGGTAAATGCTATAGTTCAGGGGTGTCACCTTTGCGCATGTGAAAAAGACTCTCAAATAATCTTACCCCAGACCCTAGAGTAATGAATTAAGCTGTGTTCTAGTCAACAGATTGAAGGCACGCACGGGATGTAGAATATGGTTCCRTCACGGTAGAAAACGTAGAGGAAAGGTGTGAGCTGCTTGATGCGGATTATACCATCGCGGACACTATCGTCTGTCTCTTGCAGATTTCGAAGAAGGCCATAAAACATGAGCATGAGCTCCAGGGCTAGTTCGCATGTCACAAGCGGGTCGAAGAGATTAAGTAAAACGATACGAACTGTTACACGCAAGTCTGCTGGCCCTGTTGGTGTAAGTGTTTTTAAATCGGTACATTTCCCGGTTACTGAGGTGCTAACCATACGACCGTGGGGGAGTGGAAATGAACCAGTTGGTTTGTTGGCAACATAGGGCATCCGGGTATTGGGGCATTMGGCATGCTGTACTTTGTGATGTTGTAGCCTACCATAGCATAGTTGTATGTGGTGCCCTGAATAAACGAGTCAACATCCGAAGACAATGTGCAAGGATGAACATACCAATAGCTCGACTAGACCAATAAATCAGATCAGCAACCAACTTACAGTAACTGAGAAAAAAGGAAGGGCCTCGCACCAGCCATTGTGAGAACTATGAGGACGGTAACTGGCAGAAATGAATATAAGCTGACATTGTAACGTTCCATGATATACCACTTGGATTACCTTTCGGATCGTTGTTGTAAAGGGCGCGCAACCTCAAAACGAGGAGGATCCTAATAATGAGCGTGTAGATAATTTCGAAAGCGCTGGACAAGACCATCAGCCCCCTCACAGAAATTGAGCCACGTTCATTGCTTACAAGCCACCGAGCCATGCTTTTACCAAGCACCTATGGCGGAGGAAAACGATCACTGGGCGAGCTTCATTTGCTATCTTTGAAATAGACCTACAGCTGGGAGAATTGTGAGCTCCATCATGGGACAGAGGACTGATGGATCCTTACCGTTGGTCGCTCGTGAACCGACAAATACACTGCCAACACCAAGGTCATCAGTAAAAGTTGGCATTTCATCACGAGTTACTGTACCGAAGAAGTTGAGCCTGTTATTCTGTTTTAATGGTCAATCAATCTAGACAACGCAACCGGCACGCACAGAAAAATAAAGAACCCCGTTAGCTTGATGAGCACATAAATCCATTTTACCAGGGACTGAGAACCCCTGATGGCATGTTTAGATGAGGGGACTTGTGCGGCAGAGAATTCAACAAGTACTTGTATATATGGTCGACCTTGGAAAGAAAAAAAAAATCAGCGCCGACGTATTAGCCCCCACTCCCATGCCCACCTCTCTCCGGAAAAGAATCAGGGAGTCATAGACCACAAGAGCAGCACCAGCAGCTACCAGCGAACGATTTTACGTTCAGGTGTCAGTCAGGACCAATTCTGAGCCCTTGAAAAATGGCTCACCATAGCAGTAAGTCACCGGCTTGGCAAGTGCTGTGAACGTGATGATTTGTTCCTGAGTGAGGCCATGAATCGACATCCTCAACTACTGCCTGAGGGGTGGATTTGAGGCACTGATTTTATCTCTATTTGGGTGGCCTTTGTATTTATACTTGGAGACTTTGCCACATGCGGGGGCACCACCCTTAACCTAATTCCAAAGGTGACTTCTTAGACCTCCTGTCAGTACGGCTGCGGGAAAAGATCAGAAAGAATTCCCATCATAGTACAATACGGCGCTCACGAGTTAAAAATCTAGTGATAATCATTAACGTTGGAGTAGTTGGCGGGCCAAAGATGAAGAGGTCATGTAGTAATGACACACGCGCGGCATTGTCAAGCGAAGGTCGGGACGCTTCGCGCACAACCTTGGCGCGATGGGGTATGGATGCCTCGTTGTCGGGTGGGCAATCYATATCGGGGTTTATTCACAAGAACGTCAAATTCTCCAAGCTAATGACTGTTGGTTGGTGAGAAAGGAGATCAAATTTGCCAAATACGTCCGCAGATGACGCTTTGAGAATGCACACCAAGGATGATGATCACCAGTTTATCAGCGCARGTGCCATGGCGCAAACTGAAGTATTGGCACCGAGGCAAGAGGAGATGATGGATTGGAGACCGCGTGCTATCCTGATAGAAGGCTTCTCAGGTTCTATGCGTCCCCAAATATCCTCGCCAACAAGGTGCGAATAGCTACTAGACGCTCAGTTTCTCGAAMCCGAGACATGCTGCACATCAAGATTCATGACAGTGGGCGGGTAGAGGCCTATGTAGGGCGCGTGACCGAAGTGCTGGGAGATATTGGGATCAGATATTTGGTAAAAGACATTGACCCAATTAGGCGCTTGAGATGATCGGGCGTTCTCTCATCCAACCACCCCCTTGCCCAATCCATCGCACACCTCCGTCACACTCCCTCGCAGCCACTCGCAATAATATTTCCTCGCCTGCCTACAACAACAGAGCCCATCTTTCCCGTAGAAACCGATGGCACTACCGCCACAGCCAACCAAGTACGAAACCACCGTTGGTTATGTCTAATTTTGGGGATTAGGGTCCGTTGATGCTCAAATTACACAGGGGAAAGAAACGTGCTTACTCGGACGCAGTGGACGAGAAGAAGACAAGTGCCAAGGATAGCAAGGGCAAGGCAAGGCAAGATATTCCAGCCGCATCACCTGCACGTCCTCCCATCAAAAAGCGTACGCTTCCCCCCTGGCTTACCTCTAGAATCCTCACCCATGCAATTCATTCAGCCAAGCGTGCAGAAACACGGCCATGTCCTGTCTGCGGCGAACTTGTTCCATTGCGTCTTCTGCAACGCCATGCGCAACTCGAGTCTGAACGAGTCGAAGCGATCATTAAACAAGTGGGATCCCCAGAGCCAATACTATCACTCACAGACGAACTGGACGATAACAAGTAACTTTCCTCCGGCCCCCTTTCTCAGCTTGTATCAGTTCTTCTGACTCTTGATAGGCCAGGACCTAGTACAGGCCCACGAAGCCGTCGCTCGGCTCTCAAAGCACTCAAAGCTTTCACTTCTTCCTCCTCCCTAGACACCCTCGAACAAGTGTCCAAAACAATCCAGACTATCCAAAGACGCCGCAAACAGCGTTGCATGCGGTTCAAAGAGATGGCACGGGAAGAAGAAGACTACCCTGAACGGAGACATTGGGTGCAGAGTGGGGGCAATAATGAGGTGGTATGCCCGGTGTGCTCAAACGGTGTGAGCGGGGATCAAGAAGTGGTGGATGCACATGTGGATGCATGCTTGGCTGACGAGAGCCGGAGACTAGAGGAAGAGAGAGTGAGGAGAGCAATACAGGATGAGGCAGAAGTTGAGGATTGGGGTGGGTCAATCAGAGTGCTCCCCAATGGTGCAGCTGGACATGTTGGTGACGTACGAGGTGCGTTCTACACCTTGATAATGTTTTCTGCAGTTGCAATGGTGCTCAAGAAACCTTTAAAAAGGCATGGGATTTCATACGCGAGACCCGACTACTCAAGACGTCGATGATGAGGTTGATATTGATGGGGATGACCAGGAATATGGAGAGCCGCAGTTCACAGAGGGTGATATTCTCCCCATGGATGATCCTCCACCCGAAGTTGGTGAAGATCTAGAGGTTGAAATCGAAGGGGACGACGCGGACGAGGCCGAGGCCGCGAAGAAAACACTTCGGGACCTGATTGCGGAAGGCAAGCTGATGCAACGGACGCCATCCAAAGAAGGTGTAGCCGTCATCAAGTCCGAGCTGGAACAAATGCTCGGGCTAGAGGATGCCGAAGAAGCAGACGTGATGATACTCAGGGCAAAAAGGAAGGGTGACAAGAAAGCGCTGATTGCTGCGTTGGAAGAGAAGATTAAACAACTGGTATGGTTGACAACTGTTATAACCCTGTCTATTTTACGGTGGTTGACGAAGCGTTGTAGGAATCTGTGCGCGTCTCATCATCAAGTTCTCTACTTTGCCGCATATGCTTGGACCTATATAATGAGCCTACTGTATCGACCGGATGCTGGCATACTTGCTGCAGAGAATGTTGGCTACGTTGTCTGGGCTCTACGAAGCTTTGTCCTATATGCAAGCGGATCACTGGTGCAGTGGATCTGCGCCGTGTGTATCTCTGACTGAGTTCCGCTTGTTCTTACTTTATTACTCATCTGGGTTTTCTTGTTGCAATGATTTCTAGAAGGATAACGTATATTTAGCGTCCAACTATCTTCGTCTTAATAATTCATAAAATTTGAAAGAGGGAGCTCATATCTGGCCTTGTCATTTCGACATTGGAATCCAGCCTCGGTCAACCAGCTCATAGGTGGCGGTTAGTCGAGCAGATGTTTCAGGGCACGCGAAGAGGGCGATGAGCCCTCAATATGCCACCACGACGTGTAAAATCATCGCTCCCAAGAACCAAAAAATTGCAAGGGGAAGAGGGAAGAATCAAAGAAGGTTCCACAACATACCTTGACAAGCGGCTCAAAATGGACAGCGCTAAAAATGCCTGGCACCACGGGGGCTGCTCTCACTTGCTCAAGTCCTGTTTCTCATACCAAAAGGTTTTGATTATCTATTGCAGTATTATATCGTACATGATGCGTTCGGGTTCGGAGCTGTGCACAACGAAGGCGAGGCGTCCGATGAACGAAAGTAGTGTCGGTGCAGTGGGGAAGGGGATTCGAAGGTGTGAACCAGATAAACACGGCGTGGACACGAAGCAGAGCCAACGTAGCGTGTTGGCCTTGTTTTATGCCAGGGGGCTGATGAGTCTGCAAAGTGAGAGGGGTCAGTCGGCTGAGTGACCCAAGGGCGGGGGCGGGGCAGAGAGCGAGGAGCAAGAAGGGGTGTACGTACTTGATGAGCGATGGCTGAGGGTTGCTCCTTGTGAATCCGACGTAGATGATGAATGGAATCCAGCCGTAGTGCAGGACAGTCTAGGTTTAGGTTGTAAGGACGCGAGGGGTGGTGTGGTGAGACGGAGCACGTACGCGGCTAACTTCGACAACCTTTGCGATGCGTTCCTGTCCGGCAGTTTAGCGTTTTGGTTAATGTAAGATGTATATACGGACACTGGCCGTACCTTTGTGTCTTCGGAGGGCATATTGAACATATGTGGTGTTGGTGCTCTTTCTTTTTTTTCCGTCACGAAAACAGCTCGACCAGGTGTCGGCAACACCCGGCTCTTATTCCCACACAAATCCACCCTGAGACTAAAGATTTCATTGCGACTCAAGATTTGTAGTTTTAAAGTCACAAAACATGGTATTGGGACCTCTGTCGTCCGCGATACACATTACCGGGCCTGGCCCATATAACTCCCTGTGCGCATTTCAATCAACACGATATCTGAAAATCTAATTCCTGATCTACCCCCAAAAAAAAAAATCAGCCGCTTCCCGTCCAATGTCATCATCCACCCAGTCGCCCTCTTCACCATCCTCGATCACTACCTCCGCCGCACAGATCAACAAGACCGTGTCATCGGCACACTCCTAGGCAGACGGACAGACAATGAAGTCGAAATCCACTCGGCGTTTGCAGTCCTGCACAGCGAGACGGACGAGCAGGTTGCGGTGGATATGGAGTACCACCGGACGATGTACGAGTTGCATCATAAAGTGAACCCGAAGGAAATTATTGTCGGGTGGTACGTGCTCTGCACCTCTCTTTTTTRATGTGCGATTTGCTGAGTTTTCGATGCTTTGCTAGGTATTCGACGGGGTCGAACCTCAATACTTACTCTGCACTTATACAGAACTTCTATTCAGTAGAAACTGCACCCCATCCTGCGGTGCATATYACACTCAAYACTGGGATTGTTGAAGGTGAGGAGSCCGGTGTCAAGGCGTACATTAGGTACGTGGCTAAAGGTGTTCTKTATTTCACTGAATCACCAACATCAAAATCTATGGATTGCAGCTCGCCAGTCGGCGTAGTGCCAAAAGCTGAGAACTGCGTCTTTGTYCCGATCCCAGTSGAACTGCGCTTCCACGAAGCTGAGCGAGGCGGACGTACGTCCCCATCATCACTCTTCCTGCTTTTTCAAATATATAACTACCTCACTCAGTCGATGTCCTCATCGACGCTGCAAACTCSTCAACCTCAACCACCCCGCAGCCAGTCACAGAYCTCGAAGTCCTAGAAAAGGCTGTCCACAGCGTTTCCTCAATGCTCGATCGCGTCCTCAGYTACGTCCAGTCTGTCATCCGYGGTGAAGTCAAAGGKGATCCCGCGATTGGGAGGTACCTCATGGATACATTGGGTGCGAGCGTTGGTTCAGGCGAGGAAGTTGGTGGGTTTGGATCGAGCCTGCAGGATACRCTGATGATTTCGTACTTGGCGAACCTTGTAAGGAGCCAGGCSGAGGTGTCGTCGAGGCTGGCGCTTACTGTTGCTTCGTGAGATGGGTGTTTGGTTGTCCTGAGTAGAGAAAATAAAACGATGGAACGTCTCCTTGTTGTTTTCGYCATGGGTTGCACSAYTGTCTCAGCTATTGAAAATACGCGAATGTTGCAGGTCATGTCTAGCAGCGATGATCTCGCCCAATGGCCAGGTGTTGGCTGGACCATGGAGGGTTTGATCAAACGACCATTGTGYGTCGTTGTCAGACAGTAGACCTGTGCGGAGGTCTCGAGCCTTTTGAGCTTCAGCTGCAACGAGAGGACGGACTACGTGCAGCAGGATTTGCTGGGCCCCATAGGGGCCGATATCGTTTAACCTAACCGAGGCGGAAAGAAGACTTCGTGCGTGTAAGAATAGATGGAGGTATTGTGCCCGTTCTAATATTGTGGTCCATGGGTACAGTAGCATGAGTACAATTATACGATAAGACTGCACCTAATGTGAGCCCGAGTGCACCTGTGAGCAWGCCCCAACAAATTGGTAAATGCCCAGGGGCTTCTTCACGCCGAATGGATAGTTTATATTTGTCCAGAAGTTGCGAGAGTCGTGCTTCTCGCGCACGGGTCGGGCCCCCGACGTGGTGTGAGAGTGCGGGAGGCCGCGCGAATCCCTTGGAGTACAAGGTAAGGAGCGCGATCCCCTGTGCTTTCGATGCTCTCCTCGCGACATGATTCAGAGTCATGGCCTCATACAGATCGTCCAGCTCAACAAATTTTTTCAGGACTCCTGTGAGCTCTTGGTCATCCGATGAACCATTGAGATCACTGATGTAGGTGGTTAGGAGGTGGCAYGCGTCGGAAACAAACGGGAGAGCTGTCCGTGCATAAGTCACGAGGCTGTCGCGGACGAAATCGACGATAGCAGTCGAGCCTGACAAGAATCCGTGCGCAGCGTACGACTCGAGACCAGCAGACGCAACAAACGAGCCTGTGGGCAGGTTGCTGTCCGCGAGGAGGAGGAGGATATAGGTCTCGTCGTCGTGGTTGTTGTCGCCGTCCGAGGTCATGGTAGGGCCGATTATCTAATCAATACCGGCTAACAGCTGCGTTTTTCCGGCGGTGTTTGCAGCGGATCTAAAGCCTTTGTTGCTTGACTTGCTCCCTCTCGTCCTCTTCCTCCTCTCCGTCGTCGTCGTCCCCCTCATCACTGTCCACGATGAAGGCAGTACGCTCACTTGCAGTCCCTACTCGCACACGATCTTTATCCCCCTCCCCCTCTCGTTGTACTAGGCTCACACCGGCCTCTTCGCGACCGRCAACTCCCCAGTACTCGGCATCAATACCCCGTCGAGTACAGAGCTCGTCCCTCGCTTCCATCTCTCCCGGTGCTGCAGGGGTGGATCCTTCATTTCTCTCTGGACCCAGGGGACGGCCACACACTCCACATCATACACCTATCCCCATCCATAATGGTACGTTATGATATCTTCACCCTGTTAATAAGGGTTTCGCTCAGCCAGTGGATTTATGTGCAGATATCATTACACCCCTGATTCGGTACCAGCAGCTAATAGCGAACGGCGTACTACACGGGGACGCGTACCAAACTAGAATTATACAGAAGCTACAGGATCTCCATGATAAACTCGCTCTGTACACACCATCTAAGATACCAGAACTTCCCAAGTCTTCCGGCCTAGTACGTCTCCATTCCGATCGTGAAATTGAGGTAACAACTCACCTCCACCTCCAGTTCTCCCGCCTCTTTACCCGCGAAGACCCACTGCCAACCGCACCCCCAGCAGATGCGCCCAAAGGACTCTATTTATATGGTGATGTCGGGACTGGTAAAACTATGCTCATGGACCTCTTTTACCATACCCTACCACCCAACATCACTCGTAAACGTCGAGTCCACTTCCACGCATTCATGGTCGACGTCCATAAGCGGGTGCATGCTGCCAGGATGGCTCTAGGTTCTAGTGGTGGTGATCCTATATTACCTGTTGCGAGAGACTTGGCCAATGAAACTACCGTGCTTTGCTTCGACGAGTTCCAGGTTCGTGTGCGTTCCCTGAGCTCTTCCCACGTCTCTCAGAGCTTGTTTTCTGTTCTAGGTGACCGATATTGCTGATGCGATGATCCTCAGGCGTTTATTAGAGTCGTTGCTCAATTATGGCGTGGTATGTGTGATGACATCAAAGTGAGTCCCTATGCTTCTGCCCTTCTCGCATGAGCGCTAATGCCGATCACACAGCCGACACCCAGATGATTTGTACAAAAATGGAATTCAAAGGTCAAGCTTCATCCCAGCCATCGAGCTCTTAAAGTCCCAGTTCGAAGTGACGGACTTGAATTCTGGAACTGGTACGCTGCTTCATCCTCTCGAGTTCCTGACCCTACATATCAAACGTGTTGTAGATTATCGTCGTATACCGCGTGCCCTATCGCACGTCTACTACGATCCTATCTCACCCGAGAACACATCCGAGATTAACAAAATCTTTGAGGCACTTGCATCGGCAGACCCCGCCGATCCCCCTATCCAGAACCGGACTATCCCTTCGTGGGGCCGTAAGCTCGTAATTCCAGAAAGTACCTCAAGGATTGCCAAGTTTAAGTTTGAAGATCTGTGTGGAAAGCCCTTGAGTGCTGCAGATTATATTGAGATAACCAACAATTTCGGGACTATATTCGTGCTAGACATACCCAAGATGGGACTCAATCAGAAGGATTTGGTGAGGCCGATTTTCTCTATTCAAATCTGCGGCAGGGACTTATGAGTGGTCTATTCCCCTTTAGGCAAGGAGGTTTATCACTTTTATTGATGGTAGGTTGTTCATTCTAGTCTCACCCATGCTCATCTTGACGTTCTYCCCCAATAGCTTGTTACGAAAGCAAGGTGCGACCAACCTATACCACTTAAATGATTCCGCATGAACACATCAATTTTAGACCAAGTTGTTTGTGTTATCCGAAGCACCCGTATACCAGATCTTTTCGGATGATGAYACCCAAGGCAATAAAGGTATTTCGGACCACATGCGTAGCATCATGGATGATCTCGTGCGTCTAAACACTCACTCTCTTCCTAATACACTCTCCTCATGGCACCTCCCAGGGTCTGTCAACTGAGCTTGTTGGAAATAGCTCGATGTTCACAGGCGAAGAAGAAGTATTTGCATTTGCAAGAGCMTGTTCGAGATTGGTGCAGATGGGAAGCAAAGAGTGGACGGAGACTGCCGGGCAGGACTGAAGGGGATGGAGAAAGCTAATTTCAAGTAGACCTGACTCATTGTTGTATCGATAAGCTGAYTGGGAGAGAATTACARGGGCACCAGSTCTCYGGYGCCCTATCTTATCTATCATATTATATACTATTAATTCTTTATTGMACGGGYTCCCACGACTGATYATACRTGTACATGAATTAGCTCGAYTGCAGAATGAGACCCTATAGCTCCCACACAGCAAATGCCCTCTCTCGGGATGACAGGGCGGGTGCTCCGCTTCCGCGACCCCGTGCCTGACACAACGATACTGACTTGCTTAAGTACGCGGGGTCGATAATAATAACTACTGATTGACGGTTGCATTCTGGCACCCGGTGGCAACCAACCCATCTGTCGGAGCAGAATAAGGCAAGATTAGYATCAGCGATTYCGATGAACCGGGYACGGGGTTGGCATTCCAAACGAAAAAGAAATGYATGARYACGTACTGTACTTGTTCTTTTCACAACATACGACAGGCGTCGGGCTAGTACGCAACATYGAARCGCTTAGATAAAKAAACAGCCMTTCAACAAAACGATTCGGAACGTACCAAGTATGATTCCCTAATCCGACCATCGGTACAGGGGCACATGATACRCCCACTGGYGTATTCCCGTCRTCAACTTGGACACCCATGAGTCCAAGAAGCGAGGCGACTTCTGTGTCAGAGGCAGGTTGGACAGTRATGCAGCAGAGGACAGGTCCAGATGYGCATTGGCTTCCGGCAATGTCTCGGGGGAGTCTGATCCGGCTGAGTAGGTTTGAGAAAGACGYAGARGGGAGCGCGAATGTAAGTGAGGCTTGTGGAAGGGTGAGGGAGAGGAGAGTGGTCAAGGAGTAGAGGAGGGTGGCGAGGAGGCGCATTTCAAGGAGGTTGAAGGGAAGGGGGRTGGTGCGCAGGTGCGCCTTGTCTCGGGGAGTGTTGACTATGGGATTTCAACTCTAGAAGGGGAGCAGCTTGGGATTTGGAATGTTGCTGTGTTTTTATACTACCGGGGACCGCTGCGAGCATGCAGATGTGGACATGCTGCGTGCTATTCTCGACCACCGGCACATTGAGGCGATACCCCAGTGAGTGGACCTTAGGGGGATATCGTGAGCACAAAGACAAAGCGTCATTACATGTTCCGGATCGCCCGTCAGTGAAGTGGATCCTCAACATAGTTGCGGCCATTCGGGCCCGGCCTTGAACACAGTGGCTAAACCAGCGACTTGCACGAGGCGACGTGGTTTCGCCTTTTGGATGCTGACCAGCATCAGTTGGCCCTTGGAAATCAAACGTTTATCTCTTCAGGTTCGTAGCGCCCAATGATGGGAGCAGACGAGAGCAAAGTCAAGGTGATATCCGTCGGCTATGTCTGTCGTGCCCGTGGTGGATAAAAATAGACGAGTATTTATAACCWTCCCAACGCCCATATTTATTTATTCCTCATCACTGACAAGCATGAATATCGTACGTACATTGAGAGTCTCTCGTCTGTTTCCCGCAAATACTGTGAGAAAAAGCTGATTATGTGGAGGCAATGGATGACTACTGAGATATGGATGATCAGTTGTAACTCGGTCTCAAAAGTGAGGGTCGATTTCTCACGCCACCGTCATGAGAGAACCTCTGTGTGCATACCGAGGAATGACTACGAAGGTCGAGGGGGAGAGTTGTTAATAAGCTCGATATTATTTATGGGCCATCTTATAGATTCGACTATTTCGGGATCGCTGGAYTCTTGAGTTGCTCAATCCACGCAGGGAAAGCTGTAATGCTCCCGTTCATAAAAACGCATAGCAGTCACATCATCATTCGATCATCAAAGGTATACAGACATAAGCATTCAGTATCAAGAGACCGAGTCCATCCATCAGCGCTACAGCTTAGAGGTTGAGGTTGACGGGAGTGCATCCAATGGCAACAAGACCGTCTGAAAAGGTTGTTAGACGTGAGATGAGCAAAGAGCGGGAAAAGCTAAGTGTTTGGCATACGGAAGGAGTTGTTTTCACAACAAACGGCTTGAGCAGAGCTGTAGAACGGAGTCAGCTTGGGTTCGGCCCCGGACATGATCAAGCAGCCTACCAAGAGTCACCGCCAGCACCAATGACAGTAATGGGGTTGCAAGTGAGACCGACGAGGACGTTGAGGTCTTGAACGACAACGTCCAAGGCGCCGAGCACCTTGGCAGCGTCCGCACTCCCAGCAGACTGGACGCTGTTGCAGCACTGGACAGGTCCGGTTGAGCACTCGCTCGCCGGAGTGGTGGCGAGGGCAATAGCGGCAAGAGTAGCAGCGACGAGAGCAGAGAGCTTGAATTGCATGATGATTGAGAGGTGTGGTTGAGCTACTGAGGGAAGTGCTTGACTGAGGAAACAAGAGGCAGAAACACGCAGGTTTTTATACGTGTTTCCGCCCTATATTCTTTTCTTGGAAATAAACGGAGCTTTGGGGTTCATTCCTTGGGCAACCTGGGCGCTTCGCGAAATTTCAACCTTCCAACATATCGGTGGAGCGGAATGACAGATCTTTAGGCTCCCTGAGCGGAACACCATCAACGCATGACTTGTTCGCTTCCACAGTGTGTTGTCGTAATGACGTGGCATTCAGAACAGAGGAAGTTGATGATTGCGGTGGAGAGGGAAAACTGAAGGGTTGAGGTTCGGAGCCGTCCTCTCCGTGCCAGTGCCCGCGGTCATGAAACCATCTTAGATCAGGCGTTACGGCAATGCGTGTTTGAGCCCACCTGTACCCACGCGTGTCAAATGGGTGATGCAATAAACAAGGCGAATTTGCAATCGCCCTCTTCATAGCAGAAAAAAAAAAATTCGAACGCCTCGTGCGTCTTGAAACTTTAAAGTGAGGCCAAGTCCCAGGACCCGAACCAAAAACCGATTGGTCACTTGGCAGTGTGCGAGCCCGGCCGAGAAGAAGCTACAGTTTTCTTCCGTTTCCGCGAGGTGTCGCTTCCTCYGCCCCATCGCACCGCGGATGCACGTGCTGTAAGAAACGCGCGGGATACACACACAAAAACGAGTTACAACAAAAGACCAAAGGGTGCAGGACATTCAATCGCATGGGGGCTCAGTCAGGTTTAGTCTAGGAGGTGCCAGAATTGCTTGTCGGAATAGAAAGGCGGAACTCGGTGCGCCCAGTACCTTGAGCCCACATGTTCACCTACCCACTCCACCTCGTAGCGGGGAGTGTGTGTTCAGGGTGCTCAGCTCTTTCAGATTGAGGTATCGAGTTCCCCAGACCAAAGGGCAGATCAAAGGGAGGTTCTAGTGGTGGCGAYCCTATATTACCTGTTGCGAGAGACTTGGCCAACGAAACTACCGTGCTTTGCTTTGACGAGTTCCAGGTTCGTGTGCGTTCCCTGAGCTCTTCCCACGTCTCTCAGAGCTTGTTTTCTGTTCTAGGTGACCGATATTGCTGATGCGATGATCCTCAGGYGTTTATTAGAGTCGTTGCTCAATTATGGCGTGGTWTGTGTGATGACATCAAAGTGAGTTCCTACGCTTCTACCCTTCTCGCATGAGCGCTAATGCCGATCACACAGTCGACACCCAGATGATTTGTACAAAAATGGAATTCAAAGGTCGAGCTTCATCCCAGCCATTGAGCTCTTAAAGTCCCAGTTTGAAGTGACGGACTTGAATTCTGGAACTGGTACGCTGTTTCATCCTCTCGAGTTCCTGACCTTACATATCGAACGTGTTGTAGGTTATCATCGTATACCGCGTGCCCTATCGCACGTCTACTACGATCCTATCTCACCCGAGAACACATCCGAGATTAACAAAATCATTGAGGCCCTTACATCGGCAGACCCCGCCGATCCCCCTATCCAGAACCGGACTGTCCCTTCATGGGGCCGTAAGCTCGTAGTTCCAGAAAATACCTCGAGGATTGCCAAGTTTAAGTTTGAAGATCTGTGTGGAAAGCCCCTGAGTGCTGCAGATTATATTGAGATAACCAACAATTTCGGGATATATTCGTACTAGACATACCCAAGATGAGACTCAATCAGAAGGATTTGGTGAGGCCGATTTTCTCTATTCAAATCTGCGGCAGGGACTTATGAGTGGTCTATACCCCTTTAGGCGAGGAGGTTTATCACTTTTATTGATGGTGGGTTGTTCATTCTAGTCTCACTCATGCTCATCTTGACGTTCTCCTCCAATAGCTTGTTATGAAAGCAAGGTATGACCAACTACCGTAGACTATGTGTATCAGGATGAAGTTTGGATTCGCACTTCAGAAATTTTTACGTGACCCCTAGTGTAAGGGTCAAACCATTCATTCCAGGGTTTGCGCTGCTACCTAATTAAAGGGTTGACTCAGCTGAGCCCTGCCGCCACTCCATTCATGATATGTCTGTTATTCAATACCAGTGCCTCAATTGTGTCCATGTCCCAAGACAAGCATTGAGCTGTATATAGCCCTTACAACAGTATGGATGTGGTATCTAGGTATCTTAATAACATTGGAGATGTGGTAATGTTACACATGATATTGTGGATCTGGATCTGCACCTCCACCATCCCTTCTTGTCCTCTTACCACCACCAGTGATTCCTCGGAGTCGCTCTCTGGCTGGTATATTGTGAATAGAAGTGTTCTGAGCCTCTCCGAACCTCTTCCCAATGCCTAAGAAACCCGCTGCCCGAACCGCGGCTGACCGCTCCCCTGGTAAGCCGCT